>OZ004600.1:112538429-113138429 GCA_963924605.1 Malthinus seriepunctatus | reverse complement strand
CGTCAAAAAATAATGACAACTACCTACTGCAAACGCACATGTGATTTATTTTGAGAAAAATTGAAATTTAATTTCTTTGATTTTTACGGTTCCGAAAAATGGAAAATTGTAATCAATAGTGTGCGAAGATTCAGTATTTATTTTCTCTACAAAAAACCTCAATATATTTTATCTAAAAAATAATTAGGGAAGCAAATAACTAAGCAATACATGAAGATTTTACCATTTACCACCCTGGTATTACCTAGAAATGTAAGGGCTATTTGACATGGACTAAGTATCGTACTAATTGTTAGTAACTGGATCCACTCAAGGAGCAAAAGCACGGGAATCTAAGCTTTAACGTCGTCAGTAGAAAATTTGACACATGACCGTGCACGACGTTAAAGCTTAGATTCCCGTGCTTTTGCTCCTAGAGTTGATTCAGTTATACTAACAGTTAGTATGATATTTAGTCCATGTCAAATAGCCCTAAGAATTTGATAATAGAGTTTTGCTAACACAAATTCGGAAGAGATGATGGGTTTTTCAAGGTTTACGAGAACAGTATGCAAGGTGAGATCATACTAAATCATAGTTTTGATAGCCAAGACTTACCTAAATGTAGTATCAGCCTTTTAGCCATTATGGCACTGAATTTTTTATACAAACATACGGAATTTGCTCAAATATAGTCCTTTGGAATCGCTTGGGATACATTATCATACCTTCCTCGCTATAAGACCTGTGGAGCTGCCCCACATAGATGAAAAAAGCAATATTTAGGTTCTGATATTTACTTTTTGGCTTATGACATGATGGAGGGATCGTTCGCTTTAACCCAGAAAGTAACTAATTAGTAGAAAGCGATAGAAAGTCTGTGCAGTATGCCAAGAGTGCGTTCCACTAAGCGACCGCAACGATTGCAACGCCCCCAAACTCGTTCCACTTGACGCCGCGGTCGTTGCGGTCGCGGGCGTTTACGTCATAGATGACGTCATTGATAACGACCACAAGACGCTCATTTCGCCCGTCAAATTTTGTGGGTCGGCGTGAGCGTTTACGTAAACGCGTGCGTATTGAAACATATTTTGATAAAACGTCACAATTTCAAAAATTTTGAAGTTGTGTCGACGGATTTATATTTTGCAAATAAATTAGCCCCACAGCACAGATATGGAAAGTGTTGATGTGGAGGAGATAATGAAGGAAGATAAAAGGAAGTTAACACTCTTAAAGGAGTACTGTGCTTCAATCTTGTATTGGTTTGTATGTAACGGCCCACAACATCTCCATAAACGAGGGCGAAGGTTTCGCTTTTTTCTGTTCCCTAACGCTAACGTTCAATCGACATCCGAGTCTGATGGGCTGTGGCTCTCGGACACACATCTTCTTCTAATTAACGTACTAATAACCGCTGTCATTTACATATTAGGTGGCGGCCATGTTTTGTTACGGCAAGCACACTGCACACACCACGTTTCACTAACGAATGCGCCCAAAACGCGTTCCACTAGCGAATGCGCCCACAACGTTTACTAGCTAGTGGAACAGGAAATTGGGCGGTCGTGAGCGCGGTCGTTGCGGTCGCTTAGTGGAACGCACTCCAAGTGTCGTATATTTCTGAACGTTGTAGGTTGTAGTTTAAAACAGTCACAAATAGCTTGATTTCATTTTTCTATTATCAGTGCCAATTATGACCAACAACTTTGCAGTAATGCAAACTTTTTGCTATCTCTTCAAGTTACCCATGTATAGACAGATAAAATAGTTATTTAAAACGATACACATTGTGTACAATATAAAAGTTAATTATTTTATAAGGTAACATAATCATAGGTGTACTATTTAAACAGTACCATCAATAACAAAACAGAGCCTGTATTCATGATTCAGAGTCAATTGGGCACAGGGCCGTAGCCAGACTGTGTTATCAGGACAGGCTGAAAAATTTTCAAGAGAGGCTGAAAGCTAAAATCAGCGTTTTCTCTCTTCTGGGTTTGTATAAGTCTGTTGACTACTGCAATCTCTTCTGAGGATGGAAGTTTTTTGCTCACAAAGTTTGCAAAATTTTACTTTCTCAAAATCAATGTTTTTCTCTTTGGCACCAATTAGGAACTTATCGTTTCATTATTATTGCGAATTCTTTGGAAAGCTCTGACTAGAACAGGCTTAAAATTTTTCAGGGCAGGCTCAGACTGCCCTGGCGTACCTCTGGCTACGGCCCTAAGTGGGCATTATTGTAACTTCCGAGTAACTTCCTCAGCTTTGGAACTATAATTTCGGTCAAATGGACACACTTCGTAACTTGATGTTCAATTGATGGATTTCCGATTCCATCACGGTAATCTACTGAAAAAATATACTGACAGCGAGACTAATAGTTCGTTCATTTAAGTAGTACCGAGGTAGTACCTACTAAAAAAAGGCGTTATCAATAGTGCCCACACTTAACTTTGAACAAGCTGATGTACATAAAATATTGTCAATATCACATGTATTTGGCTCCAAATTAACAAAACTTATTGAACTTATGACATGGTATATTAATTTTAATGAGGATTTATTTTTTATAATAAAGTATTGTCATCAATCAAGGCCAAGACTTTGGGTCCTGTTTGTTTATCGCGTCTGGCTTGTATGCTAGTCTTGATCTTGGTCTTGGTTTTTGGGACAAGGCAAGCCTTGAACTAAGTAAAACACCGACACCAAATATTTGGTACTTGAATTCATAATTATCGGCTAACCTTTCGAAACTTTTCATCTTGGTGCTGGTCTGCTGGTGCCTATGATTTTGGATTCAATTACAGTTCAAAAATACCATCTGCAATAAGGGTTGCTAACACACTTGCTCTTGTGGTACAAGACGCAGTCTTAGCATGTTTGTTAATTGTGAATGATGAGATTAATCCTGATAGGATTTTAGAAAAGCACTAATTAACAGTAGTGACCTTTCGAAAGCCTATTTAGATGCAGAAGATTCAGATATCGTTTGTCATCTTCATTGATATTGCACCTTATGGAAGAGGGTTTTTTCAAGTGTATCAGCTGATTTAAAATCATGTACGTAAGAAAACGAAACTGACGTCCCAGGCTTATTAAGTATTTAGTTCTCACAGTTATACATTTATGATTATTTTAATCCTATTTAATTTTTTCTTTATGGATGTGGTTCAAGTAACAAGAATTTAAACTTTCTTTCCGACCGTTTCCGACTTATGTGCTAAAGAAAAATAGCGATGAGTTATATAAATCGTTTATTTGCACGATTAGTGTAAAATTACCCCGATTTATAGTACTTAGCTCGTTATTTTCATAAACTACTTAAAAACAATAATACTAATAATTGGTAATTACACTAACCAAGAGGTAATGAAGTGGTCAAAATGAGTCGCTAATTTCTCTAAAAACAGGAAATTAAATTACTATATGATGAGCGACTTAAAAATTCTTAGTTATTTAAAAACTATATGAATCAAAATAGAAAATAGTAATAATTATCTAAAATACAATAAATACCTTCGTATAATCCCATATCAATAGTAATAGAATCAATTTTGTATCCAGTGTTGTTATCAGCAGAATGAAATCACTTGCACGAATTGAAAATTATAAATCATTTATTATTTTAAAAATTATTTAAACAAATTCCAAAACCACCTGTTTTATTTACTCAGTTCGGGATATCTTCAAAAATTTAAAGAATAACAAAAATTTTCAAAATTATAAAACTAAATCACGTACTGTTTTAACAAATCCACGCCCGTCGTTGATTAAATCAAAACATTATTGCGCATAGTCCGAAATATTTTGGAAAATTTTAACGAAAAACAACACAATTTTCGTCGAAAATTTGAAGAAAAAACGTGCTCACTAAATGGCGTACCTCCTCAACAACATTTAAGTTTGTTCTGTCAAGTCATTCTTGACTCAGGACAACTATCGTTAGCAACATCCTACTCAATAAAATGCAAACTTAAATAGAAAGTAATTTTGATATTTTAATCTACATTGTGGTAATCTAAACTAGTGGTGGTTACTCAAACTTTTAATCACAATTGAACCAACATAAGTGCTTTGTGCGCACGCGACTATGTGACGTCTGTAATAAAACAACCAATAGAAGTTAACCCAGTAGGTGATTCGAAATTTAAATTTAAATTACAATCGTAATGAAATAATAAACATTTAGTGCTAATAATGGGTATTAATTACAATCAATTAAAAAAAATGCATTTAACATTCTATAATTTTAAGTTGTTAACTTGTGCTTGTGCAGTTGAAAATGTGCATTGTGCATTGGAATTTGGAATACCTAAATCATATCTACAAGCAGAATATTCCCCTATTTTTTAAATAAAATTTGTAAATATGCAGACTTTATCTATCTCTGCCTGTAGCCAGTACTCAAAAATGTCACAGAAATCCAAAAATTTAATTGAAATGAAGACATCGCTAATTACCTATGTTTAAATAATTCTAGGGCCCTAGAGAGTGTAATAAATAATCAACAACAAATAATAGAGTTCTAAATCAGCACCAATACAGCTCCACTAGTACCATACTCAAATGTTGCATTTCTACTGGTTTTCAATTGTTTTTTTTTGTTAGGCGCACTTTTTATTTTCTTTAAAATAAAAACTGCATTATCTGCTTCTACTATCAAAAATAGCATAGGTAAGTACATACTTAGCATACAAACATTTTAATTTCATTCGGTACGTAAATGATGAAGACGTAGATTGGAGTAAAAAATATTGACACGAATGGAGCGAGCATAACAAATAATTCCTTGAAATAAGAATACCAATTGGCAGACGTCGATACATTTCTTCAGTAAAAAGTTCGCAGCTCCCAATAAAACTTTAAGCAGGCTCCCCTGGATGAAACAAATCTCAAGGTATACAGGGTAATTTTTTTAAGTGGTACTAACATTTGGCTTTCAGAAACCATTAGAGTTACGAGATTGGTTAACTTCGCACAAAGTTGCATATTTGAATGACTTTTAGAATCCGTTCAGAAAATTTCACAATTCAAAATGGTTTTCGAGATAACGCAGAAAAACTGAAAATTTGCAATTTCGTTCGACTGTAGTTTCAAAATAGCTTAGTTTAGAAAAAAAATTTTTGGCAAAAATTTTCAGGAGGTTAAATAAGCTATCAAACGATACCAAACTCGACTTTTTATCACATTGACGCTAGACGTCGCGATGTTCAAGTTTTCATTTCCTTATGGGGGACCTATTTTTTTTGCAAAAATTACTTAGTAGGCTTGTCTAAATTCAGATACTAAACGCGAACTTTTTTGATTTACACAGCTTTTCAGGTTATGTTATGTTAATATGTCACTTCATGTTATTTTTTATGATGCAAAATAACGTCTAAAATTTAGCTTTTAAAGTTTTAGAAAAGTAAATTAATCAGGAAAACAAATTACATTACTAAGATTTAATAAATAATAATTTGATTTAAGACTATCTATCGCAGACCAATGCGATCACGCGATAGCGGCCACGGCCGCGATCAAGTGATCTAGCTCTAGCTATTAAACGCCGTCGTTCGATAGCCTGTTCTTGTCTCGTTCTTGTCTGAATACGTAAATTACACTGTAAAAGCCTTTATTTTATTTCCTGATCAACTCACGTTTCTAAAACTTTAAAAACCAAGTTTTTGTCGTTATTTTTCATCATAAAAAAGAATGTAAAGTAAGATATTAACATAACGTAACATAACATAACCTGAAAAGTTGTGCAATTCAAGATAAGTACAAGATAGAATGTTCTCGTTTGGTATCTAAATTTAGATAAGCCTAGTGAGCAATTTTTTCATAAAAAGTGATAGGTCCCCCATAAGAAAATAAAAATTAAACGTCGCGACGCCTAGCGTCAATGTGATAAAAAGTCGAGTTTGGTATCGATTAATAGCTTTTTTAACCTCCTGAAAGTTTTTCCTGAGAATCTTTTTTCTAAAGTAAGCTATTTGGAAAGTACAGTCGAAACACGAAATAACAAATTTTCAGTTTCTCTGTTTTATCTCGAAAACCATTTTGGAATTTTGAAATTTTTTACACGGTTCTTAAACGCCATTGAAATATGCAACTTTTTGCTAATTTGAAGAATCTCATTAGGGTTTCGGAGATCCCACAATGTTAGAACCACTTAAAAAATCACCCTGTATATGGCTGAGAGGAGAATAAACTAGAAGGGTAACAAGAGTGCTCTTTTTTCTAGAGATAAAACGATTGCAATTTTTACTGTCAAATTTCATACACCAAATTTTTATAATTTCATGCCCTAATTGCTAAAAAAATTCTTACATCAAAGATTTCTTTATTTAAAAAGTTTCATTTTCATCCCTACATCATTAACAAGTAAATCAGAGAGTTATGCAAAATTTTTCTGCTGGTAAATTGTTCAAAAATGTTCATGACATTTGTATACGGTGTGTCGCTGACCAGAGCCGGACTGGCTAGTGGTTGGCCCCACTGGCTACAAAAAAAAATGGCCCTAAATGCAGTGGCATAGCTAGTAGCGACACTATCACTGGTCTGGGTTCCAAAGAATTTCCACAAGCCCCATAGCGCCGCAGACGACATTTTATGGAATTTTCAAGATCAACGAGCCTAGATCACCTTTAAAAATTTTTAAACATATTTTTGTACTGTGAAATTAAGCAATTCGCAAAACCAAAAAAAAACATGAAGGATTTTCTATAACTGTGAATATTTTTATATTTTTCCAGCATTTATTTTCATTTAGCCCCATTTCACTTGGCCCAACCGGCGATCGCCGGTCAGCTGAGCGGGCCAGTCCGGACCTGTCGCTTTTAACCTACAGAAATGTTATTATTAAACTCAAAATACACACTGATCTCATAGAAGGTTTTTAAATACATACTGTACTTCGTAGATTCAAAATGAAATGTATCAACATAATATGCATACCAAATCATAATCAGTCGTATACAGACAATTAGCCGAGTGATGTGTTACGTGTTCAAATAATTTAAATGTTTGGGTTAATTAATATAAAAATATTAACTCAAATTTCTCTTTATCTAAATTAATATTTATATTATGAAGTAATACAGTGTTGTAATAATAGCTTAAAACGACTGAAACTGGATAACATTATACACTATACAAAACGATTAGTTTGCTATGCAAATATCTAAAATGTCCTGATATGATAAAGGTGCAATAACCATCTATAAGACCCTACCAACTTAAAGGAAGAAGTCGAGATCATTCTAATTTCTGAAAAGTTTCCTGAATTCTCATAGAGTTCACTCCCAGCGCCCTAACACTTATAAATCGCTTTTTCTGGTTCCCTGTACAGTGTACACCCTCTCAGAAGCCTGGCATCTCAAAAACCTGGCATCTCAGAAGCTCTGGCATCTGGCCTACTATAGCCTACTATACAGTAGGAATGACAGCTCTGTCATTTTCATTTCATTTCAATGTTCTCTAGAACACTGCCCCGCTGACTTGTCTTCCAAGTTGCAGACAGGTCGTGCACGACATCTGGACTCTAGAGCTGTCTACTATTTTCAAAGTGTGGAGTTAGTTGTCTCCAGTTGTCTCTAACTATCCCTGTTATTACTCATAAGCTAGTTAGAGAAGATTTAGACAATAAGCTCTTTGAAGAGCGTACCCTGACAAAAACTTTTGTTATTTTTCCATCTCCCAGTGTATGAAGTGTCATTCCTCAGGACTTTATATTGGTGGTTTTATTATCTTTCTTAACCACAGGTCCACAGCTCATATTTGGAACTGGAACCCAGTGGGCGGAGTGTAAGAACATTATTTGTAGATATCTGATTAATTTTGGGAGCTCTACGCACTCCAATATGAAGCCGAAAAGTCTCCCATTTAATAAAGTCGAGAATGGGTCTAAACGGCTACTCTATTCGTTTTTCCAAGAACAGACTTGAAATTGTCATGTCACTTCCTTAAGATTTTTTTCATGCAATTATTACACGAATTCCTTTTATTTATTGAGTTCCAATAATTTATTTTTTTTTTATAAAAGTACTGTCTTACAACCTGATAAATTGTGCGTGAAAAAAAGAAGTAAAAGTAATGAATATGATAATCAACGTACTTTATTACACTTATTTATTGTACAATTTTTAATTAAAATGTTAAACTAGAATTGGTGGTTAACATTAAAATTTTTAAATGTTTAATAAAATCTAATTACGAAAACTACAGAGCATCTTAATGTCTTTATTTAATCAAAAATTACCAAGACTAAGTGCAGAAAAACTAACATAAAAATTCTAAATTATTATAATTTTAAACAGTAGACGCCTTTTTGCATATTTTTTTTAATTAGCTAAAAATTTAGCTGGATATTTAAAAATTTTGTGTCCTTTGGTGTGTGTGTAGGTAATTAAATTTTGCTAAAATTTCATATTTTTGCTTAAAAATGCACTAAATAAGAAAATAGTGTAATTAATTTTAAGTATTTGTAATTCACATGAGTCTAGGAAATATTTACTACAATAAGGCACTAATTAAATAATTATAAAAAATTAATATTGCCTTGATTTAATATTTTAATATATATCTATTATTGGGATTAATAAAGGGATAAGTAGAAGCAATATTTTTTTAATTATTTAAATAGTTTAAAAATATATCTTCCGGTTATTATACTATAGTTGAAAATAAGGTGTTTACAGTCCAATTATAGTGAAAATGTCAAAAGTCAAAGATTGTTTTACACAGATGCAAATATTTTCCTGATTTTCGCAAAAAAAAACTAGTAACCACCAAACCCACCAAGTACATAGCGAGAACTTCATCAAAATATTTTTTTTCTACTGTGTTACTGTTGCTATCAACCCCCATAAGCTCCAGCAGAAAACCAATTGCAAAATAAGGACCTTAAATTTAGAAATAAAATTGAAGATGTAAAGAACCTTACCCTATAATACCCCAGAAGAGTTGCAAGGCTAAATCTTTTTCATATTATTTTCTACTTTTTCGTAGATTTTATCTATTTTGAAAAGTATACAATCATGGGCGTCGCTTCCAAAAATTTCAGGGATGGGCAGAATTTTGTACTTTATGTTTCATAAGAAAGTGCTCTGCTTCAAGTTTCGAAGTGAAAATATTAAACACCTTTTTTATCTGCATAAGTATTATGTAAAACAAGAAACATTTTTACATACTTTGCAATTTTTTTTTAAATACTCTCTATTCTCTGTGTCCATTTATTCCATACAGGAATTAATATGAATCACAACCTAACGCATTTTAATGTGAAACCCGCAATATATGACGCACTTTTAATCATTCAACTTAATTAAACCATAGGGTAAGTCCGGGATAGATGGCCATAGTTTTGTAAATAATTAAAAACACACTTGTAGACAAATATTTTTAAAATTATTTAATGTTTAAGTGCAAGAATAAGGATACTAGATAACAAATTAAAGTAAATTCTGATAAAAGAAACAAATTATAAACTTTTAAAAACATTATAAAAAAAAGGGTGACATGGCCATCTCTCCCATGTATACCGGGAATGATGGCCATAGAATAATTATTAATTTTTCAATTTTTTTTTTGACTTTCGGTCAAGTTTACCACACTTCTGGCAAAAGTCGCCGTATGTCGTACAACTTTCGTGCAGCCACAGCAAGCAATTAACACATTTAATCCAGTCAACCTTTAATTTCGTCAGTGTGTAGTCTTCTCCACAACCTACGCACAGGTTTTCGTCAAAATCTTCACTTCCACTTTCATCACTTTCTAAATTTATTTCTACATCTTCTTCACTGCTTGATGATTCAATTTTTCTTTTTTTTTTCATCTTCAATATCTTTTTTTCCTTGTGTTTAACAATATTTTTATTTTGAGTCTTTTGTTTATTTTCTTGCGCTTTTTGGTCTTTTTCCTTACGAATTTTCAAATGTTCGGGTGAAGTTAAAATAGTTGCTATTTGTTTGGCTCGTTTTCTAACAATAGTTAATTTTTCTGCATGAGGTGACAATTCTGAGAGTATTTTTGATGGAGTAACGTCCGTTTCTTTTTTGCTGGTCGATGGCTGTGCTGCTAAGCTATCAGCTGTCTGTTGTGCTAACTTCCTCTCTTTCTGAGGTGAGGAGTGTGCTGTGATTGCCGAAGAGGTTTCTTCAATGCAAAATGCATAATCTGGTATTATATCACGATTGAAGGGCAAGATTCCTGTTGCTATAAAACCCGACGAACCATTTTGTATGGTAGCAGCCTTACTCCAGCTCGAACTCAGTAGATCACCAAACTGATATCTGGTAATGCGACGCCCAGGATGATTTCGAAGCCACAAACGACATGATTCATAAAAATGTGACTTCAACGATTTAAAGAAACTTCTATCCAATGGTTGAAGGTAGTGTGTAGTGTGGCTAGGCAAGCACAAAACGGTAATATCTTTTGACTCTGCAAACTCTAACATTTCGACAGAATTAACATGAGACGCATGTCCGTCTAGTATTAATAGGACTTTTCCTGACGGTTTTCTAGGAACGAAATGTTCACGCATCCACTGTAGAAAAATAGTCGAGTTAATGTACGCGGATTTTTGTGCCATGAATAGAACAGATCCTGCTGGAAGGGTATCTTCCCATTCCTGCTTTTTGTTTTTACCCTTCATGATTATAGCCGGTGGTAAAAAGTTTCCTTCAGCGTTTACGCACACTACCAATGTAATCGTTTCACCCCTTTCCGTGGATGTTACCGTTGAAACAGCTTTCGATCCTTTTTTTGCAAGTACCTCACCTGGTCTACTGTTTAGCTGAAGACCTGTTTCGTCTATGTTAAAAATATTTGCAGGTTTGTCAAATAAAGACATTTCTTCCATTGTTTGTTCTAGTAAATTAAAATAGTCATCTACTTCCTTTCGATTCATTGCAGTTGCTCTAGCCACGGAGACACCTTCTGATTTACGAATAGTAATTTCCGGATGTCGGCTTAAAAACAAACTAAGCCAATCATAACCGGCTTTTTCCGTGTCTTTATTGAACTTATGTTTTATTTTCAATTGTTGAGCAAAGTGATAAGCAATAGTTCTCAGATCGTCTCTTGTTAATGGAAAACCTCGTCTTTGCATGTTTAGAATATGTCGAGATAGTCGATCTTCATGTTCTTTTCCAAAGACACAACTAGGTCCCATGTTTCCCTTCTGAGAGTTTCCGGTTTTAATTCGACGTTCCAAAGTTTTACGTGGTATACTAAATTCAATAGAGGCTCGTCGAACGGACATATTGCCATCAACAACACTTTTGATAGCGTCTGACAAATTTTTTTGAGACCAGTTACCACGCGTTTGTACTGCTTTTCTTATGTATTTGTTTGGCATCTGCAAATGAGGTAATATTTTTTTATAATCTGACAGTACCTATTAAACAACTAACATTTATTTAATTTAACATATGGCCATCACTCCCGAAAAAGAAATGGGCAATCTCTCCCGATTGTCCGGTAGAGATGGCCATATGCGTTTCTCATTTCTACGTTTCATTTAGAATCTCGAAACTAGATTATATTAAAAGCTAATAACATGCTAATAACAAATTGCACCCAAAAGAACTTTAAAAATACATCGCAAATTTTAAAAGTTAAAACTAGATGCACTTACCGTAAAATATTCGTTGATATGAAATTCTATTAAAATTAATTTCGGTACTTTACCGCGATTATTTCACTGAATAAATAACAGACGTTCACATTCTTAACTTACACGGTCAATTGGTACGCTAACGGCAGCAACCAACAATACAGGTAAAGAAATTGATTGCTATGGCCATCTCTACCTTATGGCTATCTATCCCGGACTTACCCTAAGTAAGTATAATATAAGCATAAATCATACGTAACCAAAAGTACAAAGTATAAATGTGTAATTGAACTCACAAATTTGGATTTGACGGTTAGTAGTGATTTTTGCCCAAAAAATCGGTCACAATATTTTACTTAAATTTATATTTCATTTTTAGAATGGGCGTTAACTTCCACAATCGACAGAACCATTTATCAAAAATGAAAGAACGTTGACATCTTGTTGGGGGAGACTATTTTAAATAAAATATTCCAAATGAACATGCCTAAATCTTAAAAGAGAGTCAAATTATATATTTTAGGAAAGAAAATTACAATTTTTAAATTTTAAGAAATAGTTTTCTAAAATCAATGTTCACTGTCCCCCCTAAACTTCAATACAATTTGATAAAATTATGTAATCTGAAAGAGGCTCATAATTTCAATAGTACAGCTGCACTAAGTTCTCAAAATTTAAATCTTGCATTCTTTTTTATAGGGGCAGCATCGTATCTGACTAGGGGAACAGGTGCAAGCAAAGCCATGTCAAGGTCGAAAAGCGTCCTGAAATGAAACTTACAAAAGAAATTCTCAAATATATCTAGTAGTATTTTCATTTTCAAGTTTCGAAATTTTCAACAATAATTAAAGGAATATTCTTTAATTTACAGAAAATTTTAGTAATAGGCGTTCTTTTGATGAACTTCATAGTTCCGATTTTAAATTTGGTTAAAGTCGGTCGTCTTTGTCTTTGTTTTATACCAGTGAATAAAAACACAATTTTGATTTGCTATAGCTATAGTGTGCGCCTTGATACCAACAGGATATAGAGAATACCAATAGAAGAGTATAGAAAACCTAGAAATGGATATTCATAAGAAGTGAAAAATTGAGTTCATTTGGAAAAAACCACCACAATATTAATCAATTGAGAAAAATTAAATGAACTTGCAATTTTCTGTATAGATAATAAATTATCTCTTAATTATAATAATTATTATACTTATGTAGTTATTATTTTAATTACATTTAAAATTTTTTAGCATAATTGAAATAAGAAAACTGATGATGATAACTGCGTACTTCTATTTCAATATTTCAAGCATAATTCTAATTTAATAAACTAATTATCTTCTTATTTTTGTTAAAAAAACTATTTATAGGCACACATTATACATTTACGTTGTTACTTTGCAAGTCTATAAATAATAACAAGTAAATAATTAGTAATTAAAATAATATTAAGCTTCCAAATTGTTAATACAAGAAGTTGAATAATGTTTCTCAAATTGTTGTTAATGTTAATTTATTAAATTAATTTAACAACTTATACATAAACAATATTTATACATACAGGGTGGTGAACTATCGATCATAGGGATTTAACATGTAAAATCATAATCGTAATTTCCATCGACTCAAATTATTTTAGAAAAAAAATCTTCAAATAGTTTTCGAGTATAAACTTCTGCATTTAAATCAATAAACAAAATAACAAAATTAATTTATGATGCTTTATAACGCCATAAACTTAATTTGATAATTTTACTCAACATACAATCAATGGGACCAATCAAAATGTTTGATTTCGCTAATAGCTATACAGTTGAATTTTTCGAAAACACTGCTGCAGCTTTGGTGATAACACCACTTCAGCTTTTTATCGTACCTATGCCCTAAATATGAAAAGTATCTTGAAATTATGGTTAGAAATTAAAAAATAATGAGTGCAACGAACTTTTTAAGTTTTAATCTCGTTTTTAAAGACAACTACAGGAAAATTAAATTTTTAAAATGCAATTTTCGCGATATTTTGATAATTTTCCTCGCTGTCACATTACATATGAAAATTTCGAAAATTAGCAGAAATAGCGATTGCCTTGAAACATAAATAAAAATTGTCAAATGTTTTACACTTTAACTGTCAAAATAATTTTGAATGGTGTAATAAGGCATCCAAAATTAATTTTGTTTATTGATTTATAGCGTATGCAATTGGGACCGCACCGATACGAAGCCAGTGCGGTTCTGCACCGGTGGAGTGCAATCACTTCACCTGATTGATTTGCACAGGTATAGGTGGGTGCACTATTGCGGGGCAACACCAATAAAACACGTAAAACTGGGGTAGTGCAAATAAAACTGCACTGGCGCCAGCTGGTGCAGTCAATCGAATATGCCATTAGGTGCAGAATTATATGCTCTAAAACTGTTATTTGAAGTTTTTTTTTGTAAAATCAATTGAGAAACAGGAAATTACCAAAGTATTATTTTACATGTTAAATCCCTATGACCGAGAGGTCCGATCACCACCCGGTATACTGACCCTTTCAAAGGTAGCTACCTAATTATTAAAAAATAATTTATTATTATCTTTATGTGTGTACATAAATCTATAAATTGAAATTATTTAAAAATTAACATTTTAAATTATCCGAAACCCGCTGTATAAAAGATAAGAAATATTTTAATATCAGTGGTCATTATATAATTGCCTAATTGAAGATTACCATTTATCAGTAATTTTTCTTATACTTAATTTACTTCAAGGCTTTCGGTAAGGAACTCTTTTCTTTATTGTTATTTTGGTTTTGACGGTATAATTCTTTCTCGAGTTTTTTTAATACTTCTTATTTTATCCCACAAACTGTAATTTTGCATTAGGTAATGACTAATGAGTAGAGCTGTGAGATGGGTACTAAAAAATTAAAAAAAGGGTAACTTAAAAGCTACTTATAAATGTAGGTAAGAAAAAGTTGATTTTAGGTAAGATAAAGTTAGTTTTAGGTAAATAAAAATATTTTAAAAATTTGAAAATTAACAAACTCAGAGCCGTAGCCAGACTGTGTTATCAGAGCAGACTCAAAAAATTTCAATGAATGATAAAAAGCTAAAATCGGGGTTTTCTATCTTCTGGGTTTGTATAAATCCGTTGACCCCTGCAATCTCTTCTGAAGATTAAGTTTTTTTCCCAAAGTTTGGCTCATATGAAAGAAAATTTTTGGAAACAGATTTTGTAGTTAATTGTTTTTCGTGACCTAACTTCACTATGAAAAGGTAAAGAACCTAAAATCTCAGCTCTATAGTAATGAGTTTTAGATTAAGCAAATTCATTTCGAGAATGAAAATTCAACAATCTTCAAATCTAAAATAAATATTTGTTATTTTTTAAATATATTGATTTATTATGGCAATATCGTTTACAAAGGGGGTAAACAACAGTGGGCCCAAATAGAAACCTTGAGACGCACATCAGACGTAAAGGTAAAAAGAGCTGAGAAACATGGACTGCATCGGAGATTCTGTTGCTGTATTACTGATAAACAATTAGACAGACAAGAAGACAATTAGGTGTTTAATTCAGAGTATTTAATTTTAGACAAAGTCGTGAACCTAAAAACAATTCTTGACAAAGCAGGAATTTAGTTTTATGATCTTTGAAATTCATTAATTGGCTAACTAATTTTGTTATACTCGAAAAGTTATTTTTAAAGAAGTCTTTGTAAAATTGTATTTCGCCATGTAAAAACGACCTTAAAAACTTTATTTGGCACTCTATGACCTTATTTTTATGCAATGGATTCTTTTATATGATTGGAGTCCCGAGTCTAATATAATGAGGAGACCCTATAAAGTACCTTACTTACGGAAGGTACAAAAAAGAAAAATTCTCATTTTTCTTTAACTTTTGATTAAAGACGTGGCCTCAAATTTGATGTGCCCCTTGTTTTTCCAAAATATTAATTAAATACATAAATTATCTTTTAAATGTTCCACAATAAAGGAATTAAACTGGCTCACTAATTCTGAAAACGTTAACTAAGACCAAGTAAGATCCAGGAGAAGATCAAGAGATGAAATGATAAATGGCTGTAAAAAAACAAGGTAAATAAAAGGAAATTGAAACTCCTGATGATCAAATCTTGGTCTATTTCAAAGAATTCTGCTGTCGATTAAGAGGTCAATCTATAGTTATCTCTATGATGGTAAATGAGCGAATAAAACATTACCTACTAACCGACTTTTCTTAAATTCGGGCCCCCCTTTATATCAAAATGTCTCCAATTTTAAATTTAAAAACCAATACCATCCTAAATTTTTCAAAACTAAGAAAAGGGTGATATTTTCTCATCAACAAAAAACTGAATGAAACATCTATTCAAGTTCAAGTAAACTATAATTTTAATGAATACAAAAAACTAATTGACTAAAATCAAAAAAGGCTGCATAAAAACCAATTTTAGTTATACGAAACATAAAATATCCATAAATTGTTCTTGAAGGTCGCTCAATTTTGCAAAATATTATACATTTTTAATGTTAATTTTATCATTTTACTTATTTTTGCAAATTTTTTTTCCTCCACCTACCAAGAAAGACAATTTGTGTTAAATTATCACTTTCACACGACCCTTCTTTTTAGTTAATTAATACGAAAACTCAAACAATGGGACATCATTTTTGACAAGAACACGTGAAATTATACGAAAAAAATTATGACCGATTCTTGCAAAAGAAGTTAATTAAATATTAAATAAGTTTTAACACTTAATGATAGTAAGATTATTTACGATAGGTTGACCTTCTTTGATCACGCTTGGTTTTATGCTTATGGCATGTACAGAAATGTACATATTATAGATATTACAATGAAACGATAGTGTTCAATATTATTTGAAGATTATTAATTTAATGTATGTACACAATGCAATCTCAAAATTTAATTTAAATGTGAAAAACAATGAGAATAAATAGTTAAGATAAAGGAAATTATTTAAAGGATAGTAACTGTTTCAAAAGAAGCTCCCTTTAGCAACAACCTCTCGTAATTTTTATTTACTAAAACATTGATTATCTTTAATAGCTCAAAATTAGATTAATTAGATTAACTTGTCATTACAAAGTGCGATAAGATTTAAATTTTAAGCATCCCTCAATAAATTGTCGATTTATTTACTTACTGATGAGTGATGATGCACTAGCAAACTCTCAGTAAGAGCCACGAACGAAAGAAAACGTCTCTTAGCCCATTTTCCATTAAAAAAAAGAATTTAAGACCAAGGAGTAAGTTAAATCAATTAGGAGCCTCTTGGGTTGAAAATTTGCAATTTGTTGAAAAAAATATTTGTTCAAACTAGATATCCTAGATTCCTAGATGACTTGATCGATGTCATAAAAAGTTGTTTTAGTATTTATATAAAATAATTATGAAAAATAGAAAAAGTGGACTAAACTCGTTTTGGTTTTTCCAAACGTGTAATGGCGAGCAATAAGGCTTAATTACAAATTTCATATAAAACAATGTAATTAATTACCCAAGACTAACTCCTTAGAGATTCTAGTAGATAATCATTCTTACGTCTCCATTTGATATTAATTATTATGCAAAATGCAAAAAATTATTAAATAATAAAACCACCATTTACTTATGCCACAAACAATGTATGCACCAAGTACGTACACAAAGTCTCGAAAAAAGAAATTTACATCTTATGTATAATTCTATAATTATTAATAAATGAAAAAGTAAAGGGGTATCAATACGGATACCCCTCAATACAGTTGATGAAACACTTCTAAGCATTCTATAGGAACTAAAAATTTGGAATCAAAGTAGATCCCACCCTAAAGACCTCTAGAGAAATCTGTATTTGCCAAAAAAACACTGAAGAACTGACTGGGGGAGGACCTCACACAACCGGGTGTTTTTATCAGGAAAGTCAGACTTTTCTCTAAATTTTAGTGTACGACCTACCCTGGTACTAAATTTAAAGCTCCCTAAAATGCCTAGAAGTGTGTTTCAGTAATTTCAGTAATAGGGTAAGCAACATGAATAAAAGAAGTACTTCTAGGCATCCTTAGGACCTTTACATTTGGTACTAGAGTAGATCATATCCTAAACATCTTTAGAAAAGTCTTACTCTCCTGAGAAACCCTTAGGAGCATAAGGTTTTTATACTTTTAATTTTTTGACCAAAGTCCAAATTAACAAGATCTAGGAGGTTAAGCAGGAGAAGTCCGTAGCAAAACATGGGTAATAGGCTGTGCTTAATAAAATCCAAAGATATTAAAGAAGAAATGCAGGCAATGATTGTTGTGATATTTTAGTCAGGGTCACACTAGCCAATTGTCAGATGGGCAGTTGCCGCCTTAGGAGGCTAAAGCCTGAGCCACACACACACAAGCTTGCCTACCGGTTTGGCATGTGTAGGCGTCTGGACATCGTTCAAGCTCCGGTTTGGCCTATGCAAGTCGGCCAGCACAAGCCAAACCGTAATCTAAAGCCTGTGCCACACACACAGGCTTGCCTTAAGGCCAGTCCACATACACAGGGCTTGCCTTCCAGTTTGGCTGTGCATGCAACCTGGCCGCTCTCCAGACGCTTCGGTTTGGCCTGTGCAGGTGACCTCTATAGGCCAAACTGTGTGGTGGCAAGCTTGTGTGTGTGGCGCCGCCATTACGGTTTGGTCTGACCGCCTGCATAGGTCAAACCGCAGCGTGTAGACATCGTTCAGGCGGTCTGCACAGGCCAAACCGGAGCGCCTGGACAGCGTTCAGGCTCTAGTTTGGCCTGTACAGGTC
Source organism: Malthinus seriepunctatus (assembly GCA_963924605.1). Taxonomy (NCBI): domain Eukaryota; kingdom Metazoa; phylum Arthropoda; class Insecta; order Coleoptera; family Cantharidae; genus Malthinus; species Malthinus seriepunctatus. The sequence goes on along the minus strand of OZ004600.1, from coordinate 113,120,063 downwards.
AAACGGAAGGTAAGCCTGTGTGCGTAACGCAGTCTTAAGCCTGTATGTGTGGCGCAGCCTTAAACTGAAAACTAAAACCGAAACGTTTTCAATAAAATTTGTTTAAAATTATTTTCCATAAACAATCGAAAAACACCCACTGAGTAACAGCTAGCTCCAGTTACAAGCATTATAACAAGCGTTGTTAGACTCCCGCAACCCCGACACGACTGTCACAAACTTGTGCTCCTTAAAGACGATATGGCTCGGCACAAAAAACTTTAGAATTGTTTAACAATGAATAGAAAAAATGAGTTTCTGATCCAAAAGCAAAAGACACTGTGGCTCTTATTAAGAAATGCAGTGGGAGTGGGACATATTCTCAAATTATTTGGTGTGCAATTATCGAAATCAATTTTTTAATCAAGCAATGAGTTGTTTACTTGGTGGGATATTAATAAGCATTAAAAACCGCACTACCAACTTCCTATCTACACTATAATAAAGATAGGCATGTCCTATGTATAATCCACGTCTCGTGGGACACATTGTATAGCAATTTTTAATGCTAGTGTGATAAGTATGAAAGAAATTTGGACTGCAGTCATTCCATAAAGGCTCAATTATAAATTACAAAAATACCCTAGTGCCTATTTATTAATTTCTCTAATGTCAATAAATTTTGTATTTATTTACAACAATTTAATTAAAATCATATTTTTTATTTATATTTAGGACATAAAAACGTAAGTAATTTACGCAAGCAATTCTTGTTTAATTTTCCAAGTTTACAATTGAAATGGCAACAAACTGTTATTGACGTATATAACCAATAATGACTATATTTTTATTGAGACTTTTAAGGGTTATCTCTCTTATGTTACGAGTTATGTATTGCTTATACCTACTCAATCCAATCTAATAAAATAATTATTTAATAAAACTTAATAGATAAAATTTTCTATTATAGAGATTTGAAAAATCCTTGTAAAACTTAAGAGCACTTTAATAATTAATATTTTAAAAAAGGTTATCTAGGTCATTATAATAATATGTCAAATCACTATTCCTTAATTTATTTAACAAAAAAAACACTGGTATGGACGTTTTAAAAGTTTAGTAGTACGATAACCATTATCATTTCATCAATTTTTCACTTATCGTATGTTTTCAATTAATTTAATTAACAATTAAAAAATGTTTTGATTTTTTACTTAGAATTTTACGTATTTATAAGATTTCTATTTACAAATAATAAGTTTTGGGAAAGTTACAATAATCATTATTTAAAACATATTACAAGGGTATATCGATGACGAAAAACTTCAATAAAAACCTTCAGTTTCAGACAACAAATAATTAGGTATCGTCCTCTTGAGAGGTTTATTATTTGCGAAAGATTACAAGTTTCAAGTACCTATACTCGCTGATGGCTGTACCTAGTCAAATAAAGGATTTTCCAGGAATAGTTTACGATGAATATGAATTTCGCAAACTTTCGGCTTATTTATATTTTGGAATATTCAGTTCATCTTGGTTCATCAGTTAATTTTACGAGGCATACGATTTTCGTGTTCTTCTTCCTGTTTATATGTTGAAACCATTGAATAAAAAATCCCTACTCTACCAGGAAAGACTGAAAGAGCCATTTAGCTAATAATATAGATCGCAATCGACTACTAAATATAGCGAGTTCCGCTCAATTTCTCCAAAAGAAATTGTTTCTTATACCCCACTTATAAGGAAAGATCATGACAGCCAATGATAATGTACACTTGACGGAATGAATGAGTCATCCATGGACTTCCAAAATGTCGTTTCCGTCGCATTTTCTTTTAAAAGCAACAGTTGCTAACCTTCCTTCCGGATGTTTTATATTTTAAGGTTGAAACATAAAGCTACAACTACTATATAAATGGTAGAGCTGATATGTCAGCCATGTTGGTGCCAAACGCATATTCTCTATCTCTACCTAAACTGCTAAAATAGATAGAAATAGAAAATGAGCGATTGTGATACTATTTTATCGCCTCTTCGCATCACTTCCTCTTAAATTTAACTTGTAATTAATATACGTGTGCATCATAAGTGGAGTGAACGAGTTCTTTACTGCAAAGAACCCACACCTTGAACGAATTTTGATGACATTTTTTTTTATTTATTTCTAAATATCCTGAAGATAAAAGTTTATATGTATTGTTAAAAAGTGTGCATTTGCCTCATCATCTTTTTAAACCAGATCTTGTGAATTCAATTTTCAAAACATTAAAAATCAGCTGAAAAAGAAATTTTATTTCATAATTTTGGGTGCAAATGCTTAGGCGTTTGATAATTAGTAACTAAGGAACATGTTTACGGAAAAAAATTTCAAAAATGCATAATAAAATTCTTATTAACATTTATTTAATTGTAACTATTACTGAAGCACTTCTAAGCATCTCAGAAACTTCAAATTTGGCACCAATGTATATGATGTCCTCAAGATTAATAAAAAAGTCTTCAAGTCCTGAAAACCCTCTGGGGGCCGATTGAAGGAGGAGGGGGGCCTCCGTACTTTTTAGCAGAAATTAGACCTTTCTAGTGATCCTTAGAGTGTAATGTACAATGACACCTAATTTCAAGTTCTTAGGATGCTTAAAAGTGATTGTGACTCAAAGTAACAAAATCACAAGAATTGGTTAAAAAGATGATGAGGTAAATGCACACTTTTTTACAGTATAAATTTTGATCTTTAGGGTATTTAAAATTCAATAAAATTTTGGATAGCGAGTGCCTCGGCGAGTGCCAACCAAATTCGAGAACATAGAGAATTTACATCAGACATTACGTTTTTTAAGATCAAGGTAAAATTATTTTAGTTGACATATTTTCCGTAACGCAAAATTGGTGGAGCTGTATTTAACAATTTCAAATGAGTTTATAAAAATAGAAAGGTTATGAAAAAGTGTTTTCTAATTAATACTTCAAAATGGTAACATTTAACTTAATATTTTATGACTATTATTCTATTAAGCGCCCGGCGCCACCTGAAGAGGAAAACCGTCGTGGCTGTATCGCCACAAACCGTCGCTGATGTACATAAAAAAACCTCACAACTCACGAAGATCTTAAAGTTAATCGCTGATCTCAAAACCAGTAAATACAATTTGCATGACTCTCAAAAAATTTTATATGAAGAATAGAAATCAATAGATTATCAAAATAAAGAGAATAAAGATATATTTGAGGAATTATTTACTGTAAAATAACGATGGATAAGTAAAACTATTTGTTGGTGCAAAAGCTTGATGTGCTTGCAAATAGCACGAGTGCTCCAGCACCAAGAATACAAGTGATTACTAACCTAAGAATAATAATTGTCTACATAAGCACGAAAACGAGTGGTATTCATAAAGCACTTCATAACAAAAATTTGATATTTACCAAAAAAAATTGTGGAAAAATGGCAATGGAACTAGTGCCTTTTTTATTGATACCGAACAAACCTTAGAATATAAAGATCCGGAAGGAAAGTTAACAACTGTCGCCTGTTAGAGAAAATGCGACGGAAACGACATTTTGGAAAACTGTGGATAGTTTTTAGAACTATTACATTATCATTGGCTGTCATGATCTTTCCTTAGCTATATTTAGAAAACCATTGCTACCCATATTATTAGCTATATGGCTCTTTCGTGGTAGAGTAGGAGGTAGGTTTTTCTTTATTCAATGGAACAAACAAATACTCCACATTGGTTCGTTCAAGTCATTTATGTATGAATTGAACGAACGGTTTCAAAATCTGTAGGTATATAAGAGTAAGCAAAGAAAACAGTTTTGTATATAAGGCGGCAGTGTGAGAACAATTTTAATGCTCTCTTTCTTTAGCTTTCCATTCAACCTGAATTTCATGATTTCATTCTCAAATGCAGATTCATTTGGTGCATCATTAAAAAAGTCAGCCACACTAGATCTTTTGAGCTCTTATAAAGCTACCTTGAGAAAATTTTAAAGATTTTGACATAATCTCTCTTGCCATGGAAAACATTCATCTGACACCAAAGATATAAATTCTGACGTTTAAGATTTTATATCTACTTTTTGTTTTCCATGGCCAGATTTCTATTTAATATCAAAATAGCATGTAAATGCAAATCCAATTTAAAATTACGAATTATTATTGAAAACTCACCAGGAATGTGAAAAATGCAATCCTCCATGGGTCTAATATTATTATTTATCAAAAATTCATTATTTTCTAGCTCCGTGTCCGAAATGGAAATATTGGACAAATTATACACGAACGTGGATGGCATTTTACAATAAGAGAGAGACATTTGAACACTTTATTAAAATTAAAGAAGTCACAAAAAATTTTTTTTTTCGAAAAAACTAAAGTTTTCTCATTATAAAACGTAAACTATCAACATTTAATTTAAAACCACCCTTCGTCACAAGCACATTAACAAAACTATTCATTAGCTTTAACTACAACACAATGACTCAAGTAAATGATGGAAAAATGTTAAACAATATTGTAGAGGGGATAATGTTTATGTTGGAGAATCCATCTTATCATAATATAGTTGATAAAGATTAACAATAAATTACTAACACAACTGCACTTTTCAAAATCGATCGTTAATTAATTCTCTCCTTAAAGATAAACGTTTTTTAAGTGATGTAACAAAAAACTCAATTTTTAAATTATAATTAGTTTAAGCTTAGCAACTTTATATTTTTATAATTTTTATTTAATGATTAGATAAAAAGTTCTTTTATCAAAGCTAGGCAACTTGAAATAGACGAGTCTTATCACAAGAAAGGCACTAATTGTATTGTTGTTAGGTTTTACACAAATATTTGCGAGGTCCTATTTGTTTGCTAATGTTGAGTAATTATATTCATATTTAAAAGGAAAAACGAAAGCGCATTAAGAATTGTTTTCTCAAAAATATGCTTATATTAGGTATCAACTTCTTAAAAAAAATATTTTTAGGGGTGAATTCAAATTTTACCATTGAGTATTTGATTCTGATTAGAATCGCATACTTATCGTTTGGTTATCTACAAAATAATTTTTTACTAACTTTATCGTTCATCATCCCTTATGGATACGTGTTACTTTAAACGACTTGAAGCTTTTCGATAAAAAATCTTTTTCCCACGAGTTACTTATCAACAAACTTTCAGAGGTTAACACAACAGAGAGTTGTGTCAGTTGACAAAATTTAGGAAGAAGTGTAAACTATAATTAATTAATCTGTGTCAAAAATTGTTACAAAAAATATAAGTAGCGTAAAAGTGGTTTATTTTAGGAATTACAAATGTATTTGTTCATAATCTTATCTGTTTAATAAACACTTCTTATTGCAAATTGTTTTTAAGGAAAGAATTATAAAAATTTTTGAAAAAAGCTCGTGCAATCATCTAAAGATTCGTTATTTACGCTTTTTCTTGCTTAATATTCATTTACAAAATAGATCATTCTAGGTTAACGTCAAGATAACGATCATACACGCAAAAATAGCAATCTCTACTATTTTCTAACTCGTTTTGTCGTTAAGTGGTAGAAGTTGACGTCGACAGGGTGTTTTCAAGTAATGAAATTGTAATTATTGTAAGTGTAAATACAATAGAAGGGAGCTATTTTTTCCATCTCCCTCTTTATCACTTTCATCCCATACTATTTAGAAATTTTTCCAAACACCGAGTTTTGGCACAGTTCTAAATGGAGCTGACTAGAGCAACGAAATGATCGTTCCAGGAGTCCCCAAGAGCTTCAGGTATTAAACTTGAATTTGCATGCATTTTTTTTATAACGAAACAAAAGGTAAGAAAGCATTAATTTAGGTTTTCAAGAAACATTCAAATTGCCCGTTCACTACATCATAACCACAATATACAATGAAAATTAGTACCGCGCCGCTGCTGGAAGCCTATTATGTTGCTCAAATAATTGAATTTAAAAGTTGAGTTCCATATGTTTCAAATCTTCCTTAATACAATTTTGCGTAATAAAAAAAAATTAATTAAAAGTTTGATAATCTATCCATTGTAGATGTAGACCCATAATACATTTAAAAAGGTAATTTTTTATGTTTTATTCTTCTTGAAATTGAGACAAAATTTAACAAAAGATTTGAATAAAATGAAATTGTTTAACATTTTTGAACAGAAACGTAGAAATATAATTAGAAATATGTTCTACAATTTACAACATACTACATCGCTGCTAAAAATGCACCGTTCACGAAGCCAGCGAAAATAATTGGAAATACCTACGACTAAGAGTACTGAAAATTGTACGGATTTACATTTTTTTTCGACTGTAATAGAAATACTCTGAAATACTAAAGACGAAGATTTCTAACTTTGTGAAGGTATTTATAAGCTTATAACGGTTGGAGTAAACTTTTAAAGATCGGTTAACGTTGATAGAATTTAGGATATGACATATAAGATGTCAAACACTGTCAAAATAGATATCTCAGTCTATAGGTGTGAGAGAGGAGGGAGTGTTGTCTTCTATCCCTGACAAAGCAATTAATTAACCCTGCTTTACTGTAACCCTCGAATACAATTCTCTAAGCAGACTTTAGCAAAGAGTTGTTTCGTTAGGAATCGACCTTATAGACCGAGAGCTCCAACGGTTTTACTTACGGAATTTCAACAAGCGTCATATTTTGTGGAGACATTCTATTTGACCTCTAGAACACAGATCTCAAAGTCTGGCTACCGGCAGCCAGTCACTTTAGGCTCCACGAACCTCTAAAGGGGATGAAGAAGTAACAAAAAAAAAGTTGCATTAGTAAGTCTGATATTTTGGTATATTATACAAAATACTAATCTACATTTAAAAAAATAGTGCCAGCAACGTTTATCGGTGCTAAGACTGTGCCAGAGGAGCTAGCTCGTTTCAGTTGAATATTTCTACAATCTATTAAGATATCAACCTGAAATTTACTACGTATTATAATGAGACAATAAGACGCATCTTTTAGTATAACCACTTTTTAAATTGCTCCATTTATGTTCCCTGATGATGTCATCGATATTATTTTTAAATACAACAGCCTGTATATTACTCGATATTTGGATACAGCTTTTCAGTACAAATTCAACGATACCATATTTGATGCATTTGTCTTTCAAGATCACTGACATTTTAAGGATTATTTGAAAATCAGCAATTTCAGTGCCCACAAGGCCATTTACGTCATAGCCTGGTCATTTCAATGCATTTTTATATTTTTAGAAATAAAAATTACGTCTATTGCGTGGATCCTTCTCACACTGTGACTGTGACGATCCCGTCGTCACAGAGACGACCGAAGCGGATCACGCACAATTCCGCCTAAAATGCATTGAAATGACCAGGAGGTTTTTTGCGTTGCGATGCGGCCCGGCTCTAATGTGCGCTAACCGTTAGTACCAAAAAAAGCTATGATTGCGATGGATCCCACATAATTTGACAATAGGGTATTTTCCAATTTTTTTAAATGTATCTAGAAAGTTACCTTATTGATAACGTAATCTCAAAACCACATTAAAAAAAATTACGACTGTAGGTTTGGCCAAAAAAATTATTTGAAATTCAAACTATAAAGTTTCCCGCATAAAAGCGGCATGGCGTCACGAGTCGTAGCTGTCAATATTCGTCAATATTCAACTAATGAGCTCCAACTTATTATAACCTTCATTACACATTTACTGACATTTAACACATGTAACTAAGCAACAAGCGTGATGGGTATGACTCGTGACGTCACTTCCATTTTAATTTTCACTTTGAACCTGCAGCATTTAATGCTTTTACTAAAGCACTTTTTAATAAAACTTTTTTGATTGAAATATTTTTAGTGTGCCCAAGTCATTGATAATCGACTTTGCTATGCAATAACGCAGCAATAATCGATATTTAAAAAATTGGAAAATACCCTATCGTTAAAAAAACGGCTCGTGTAGATTAGTGCAAAGAAATGCTAGAAAAATACGAACGCGTTGCATCAAACGCAGTGTGTGTTGTATATCGTCACCTTAAGAAGAAAACCACGTAACTCCAATTTGATCAAAATTTAGATAATAATGCTATTTATTTGGAAAATGCTAAACCCACGATTTGCGAGAATCTTGTAACTCTACTTGCAATTAAAAATACCAATTCTTTAATGAACTTAGTTACGCCTCGAATAGTTTTTGACGTCTCCTGAAAGTTTGTATATTTGGAGTTACGTGGTTTTCTTCTTAAGGTGACTGTATACAGGGTGAGTCGGGAGGATCGCACCAAACGCCAGGAGTGTATTTTACACGTAAATATGAGACGAAATAAACCTAAAGTTGTAGTCCGATTTTTATTGATGGTATTCGAGTTACAGCGTCTTAAAAGTTGAAATATTTGATAAATTAATTTCATTAACTTAGAAGAACATACTGTATAACGATGAAACAACATTCACCCATGATGACACAATACCCGCAACTCCCACTTCTTGTCCGACGAAAATCCTCACATAAAAGTCGTAACAAATTTTCAGCATCGTTTTACGGAAACGTGTGATGGGATATCGTCTATAGTTTCGCCTAAGAGGAGATAAATATTTGGAGTTCTTATAAAATGATTTACAAGGACTGTTAGACGATGTTTCCCCAAACAGTAAAATACTGTCACGCGTAGAAATATTACAGTTTACAATACGTGACTAATGTCAGGTATTGGAAGAATGTGAGATAAAGCATAAATCGCCAGTTTTAGCAATTTTAGTTGGCGCGTGTGCCAAGTTAATAAAAGGCCCCAAAGTAGGTTTGGAGAGTTAGTTGGATTACGAGTCAGTAAGTAGACTTACTTGCAGTTTATGATTCGGAAACGCGAGACGTTTGTCGGTTTATTACATTATAATGGTTAACTAGTTAACAGAATCATTATGTGTTGGATTAACATTATAATCGGGTAAGAGCTAATTATAAAATAAATAAATTATATTCCAGCATTGTGGTTTTGCTTATTTCATCCCGGTACAACTCTGGAAGGATTCCAGAGGTCATGACTACCCCCAGTCGTGACAATACGCATGCAGTATCAGCACAACTGCACGATGGATGCAAGTTATTTTGTGAAAACGCTGTATCTTGAAAACAAATAAAAATCGGACTACAACTTTTGGGTTTTTTCGTCTTATATTTACGTGTAAGATACACCCCTGGCGTTTGGTGCGATCCTCCCGACTCACTCTGTATAATATGTATACACAGGTGACGAAACTTGGACTTATTCGTATGAGTCTGAAAGTAAACAGCAGTCGAGTGTATAAGGAGGTTGATGCGTTAAAAACCCATGATTTTGAGATATTTTAATAGAAATGGAAAACATGCCACGAAAATTGGTTCCCGTGCATGCAATCATCGTGGATAATATTTTGAAAAACAATAAAGAACACATCGAGCAACCCTCGTTAGAACAGACGCTGAAGGTACTTGAGTTTGCAAAATATGAGGACCGAGATATAGTATAAGTATACATAGTATGCCATTGCGCAACTTTTGTGACGTCAAGAGGGGTCAACACGATGAGACGAGCGCGCCTTCTACTGTACTTACACGTGTTTGTACCCAACACTACAACCAACGTGACTTATTCGTACTTGCATACGTCGGTACTGACCCCTCCTGACGTCATGCGCGTAAAATTTCGATTTTCGTACACCGGAATGGCATACTATGTTTACTTATACTATGGACCGAGCAATTTTGACTGATACGTATACCTGAGACCCTGTGTTTTCCCCCTACCCACTGCCTCCACGTCAAAAGGTAGCATTTAACGAGCCCTTTCGATTGACACTTTACTCGTTACGATGCGATCTTTATTAACGGTGCTCGAGTTCAGGACCTTTTTTAATCATCCAGACTATAGATGCGTAACTCAGCTAGCTCATTCCAGTTGAATATCTCCATAAACCCATTAAGGTATCAACCTGAAATTGACTACGTGCTAATGGGACGTTGAGGCGCACTTTTTAGTATAATCACTTTTTCAATTTCTTCATTCTTGTGACCCTGAGGGTGTCATCAAAAATGGCGGGACCATTAGACTGTCTGGCAACAGAACGCAGTCCTCATATTTTGCTAACTCACCTCCTTTCAGAACCCGCGGTCTACGTATTCTATTGATCTAATCGAATGTACTATGTACTATAGTTTCGTTTAAGATTAAGATCTTTTTATGATCTAATATTTTCCTAAAGCCCGTGCCACTTCTCGCTGTTAACTCATACTTCAAAGTTCAAATACTTTGTAAATGAAAAAATACTGCTCAACAAACATAGGTACTCGTAGGTCTAACAACTCAAAGTAATTTATTTATTTATATCAGTGTTTTAAGTTAAGTTGTACGGTTTAGTCGTTCAACAGGTTGCACTATAAATTTCAAGGATTGTATTTCCAACAGGTTGAAGATAGTTTTGCCACGCCACACACATGTAAATTTAATTTTAGTGTTTGTAGTACAATGTGGCAGTAGATAGGTACTATCACCTGCATATCTTTTGGCCACTCCGGCAATACATCTAGCACGAATTGTGTGTGCTAACACACTAACAGCGCTAACGCGCTAACCCAACATAGTTTGTACTATACTTGTTGGTAAAATAAAGTTACCCCTCAGTTAAAGTAGGGGGTGTTATTGATGGTTGAATCCACAATTCGTGCTAGACTATAGCCGGGATGGCCAAAAGATGTGCAGGTGCTAGTACATACAAGGTGGTTTTTTTAAGTGGTACTAATATTGGAATCTCGGAAACTGTAAGAGTTAAGAGATTGATTAAATTAGCAAAAAGTTGCATATTTTGATGACCTTTAGGAATTCGTTTAGACAATTTCAAAATTCAAAATGGTTTACTGAAAATTGGTAATTTCGTTTTTCCACTGTAGTTTCAAAATGGCTTACTTTTCGGGAAAAAATTTTAGGTTAAAAAAGCTATCAAATGATACCAAACTCGGCTTTTTATCACATTGACGCTAAGCGTCGTGACGTTCAACTTTTCATTTTTTACGAGAGACCTATATTTTTTTTGCAAAAATTAATTAGTAGGCTTGTCTAAATTCTGATACCAAACGAGAACTCGCTATCAGGTATTTTTCTTAAGTTACACAACTTTTCAGGTTATGTTATATTAAGGTATGTTAATTTATGTTATTTTTACAATGAAATGTAACGACTAAAACTTAGGTTTTAAAGTTTTATAAACGTAATTTGATCAGGAAATAAAAATAAATAAAATTATCATTTATTTATTAAAAATAATGTAATTTTTTCTTCAAACGTCAGAAAAAGTCGCCTTTGTGTCACTCAATAGGTAACGGTGAAGTTTAACTTTCCCGCCGAGGCAGGAAAAATTGTCAGCAAAGTACTTTTCTGTCTTGACAGGCAAAGTAAAATCTTAACCCAACTTAATTTTTATTTTTTAACGTAAAAACTGTTTTCTAAGCATTTGTAATGTAAAAAAATTTAATGTTGTTTCAATTTTCCTTTATAATCAGTTCGTTGCGTTTAATAATTAGCTTTATTTACAAATTAAAGTTAATTTAAAAAAATATTTGACAATTGAACTACAAGTAATTGACAAGAGATGGCGCTCTTTCAAAAATCAGAATTTTCAGTTTTACGCTTTACGTTTGCAGAAAAAATTTAATGTTTTATACGGAGTCAAAGTAGTTTTGTGTGACTCGCCTGTATTGCCAGACTTGCTCGCTACGCTCGCTCTTCAGCCAAACACAGTCTTGTCACACAAAACGTCACTTTGTCTCCTTATAAAACAAATAACTATTATTTCCTGACAAGCTTACTTTTCTAAAACTTAAAAAGTTGAACGTCACGACGCCTAGCGTCGATGTGATAAAAAGTCGAGTTTGGTATAGTTTGATAGCTTTATTGACCTCCTGATATTTTTTACCAAAAATTTTTTTTTAAAGTAAGCCATTTTGAAACTATAGTCTAAAAACAAAACTGCCAATTTTCATTTTTTCTACGTTATCTCGGAAACCATTTTGAATTTTGAAATTTTCTAAACGGATTCTTAAAAGTCCAACTTTTTGCTAATTTAACGAATCTCGTATCGTCTGTGACCCGTTTAAGATCATCTACCTTCATTGCCCGCCAGTGTAAAAGTCCCCTTCCCTTAGAAAGACAGTAGGGCGACGCTGAGCTGCAATTTAGGGAAAAGGGAAGGGACTCCTTACTGCACGAGTTAGAAGGGCGAGGGAGAGGGATTTAGTTGTTGACGTCGAGTGTTGTGTTTACCAAAATAACATTCCTACATGTGAGTGTAAAATTTATAAAAAAAACAATTTAGAAAAGAAAAAATTGTTGAAGTAAGTTTAATATTTTCTTTCTACTGTCTCAATTATTTGATTTGATTTTAAATACCTATCAAGGGTTTATTGACAAGTAAAAATAACAAAGGCAGGAGAACCATTAGTAGACAAAAGTTATTCTTCTCTGCACAACTTGAAAAATCCCAGTTAGTAATTTTTTTTTTACATTGTCGAAACCCTTTTAATTGTTATTGAAAACTACAAGTTACCACAATATTAAATATTTTTAATTTTAGAATGAAAAAATCCAAAAAACAAACGTTCAAAGCTCTCAAGAAAGCAGCACATGATAAAAATAAAGAAGAAGTTCGTAAATTAGTCGAAGCGGACCCTCAAATAATAAATTGTCGATACGAATTATACCCAGGCCGTAATCATCACTCATATTTTTACAATTTCAGTGAGAAAGAAATGGAATTTTTTTCTTACTGTGCTTATTTAGGGTTTAATGCTAGGCAGTTATTAAATGTAACTGAAAGCGTTTTGCATGTTGCTATATTTCTTTCCGCACACAAGAGTTGTTCTATATTGATGAATTTTTACGATGATGATTTAACATCAGAAGCAGGACACTATCATGACCTTTTACTTTCGGAACTTGCAGATGCGTCTTTGTTGTTAAAAAGACTTATTAAAAAAATAAAATTTGACAACGAATTCGCGAGTGGAAAATTTGTATATAGAATTCTAAACAAGATGCCACTTAAATATTACGAATGGAAAGAAGTTTTTTTATTGCTGTTAACCGGGAGTCGAAGAGAAAATATTATACAAGAATACATGTATTATGTTCTTAACAAAGAAATATATAATCAAGACTTATTAAATAATTTAATAAAGCGAAGCCAATTTCCGTATGAAAAAATAAAATGGCTTTGGTTACTTTTAAGTTATGGATTGTTATTTAACGTCGGTGATGTGTATACTATGTTTTTAAAGTATGGTTATAGCGAAGAGGTTGAACTAGTAATTACCGGCGTAACCAAATTTACATTGCATCGTTATTCTGATATTTACACCGATAAGAGATTTCCAGAATATAGAACGCACATGGCTTTAATTCTTGGACTCGAAAAGGACGATTTGGAAGATGCTACTTATAAAAGTACAACAATGGACCAATTTATACATTATACTTTTTGTGGATATGCAAACGTATCTTTAGAATCTCATATACCGATGATCAAATTCTTTTCGTGGGATAAAGCTAATCGAGAAAGATTTAAAAGAGTCTACGATCATAGAAAACGTAGTGTCGACAAAAATTATTGCTTTAGCTTGCTGCAAAAAGTTCCTCCTCTGTTTCAACTGTGTAGTCGTATGATAAGAAGGAGAATTCGAAGCATCAGTGACAGTCCGGATGATTTTAGATTTCGTTTAAATCTTTTAAACATAACTACCTCTTGTCGAAATGGTGTTTTATTTAAATGTTAAGTACTGTGATGTTAAATATTTAAGAATTATTTAAGTACGTGTGTTAGTTATTAACAAAACAATTTTTTTATACTGAGTAGATATTTTTAAACAAAAATTTGATCATTTTTAAAGAACATGTTGCTTTGAGACTGCTCAAGAGTATTTTTAATGTGGACCGTTTGTGCCATTTTGTAGTAACTCTGAAACGATTTTATTGTAGTAAGTTTTAGGATTAAACCGTAAATGTACCTCACTGCCAAGTTTATAATAAAAATTTTATACGAAATACTAAAGTAAGTTTTAAATTTTATCAGATAAAAGTTATTAAACAATATAATCTGTATTTTTTTAATCAGATAAGAAACAATGTTTTTTTAACAATAATTTATAAATTCCATATTATTCGTGTTAATGTTAAGTACCTATAGTAAACCATAAAGGACCTGTAAATTGTGTCGAGTATTGTTCAAATTTTATATATTTGTATGTGTTGCATTTTAAATAATTTATAGCATAGGTATTGAATGAATCTGTTCGCATATGATTAACCTCTAATTTAAGACATTAAAAACTTACTAAATGTAAAATCAATCTATTTATTTTTTCCATTAAGTGAAACCGTTGATTGAGGAAGTAAAACTTTTTCAATCAACTATGAAATAATAATTAGATATTTTTTTCACAATTTTTAAATGGAATGGACGACTGCTGTAGGTATCTTCAGAAAAATATTAGACTGGAGACCTCGAAGTAACGTAGCAATACCATGTGGTGCTTTTAAAATCAAGCAGAGATTTAAATGAGAAAATTGTGTTTCTATGATTCTTTGAAGAAACTTAAATTCAAGTTTATTGCATAGAATTTAAGTATAATCTCTCTTGCCATGGAAAACAATACCAAACGTCAAAAATAATATTTGCACAACAACAATGCTTTTGTTTAGATAATGTGCATGTGCATACAGCTCCACCAAGTAATTTTACGTTACGAAAAATATGTCAACTAAAATAATTTTATTTAAAATATTTTTTGCGGGAAAAGATTCGTCCATTCATAATCAAGAATTCAGGCTAAGTACAGTGTGTACAGGCAGCTTCACAATTATTAGCCAACAACCATCAAAGGACAGAAGGAGAGGTTGTTGATTTACTACTTGTTGGAAAAATAAAGTTACCCCTTTTTTTAGGTAGGGGGGTAACGATGGTTACATCCACAATTCGTGCTAAACGTAAAGGGATCTCAGGTTAAGATCGCAGCGCCCTCAAAATAAAACCGTGAACTAAGACATCGCACAATCAAGTCACACATTTAAGTTTGGATTTCTCTTAATCCATTATTTACGTTGAGACACTGAACGAAAACTATTGTTTTCATTAGAATTCATATCGAAGAACTTATTGCTTTTAAAAAAACTACGCAAGCAAACATTATTGTCGAAAAGTTAACTTTTAATTAAAAATTGGGAGAATGTCTCCCGCTGTGCTGAGCTGAGCTGTGAACGTGCGCAGATACCTAAATTGGTATTTATCCCCACCAACGCAGTAGTCAACGTATTTAAATTATTAAAGGGGCGTGGCCAAACCTGAGCGAACTTATCTCAGTTTAAATTATTTTTGCTCTACATTATTAAAAATTTTATTTTTTTATACGTTTTTGTTAATATTTTTTTGTCGTTTTATAAATAAACATTAATTTCAACTCGGATTTAGATCAAAATAAGATCTATTAAAAATGAATGTTAAACCTCAATTTAAAGGTTCTTTATCTAACAAAAAATGGGGCCCCATTGGACTTCAATAGCCCTGGGCCCCTAAAAACATAGATCCGTCCCTGCGTGTATCTACAAAAAAACTTTTCAAAATGACAGTAAGTTGTACTTTTCAAATTCACTGTATAGGTCTCTTCGTTTCTCTTGAACTAACTTACTCCAACTCGTTCCTGCTCTAGACGAGGAGTAGGAAATACAAAGTCTGTTCTTTCCTATTCCTAATTAAGAGTAAGTTGTAGTGAGTTGGAGTAAGTTAGTGCAGTAGCTACTTACTAGTAGCACCTTGCTAGTAGTAAGTAGTAAGACAAACGAACAAACCGTACATTCAATTTTAGTGACAGTTACTTGTCAAATTCAGCGACTGAAATACTTATTAAAATTATTATTACTTCCCCATATTGCAAGGTATTATAGGAACCCAATATGTTAAAAAAGGGGACAGAATCATGCAGAAACAATTTTCCTAATGTTAAATCCTTACGTTCGATTTTCAAATCACTGCACGGTAGATTGATTGTGGAATTGGTTTATTTAATTTTTCACTTTTGATAGTGGTGCTTGTTTAAAAGTGTGTTCACACTACATGATTTCTCATAGGAGAAGTCATATGACTTCTCCAAGCAAAATAATAAGCTCAGTCATAGCAATAATAGGGAATTTTCAGAATAAAACAGTTTTATTCTGACTATTTCACTAGAGTGTATTATAGCGACAATAAAATCAAATATTCAGGTGACTATTTCACTAGAGTGTATTATAGCGACAATAAAATCAAATATTCAGGTGACAAAACAAGTACCTTGGTAAAACTAACAACATGGAATCTCAGCGACAATTTTTTTGACGTTTTAAACGTTCAAGTCAGCGTGGAAATTAAATCATTGTCAAACTGACATTTTTGCATCGCATTGCGTTTTGCAGTAAAAAATAAGTTTTTTAAGTGAAAATAGACTTAATTTTTCTCTCGTAAAATAGTCATGTCGAATACCACTCAAGATAAAATTTTGTAGGCAAAATTGTTCTCTTGTAAGTATTCAAGTTTGTTTCTTTTTGACAATTTCGCTCATGACATTTAATTAAAAATCACTCGCCGTACGGCTCGTGATTTTTTGACAAATGTCATTCGCGAAATTATCAAGCAACAAACTTTCATAACAATCGAACAATATTTTGCCGACAAAATTTTATCTCTAGTGGTATTATATATGACAAAACAAGCACCTTGGCAAAACTAACAACATGGAATCTCAGCGACAATTTTTTTGACGTTTTAAACGTTCAAGTCAGGTTGGAAATTAAATTATTGTCAAACTGACATTTTTGCATCGCATTGCGTTTTGCAGTAAAAAATAAGTTTTTTAAGTGAAAATAGACTTAATTTTTCTCTCGTAAAATAGTCATGTCGAATACCACTCAAGATAAAATTTTGTAGGCAAAATTGTTCTCTTGTAAGTATTCAAGTTTGTTTCTTTTTGACAATTTCGCTCATGACATTTAATTAAAAATCACTCGCCGTACGGCTCGTGATTTTTTGACAGATGTCATTCGCGAAATTATCAAGCAACAAACTTTCATACAATCGAACAATTTTGCCGACAAAATTTTATCTCTATACTTTATTCAAGGAGACGAGATAGTGAATGTAAACAAACAACCCGCGTGTTGTGCACGTGAACACTTCTGTTTAGCGCTGTGATTGGCTCTAACGTATAAACTTATTTTAAGCTTGTTGCATGGTTACCTAACTGCGTTGATGCGGATAACTCATTATAGTGGCAATTAAATAATTAGTGTAAAATCATTACACCGTATTTAATTTAAGTTTACGTAAAACCGCGCTCGTGAGAACTTGCACGTGCACGTGAACATCGCATGCAACACTATCTCGTCTCCTTGAATTTAGTATAGTGGTATTATTTAAATGAAAATTCCCTATTATTGTCGGTTATTATTTTGCTATAGGAGAAGTCATATAACTTCTCCTATATATGACATATGACTGCTCATAGGAGAAGTCATATGACTTCTCCTATGAGAAATCATATGACTTCTCCTATGAGAAATCATGTAGTGTGAACACACTTTAAGGGTGGTATTATGCCATTAGAAATAAATAGGGTTTAGACACATTTTTATTCCGCAAGATCTTTAAAATTAGGGACTCTATTGGAAAAATTCAAAAGTTATGTTAAAGGTAAAGGTTCAACTTAGATAATGGCCATTTCGAAATTTCAATTTTTGAGGCATTTACTTCTCCTATGAGAAATCATGTAGTGTGAACACACTTTAAGGGTGGTATTATGCCATTAGAAATAAATAGGGTTTAGACACATTTTTATTCCGCAAGATCTTTAAAGTTAGGGACTCTATTGGAAAAATTCAAAAGTTATGTTAAAGGTAAAGGTTCAACTTAGATAATGGCCATTTCGAAATTTCAATTTTTGAGGCATTATGGAATGCCTATGTATTAAGAAAGGCGATAAATATCAAAATCATTTAAAATATTTCCATTGCATTTATTAAAAACGTGATATCTTCAAATATGCTCCAAATATAACCATTATTGTGTCATATTTTACAAGTCTTTATCTTTTAGTTTAAAAATCAATTAAGAAAGTATACTCGATATTGTCAAAAATAACTTATGATCGATTTCCGTTTTGATAAGCCAAAATTTGCTAATAATTAAAATTAGAACAAGCACTTCATGGATCATGAATATTTCGAGAAAATAGCCCTTACTTAAAAGAAATCTTATGCAAAAAAACAAACAAGAAACTAACGGATAAAAAAGCACCATGTTTATTTAGCGTCTCTAAAGCGTCGTACACAATGGATTTGCATAAGACATAACGCATAGCGCATAAGGAATCCAACCTTATAGAAATTTACATGGCTAATTTACGTAAGGTTACATAAACATTGTGTAATAAGGCATAAGAGTGTATGAATTGAAATTTTATGCCTTATGCCTTATGCGTTATGTTTTATGCAAACCCATTGTGTACGGGGCTTAACTCTACACGATGAGATGAGCTCAAGACCATTATAGTATTTTGTACCTATATGTTTCTAGATATTTAGACCAGCACCACTCTCCCGTAAAAAGGAAAAACCTAGCAAGTCTTTTTCTAGTTTTACAGGGGAGCGAATTTAAGTTTGTAAAACGTATAGCTCTTATAGTGCTTGCTACGTAATTCAATTACCTCTAGAAGATTTATTTGTTGAAATATTATTGCTAATCAAAGAGCTATGCAAAGAAAAAACCTAGTAGAATCAATATACATAAAAATCTTAATTTGCAAAAAAGTGAGTTACCTACTAGGTTTTTCCTTTGCACGGGAGCACTGTTCTATTGGGGGATTACATAAGGATTTTCTAACGTCGCATGAACTGGCTTTTGAATTACTTATGCCATATTCTATTGCTTTTGTTATTTTTTAGAGATTTTCAAAAGAAAAATGGGCCATGACCTTAGAGAATTAAGACAGCGTTGTTCTAGAAGCGAAGATGCAAATCCTACATAATTGGACCCAGGGAATAATCAACTGAGCATGTCCTGGATTATTTTAAGCCTGTTCTAGCCAGCGCTTGCTAAGAATTTCGCAATAATAATAAAACGATATCTAAGTTCCTAATTGGTGTCGAAGAAAAAAACATTGATTTGCAAACTTTGGATAAAAAACTTCCATCCTCAGAAGAGATTACAATAGTCAACAGATTTATACAAACCCAGAGGAGAGAACGCCCTGATTTTAGCTTTTCATCCTTCCTTGAAATTGTTTGAGTCTGCCCTGATAACAGTCTGGCTACGGCCTTGCATAAATACCTTACCAAAGTGTTGTAGTTCTGTAAGTTCACATGTACTGATGCATTTTATCGACGACCGTCGAAAATCTCCAGAAATTGATTAATTTACTATCATGTGTTTGACTTGGACATTCCTCATTAATAGTTGATTAGAATTAGAACTTGAAAATACATATAATAGATGCCGATAATGGCACTACTTGTATCTGCCTGACAACCAAATTTTATATTTAAATTTTTAGATTCTTCTAATGATGAATCCACCCTGGCGTATAGCCAGGATGGCCAATAATTGCGAGGCTGATTGGACACAGACGGCCGATGACTACTCAATTGACTGATCAATTTTTGTATGTACATTGACTGCAGAGAGTGGATTACCCCTCGTTGAAAACCATTCCAAGAAATAGTGAACTGTTAATAATTATTATTGGAACTATTGGAAGCCAACTGGGTTAAATACATTAAGTTTAACAAAAACGGTTCAAAGTCAAATCAAGATTAAGAGAAGAAGGAAATTTGAATTTCAATGACTATCAATTCCCCGTATTAGGATCTCTGCAACGTACAATCATGAATTACACTCAGTGGCTTAACAATGGGTGCGTCAAAGTATGCAAATCGTTAGAACAAAGAATTTCAAGGGGTTCTCAGGGTTTCCAATAGATTTCTAGGCCTTAGTCGTCGGAAATTCATTGAAATTGATTAAAAAATCATTCTCGTGATTCGTGTTCAAAAATAGTGCTAAATCGTTCTTTTAATAGTATGATGTACTTTAATAGTATGCCATCTATAAGCACTCCACACCTGTTACGAAAGGGTCCACCACTAAGTCTCTCTTAGAGGTGGTACTGTTCATTTATAAATGGGCCCATATCCATAACGAAGAGTTTGCACTGGGGCCCATTGGCACCTCTCCACTGCTCGCTACGCTAGTGATCATCACACTCACTACACTCTGTCCACGAAACAGATGCAACTAAGCCACTACCCACAGATTTCTGTCAAATAAGGTTGATGCATGTAAATTCTTGTGTAAGTGTTGTAAACCGGATTTTCAAAATTCGACCAATAGAGAAATTGTATTTGAATATCGCATAATTTTTTTGGGAGTGGCTTAGCAGCATCTGTTCGGTAGACAGAGATTAGCTACTATAGAAGATATCACGTTTTCGGCAAAAATCGGGTTGGTTTTGATGATTCGACTTTGGCCAAGAACGATCGTAGTTGTATTTTTTAACAATTTGTTTTTATTTATTTAAGATTATTCTAACATAAAATCAACAATACTTCCGAATTTAATACTGATGGTAATATGGTTATTACGAGTATTTGTAGGTTTGAGAAACTAATAACGTAAAAAGATTGGTAAATTGGTAAAAATTACACAAATGTAAACAATCGAAATAAAACTAATACATACCTTTCCCCAAAGAAACTACAGGATGGTAATACAAACTCGCGTTCATGATTATTGGTTCAAGTTCCACAAAAACGTCACCATTACTACTGTTTTATTTTACTCATATTGCAAGATTTTTATTTTTCTTATCAGATATATCCATAAAAATCGTTCTAGTGTCTAAGTTATTAATTTTTATTTCAAATTTTTAAGTAACCACTTACTAGGTACCTATGCTTAAGCTGATAAGGTAAATTTAATCTGTAGTATGATTACAAAATTTAGTCATAAAAAAATTTAAAAATCGCTCAATTGAGCTTTTAATTAATTGAAACTTTCCCTTTTATCTGGAGTTAGAAGTGGTAATAGGTAGGTATACGAAATGCTCAAAAGTTTTCAGAGTGTGTTTCCAGTTCTACAGATTGGTAAATGATAATCATAAAGGCAAAGCCGTTACATCAAAGCAATTTGAATTTGAAATAAACTACTGTTATAATTACTACGAAATAAAAAAAATATTGTAGTAATGTCCGGTAGATCCGGGGTCCACAAAAGGTTAAATTTGATAAATTAATGAAGATATGCATTGTTTACTAATATCAAATTTTATAAATTATTAGTGTGATTCAGCAACTGTTGCTATCTGCTTTTGTTAAGAATTGTAATTAATTTCAAAATTGCATTTTAAAATTAAACTTAGGGTAGCTTTCCATTCAGTTACCCAATTACACTGTAAAAAAATTGTACACAAAAATGTATGGTCTTCATTGCCCATAATACATTAAATCAGTGTTAGTTTTCATTAAACCAATGTAAAATACACTAACCAGAAAAATCAAGTACTTTATAATAATTTGTTCCGCAATTTCATTGATTTTTGGATATGTTAGAAACAAAGTATATCTCTATTCTACGCCTCTTATTTATCAACTTCTATAGAGCAGGACCGGAGTTATGAATTTCAAAGTTAATATAATTCAGGACCGGAGTTATGATTTTGAAAGTTAATATAATTTGTTCCGCGATTTCATTGATTTTAAGATATGTTAGAAACAAAGTATATCTCTATTCTACGCCTCTTATTTATCAACTTCTATAGAGCAGGACCGGAGTTATGATTTTCAAAGTTAATATAATTCAGGACCGGAGTTATGATTTTGAAAGTTAATATAATTTGTTCCGCGACATTCATTGATTTTTGGATATGTTAGAAAAAAAGTATATCTCTATTCTACGCCTCTTATTTATCAACTTCTATAGAGCAGGACCGGAGTTATGAATTTCAAAGTTAATATAATTCAGGACCGGAGTTAAGATTTTGAAAGTTAATATAATTTGTTCCGCGATTTCATTGATTTTAAGATATGTTAGAAAAAAAGTATATCTCTATTCTACGCCTCTTATTTATCAACTTCTATAGAGCAGGACCGGAGTTATGATTTTCAAAGTTAATATAATTCAGGACCGGAGTTATGATTTTGAAAGTTAATATAATTTGTTCCGCGATTTCATTGATTTTTAGATATGTTAGAAACAAAGTATATCTCTATTCTACGCCTCTTATTTATCAACTTCTATAGAGCAGGACCGGAGTTATGATTTTCAAAGTTAATATAATTCAGGACCGGAGTTATGATTTTGAAAGTTAATATAATTTGTTCCGCGATTTCATTGATTTTTGGATATGTTAGAAACAAAGTATATCTCTATTCTACGCCTCTTATTTATCAACTTCTATAGAGCAGGACCGGAGTTGTGATTTTCAAAGTTAATATAATTCAGGACCGGACTTATGGTTTTGAAAATTAATATAATTTGTTCCCCGATTTCATTGATTTTTGGATATGTTAGAAACAAAGTATATCTCTAGTCTACGCCTCTTATTTATCAACTTCTATAGAGCAGGACCGGAGTTATGATTTTCAAAGTTAATATAATTCAGGACCGGAGTTATGATTTTGAAAGTTAATATAATTTGTTTCGCGATTTCATTGATTTTTGGATATGTTAGAAACAAAGTATATCTCTATTCTACGCCTCTTATTTATCAACTTCTATAGAGCAGGACCGGAGTTATGATTTTCAAAGTTAATATAATTCAGGACCGGAGTTATGATTTTGAAAGTTAATATAATTTGTTCCGCGATTTCATTGATTTTTGGATATGTTAGAAACAAAGTATATCTCTATTCTACGCCTCTTATTTATCAACTTCTATAGAGCAGGACCGGAGTTATGATTTTCAAAGTTAATATAATTCAGGATCGGAGTTATGATTTTGAAAGTTAATATAATTTGTTCCGTGATTTCATTGATTTTTGGATATGTTAGAAACAAAGTGTATCTCTATTCTACGCCTCTTATATACCAACTTCTGTAGAGCAGGACGGGAGTTATGATTTTCAAAGTTAATGTAATTTAAGACCGGAGTTATGGTTTTAAAAGTTAATATAATTTGTTCCGCGATTTCATTGATTTTTGGATATGTTAGAAACAAAGTATATCTCTATTCTACGCCTCTTATTTATCAACTTCTATAGAGCAGGACCGGAGTTATGATTTTCAAAGTTAATATAATTCAGGACCGGAGTTATGATTTTGAAAGTTAATATAATTTGTTCCGCGATTTCATTGATTTTTGGATATGTTAGAAACAAAGTATATCTCTATTCTACGCCTCTTATTTATCAACTTCTATAGAGCAGGACCGGAGTTATGATTTTCAAAGTTAATATAATTCAGGACCGGAGTTATGATTTTGAAAGTTAATATAATTTGTTCCGCGATTTCATTGATTTTTGGATATGTTAGAAACAAAGTATATCTCTATTCTACGCCTCTTATATATCAACTTCTATAGAGCAGGACCGGAGTTATGATTTTCAAAGTTAATATAATTCAGGACCGGAGTTATGATTTTGAAAGTTAATATAATTTGTTCCGTGATTTCATTGATTTTTGGATATGTTAGAAACAAAGTGTATCTCTATTCTACGCCTCTTATATACCAACTTCTGTAGAGCAGGACGGGAGTTATGATTTTCAAAGTTAATGTAATTTAAGACCGGAGTTATGGTTTTAAAAGTTAATATAATTTGTTCCGCGATTTCATTGATTTTTGGATATGTTAGAAACAAAGTATATCTCTATTCTACGCCTCTTATTTATCAACTTCTATAGAGCAGGACCGGAGTTGTGATTTTCAAAGTTAATATAATTCAGGACCGGAGTTATGATTTTGAAAGTTAATATAATTTGTTCCGCGATTTCATTGATTTTGGATATGTTAGAAACAAAGTATATCTCTATTCTACGCCTCTTATATATCAACTTCTATAGAGCAGGACCGGAGTTATGATTTTCCAAGTTAATATAATTCAGGACCGGAGTTATGATTTTGAAAGTTAATATAATTTGTTCCGTGATTTCATTGATTTTTGGATATGTTAGAAACAAAGTGTATCTCTATTCTACGCCTCTTATATATCAACTTCTGTAGAGCAGGACGGGAGTTATGATTTTCAAAGTTAATGTAATTCAGGACCGGAGTTATGATTTTGAAAGGTAATATAATTATTGATTCCATGTTTCAACATTTTTGTTAAACTCACGAAATTTACATGATTTTAATGTAAGAGATACGTTCAAATAATAAGTCGCTGTACATAAATGGATGTATGGAATAGATCGGATTGATGTACCGTTACTACCGCAACTACCCTAGTGGTATCGTTCGCCACTCAATAGGGGTCGCTACCCGGAACGCTCACCAGCACCAAACATTCGATTAAAAAACTGTACATTATTTCAATGAACGTTTACATTAATATATCAACAATCAATCATCATCAATTAAGTTCTTTGGCTTAACGTACTTGTTCATCGAACGAAAAATAATGTACTTTTTTGTACGATCAGTCATTTGAAGCTATTTACTGCATAACCAACCTTACCGTTCTTCATACTTAATATACTATTTTGACTAGATGTTTTTTTCATTGAAATAGAGTACCTTTTTTTCTGTGTACCCTCTGAAAACTTAAAATTGGAAACGGTTTTACCATTTTAGGCTTTTTTTTTTAATTTTTTAATGATTTCACTAGACTAACTATAATAATTATTATTAATTAATTGATATTTTGGTAACATTTTGTTTGTTTTCCTCCCTGCTTGTGAAATTGACGTGTAAAAATAAATTGTTCTTTCTGGCATCGCAACACAGTTGAACAAACTTTTGGTAATTTATAAACAAGAAATTTTGAGAAAAACTAGATAGGGCATAAACTATGGTAACTTTGGGACAAAGAAACTACACACTTAAATGAAAAACCGATAGAATAACTTACTGCAAGTATAGTTTCCTGAAGTTTTTAAAAACTTTTTAGTTTACTTTGTAATACTTACTTGATGATGGCTGTATAATTGTATGCAATGGCCCATCTAGTGCCTTGTATAATTCATTAATTCTCTTGATCATTGGATAATTCAACAGTAAAATAATTTTCGTTGGAAAAATGATGGAATGAGTTTTAGCATCGACCGGTCGATCGCGAAGCGATTTTTGGTAGATCATAGCCGACAAAAGATAATTTCAACACTCATAGAACTCAGAAACTAACGGCCGTGGCTCCTTTAGTATCATATTATCATAGTTGACGTTAAGATTTTAGTAGGTACTGCAACACATATCCCTGATGGCGAGCGGTAGGGATAAGTTCGCGCAGATTTGGCCACGCCCCTTTAATAATTTAAATATGTTTACTATTGCATTGGTGAGGATAATAGTATATTAAAAAGCAAGTATCATTAGGCACCTTCTTAACGTATGAGTCCAAAGTTTAGAAAACAAGCGCGCAGCCTTGTCTATAATTTACATTAACATAAAAATAAATTACAAGATTTGACGGACGGAAAAAGTTCCTCGTATGGCCACATCCGTTGTTTTGATATTCCTATCAGGAAATAAAATAAAGAAAATGAAATTGGTAATGTTGGTGTTGGAATTAAAACACTAACGCAATACACGATTGTATAATTTGTTGCCTGTGTACAACAATAATTCCAAATGATTACAAACCACTAAAATATCAATAAATGTTTCATTAATCATTATTCATTATCAATAAATCTTTAAAACATTTTTGATACATCAAGTACAATAATTTAAAGTCGTGACCTCTAGTTATCTAATTTATAAATAATCAAAAACTTTAAAACGCAGTTATACAAAGAATTAAGAATTACTTAAAACTATGCAGATAGACCATCCATAGATTATAAATAATTATTCTTTAGCATTAACTACCACTTGTACTTGTTTGATCGCAGTTATTTTATCTTAAAACAAAAAAGGTTAAAGGGTTAAAATTATATTAAGAGTTATGGATTGAATTAAGAATTATATTTATTTCATTAAAGGTCATTGGAATTACTCTTGTGACACGTGTTTATTTAGCGCAAAATTTAAGATAAAACGTCGAGGGAATTTTGCAATATTTGAAAATGTTTTATCAATAATCTCCATCATTTTGTTGATGATTTGTCGATTTCTATTGGGACACTCATTTATGCGTGTATGTACTTGATGAATTTAATCTTTATTGAATTAAAATCTTAATACAATAAAATTTGGGATGCGACAATGAAGATTCACCCAACACATAAGGGAAGATCCTTTTATTGGCGCTGAGAAGCCTCGGCCTGATACAGATCTTCCACTTTTTTAATTACCTAGCTAATTATTTTTGACATTTTGACTATAAATACCAAAATAAATGATTTCACAAAACAGATTTTCAATAACCGTTGAGCAAGACAATTTTATCTAAACCGATGTTTACTAAACGTTTATCTACAGAAAATTTTATCGTCTACTAAAAGTACAATCAGACAGAAGTTCGTCTACTTTAAAGAATCTTCGATTAAGCTTCGTTAACTATCATCAAAGTAGTTAGTAAAATTTATAACTATATTCCATTTACCGTTTTGTACATGCGAGACAACGTGTGCGTTTCCATTCGATACGATAACCGAAGCTTCCGCGTGATTTATAACGACCATCACCTGTTGTTCTGGATCCATAGGATTCACCACTTGGTCAAAGGTCAATCCTTATTATACAATTAGCGCAACTCACTATATTCAAAGACCGTTTTAAGTCCCGCCTGTAACTCATACTGTTGATAATTGGAAGCTATCAGTGTTTATAGAACATCTCATTAAATATATAATTTCATATATTCTCTTATGTGTTGTTTATATCAGTTAAAAGAATTGACCTTAAAAATTTGTGTCTATGATTATCCCATATGACGAGTTTGTGCGCACGCATTCTTATCAATCTTAAGTAGGTAATACTTCAAATTATTTTGATCGGTTTATCCCTTTATCAAACTAATAACTACCAAAACCATTATGATTACGTTACTAAACCAATAGCCTGTCATTTGTAAAATACCGATCGACTGGATAGTTGAGATTAGGGATTAGGTACATTTTATTAAAAAATCCACCTGGAAACTCCAAGAAACTGGAAAAGCTCAATTATAAAATTCTGTACACAAGCCAAAGTATGAGTGTCAAGAATTAAGTTAAAATGATGAAGAAGCAAATTGAGAATAACTCAAGAAATGTTGTATCTATACGTTTATTCCTAGTATTTTATCATAAGATCCAAACAGGGCCGTGGGACCGTGGTCCTAGAAAATTTTAAGCTTGTTCTTGACAGAGCTTACTAAGGATTTCGCAATAATAATAAAACGATAAGCTCCTAATTGGTGCCAAAGAAAAAAGCATTGATTTAGAGAAACTTCCATCCTCCTGAAAATATCACAGTGGTCAACAGATTTATATAAACCAAGAAGAGAGAAAATCCTGAATGTAGCTTTCAGCCTCCCTTGAAAAGTTTTGAGCCTGCCCGGATAACACAATCTGGCTACGGCCCTGTATCCAAAACACTTTAAAGTTGCTGTTATTAAAATACTTCTCGTTTTGGGTACAACTAGGCGTTTATAAGAACGGTAATCTTAAAAAGACAGAATCCGACATGTCCTTTTATACATGAAAAATTGGATACATAATAATCTAAGCGATTGCTATCTTCCGATTGGTCATTGAGAAGAGAAACCAAGAGAACCACGTAACAAAAACCAACAAGAACTATAAAGGCCATCATGCACTTGAGCGAAGCGCGGCGAAGAAACGATAAATTTCTGTACACAATGCTTCTTATGTATTCTTCTCACAACATGAGTTCGTTAAAAAAATCAAATTTAAACCAAACAAACAAATCCTATTTTTGATTTTAGGCTAGGTTAGGTTAGATTAGGTTAGGTAGTTTAGGATAGGTGAGAAAGTGTTGGGTATGGTCAGTCTGCAGTGCCAATGCATCTAAAATGGCTCAACTCAAGTGCGGCTGGCAAGGGAGCCATACTTCTGTCTCAGAAGTTATAACTTCTGTCCCAGAAGTTATAGCAAGTCCGAGCTTTCTCTTGAAATTAATAACTAAAAAATTCCGGGATTTTCAAATGTATACAAGGTGGGCTTTTTCAAAAATGTGAGGGACGTAATTAATTCAATATTTTACATTGCGAGCCCCTAAGAATATCTGCTTCCATGAGAAAGTATAGTCAGTCCGCGCCTGTTGGCTTATAGGTATAATATTAGTTGGACTCCAACTAATATGTAAAGTGAGATGAATTATCTAAATAACTTTCTACAAGCAAAGAAAATGAGTTCGTAAAGAACAACTTAACCGGTGGAGGCACAACAAACCTATAAACTTCAAATATTCTAAAAAAACTATCTCAGAAAGGTTTCAACTTTCAAGTTAAATATAAGGTTAATCGTGCAGATTGAATGGTTGAGCCTTTCTAACGTAAAAACAAATTATTTACCTTTTTTCCTGATGTTCTCTTGCCGAAAGCGTCCTCCTCAATGCCAAAATATATTCTTCGCTCCATCACCAACTCACTTATTAGTTTAAGACGAATCGAACGAATAATTATTATTGAACACTATATTATTATACACTTCTTATCAACCATGTTGTACTTGATTTTATAGCAAAAACCGTATAACGAATTATTAAAGCTTCTATCAAGCTTTCAACATCGAACTCGATTTTAAACGCGTAAGCGGGAATTTAAACTGGATTCCGAAAAAACCGTTTAATTATATCGCGGCTGAAATAGAAAAATTAGCATTAAACATAAATTTCCTCCTCCAACGGAAATGATCTGTGAAAATAGAAAGTTAAAATATTATTCCGTCATTTTATTTATTATGATACGGGTACTTCGAAAAGATAGGTTAAACGAGATGGTCGAGCTCGAGATGGATTCCTTTGAGCAAAAGGATAAAAGAGCGGAGATGACACAAATGAAGCAATGAACTCCAGATGTCGTCAAAAAGGCGACTGGGTAGACAGAAAGAAAAGGAAATTTGGAAGCGAGAAGCGATATAGAAGACTCACCTGTTGTTGAAGCTTCTTGATATGTCCTAGAAGCTCTTCTATTGTTTCCTTGTCCAACAACACGATCTGAAAATATAGGTAATTTTTATTCAGTTATTATTTTTACGGCTTTATTTTTTCTCTTAATTTAAAGAATAGGTTGATTTAGTACTAATGATAAACGTGGTTCCGTTGGTAATGAACGATCTGCAGATTTAGCCAGTCAGACCCTCGTATGAGGTGATGAAAAGAAAAAATTAAAAGATTTTCCCGGATCTTGCTGATGAAGGTACTAAAATACATACAAGTTTAGCCCCATCGACAATAATTGCCGACCTGACTAGTCCGACCGAGTTCCACCTTGTCTCTGATGTCTAGGATTTTTTCAGCAGATGATCAGATATTATAAATGTGCACAGTGTATCTATTGTACTAAAATAATTACCTATGTATCATGATCTACCGCACTAGAGACAGAAGACCACGCGATACATCGAAGATGTAGAAGATTATGGTAACTGCTGTTTCAGAATCAGAAAAGACACAACAACAACTAACAGCGTCAGCGTAAATCAATACAGCTATTCAAAGAAGTCCTTGATGATTGACAGGCTATAAATTACCTGAAAAGTTGAGCGTTCACATTTCGAGAACAGATATTTACAGAAACACTGGTGGAGCCGTCTTCTATCGCCAACTATCACATGACTAAAATTTAAACGCCTTGCTAGCCTTGCACGACGATTTCTAGAAGTCTGAAGCCAGCTCTTTTTCTAAGCCAATAGAAGTGTTTGATTTCTAGCGTCAGAAGCTAAAACATGGTTCAAGTTTATCTTCTATTGATTTGAAAAAAGAAGCTGGGGTCTAGAAGTCATCGTGCAAGGCTAGCTTTAATCCTTTAATTATATCTGGTGATAGACGATGGCTCCAATGTGCTCAAACCCTAAAGAAGAAGTTTTTTTCTATTTGTAATAATAACGTAGCAAAAAAATAAATTGGCAAAAATTTGTTGAAACATTATCTCCATTTAACCGAATTCGTATTTCTAACGTAGAATTTTCAAGATTTCCATGCTTTGCATTCTTATTTTGACCACATCAGTGTAGATGTAAAATTTGAGAATAATAGCATCAACGATTTTTGGAAATCGTAAAAAAATCTTTCGATATTTTGTTAAGACTATTCTCCTATCCAAACTACTATACATTTATGAACTCATCACTAGTCAGGTAAATAACAGGTTTTAAAATAAATGAAGAAGATTTTTCGTAGAAGGAAAAGTAAATAAAATAGATAGAAGGAGTAGGAAGCATGAAGATGGTATAAGAACTAAAAAAACACATTTGGTGCTCGAGAAGCAACATCCAGTTACTTTTTTGTAAGAAGGAAAATTTAAGCAAAAAGTTACCCAATTCTGAAGATCTGGATAATTTATGTCAGTTAGTTAATTCCACTTAGTTTTGCTCAGATTAGTTGGTTTCAGCTAGAAACTAAACGGGATTTTATGGAATTAAGAAGCCAAAAAAATGTTTATCGCCTTAGTTGAAAGATGTTGATCCTAAACTTCTATTCCATTTGCATAACGCAAGTTTAGATTTATTATAGATTGGTTCTCAAAATATGGATATCCATATTTGGAAATATGGATGCCTTCGAGTAGCTACATTTTTTGTATAACCAGTTTAGACTATTTAGATAGAAGAAGTTATTTTCTCACATGAAAATCTCTGAAATTTTACAACCAGCGCAGCTAAGAACTTCTGCTGAATCAGAACTCAAGAACACTCTTAACAAGCTTCCGAAATAATAATCGTTAACGTTAATTGAATTTAAATAAAAGTATAAAAGCGTCGACTTTGAAGGGTGTGCACCCTTCCTTCATTTCATACGTTGTTAAAAAGCTGATACTATCTGTAAAAAGCTGATTCCTAAAAACCGGATGACAAAAAAATTGAATTACAAAACTTAAGTGTATACTTGGTTGCATAACCGGCTGGAGTATAAAATTTATATTTTTAGAAATGTTTGGGTAGGGTTCTTTATCCCACCATTAGCGACATCCCCACGTAAGTTTGGTACATCAAAACAGAATCCAGTGCGGTAGTTTAGTTTTCTTGTTTCTTATTCGTAAGCGCAAAGGGTATGCAACGTAATTTTTGACAATCCCTTCCGTCAAACACATAGAAGTTGGTTTGATCAATACAGCAAACAACTGACGTGTACCGATTATCATTCTCGAACCTGCTTAGCTATACGAATTTTTGGCGCACATATAAGAGCAGTAGGGTATGTGTAACGCGGTTTGTGAGAATAAAACTGTTATTTGATAACGTACGCGCAGTTGTGTTCTACATTAAGAAGAACGCGTAATGTCAATATGACAACATTTCGTAAAGGAATTGAAAGAAATAACCGGCAATACAATTATTGGTCTAAATATCGTCAACGGTGATTTATTTTTTAATTTGTGTATTTTGCGTGTGTAAGAAATATTTTAAAAGTAACTGTTAAAAGTTGTTCAAGATGCCGACACTTTTCTTTGATCGTCTACCTTTACCAAGTTTAAAAACTTACACCAGTGCTAGTGTTCTTGCATTATCTGGATGTATTTACTATGTTACATCTATTGTAAAAGATCCAAATTGGAATAAACCTAATAGTGATTTAGATATAACTCTTAATTCAGCAAGTGGTAGCATTTATATTAATAATGACACAGATGGATCTGCAGATGGAAGGAGTTTTGGACAATTTACAGGAGATGCGTTTTCAGTCTTAACGCGAGAACCCATTTGTGTTTGGGTAAGTTGAAATATTATTGGTTTTATTTCAATTTTTTCGTCCAAAACTGACGTTTATGTGTCATCTGGGAAGACGTTAGGTTAAGGGCGGTAAGGAGTGGCTGCGGAAAATTTAAAAGGATGTATCGAGATAAAACTATGTTCACACTTTCTACTTACAAGATAAGCTCATTCTCTTGTGGGTATAACCATAACGTTACAAATATGTAATTATTTGTAATTAAATTAACTTATTAATAAAAGAGGTATTATAACTTAATTAATAAATCTACCAATGGGCAATGGTTAATATAGAAATTGATTTATCCAAATACACGAGTTTCGTTATTACACAATATTGTATTTTTGAGATTAGGTCAAATTAAAGAGTTTAATATTTTTTAATTTGAGATGAGAGGGTGTGCTTGCCTAGCCCAACTCAGGAAATTTTGCAGTGAAGGATTGATGGGGGAGTGGTCCTAAAATGCTAACTTTGAAACTAAAACACGAGCTGTGCTACTTCTAACACTTATTTAAATAATAATTTTTCATCACTTGAAATAAAAAATCCGATGAAAGGCTGTGATTAAAATAGAGAGGTCAACGAATGCCAAAATTTTTATTGCAAAGAAGAAAATTTAAAACTCTTAAGTATTGATTCTTTGGTATTTTTTTGCAGTTTATAAATATTTTATTTTTAAAGGTCAATTTGTATTTAAGAAAATAAAAAGTTCTTATCACATGCTAATCTAATAGCTACGCAGACGTATCTATAGACATCTCTAGAGCATCATTAGTGATATTTCAGATTTTCAACCTTCCAATGCTTTCAGTTTCTGTTATTTGAGTCTTCTGTAGACTATGTTACTGTGCTTTCACAGACTTTTGAAAATTATTTCTCATCTTGGAGAGCCATGTTTTGTCTGAACCTGTCAGAATCGTTTTTTACAGTTTGTGATTTGTAAAGCGTTACTCTGGTCATGAGCAGCATTCTCAATTTATTTCTCGTTTTTTTTTTTACAAATTTGAACCATTTGGAGTAAGAAAATCGTCTGATTATCAGTCTAAATTTCGTTAGAATGAGGTGTATCTAGATACAGTAGAATCCCGTTATAACGTACCATCAGAGGGGCCGAAAAATTGGGTGCATAACCGGAGTTCGTAATAAAAACAAACTAAATAGACGAAATATTAAAATTGAACCAAAGATTTAGTCCGTTGTATCCAGAGAATCGTTATAAAGGGGTACTTTCGAGGGTACTTTATAACGGAGTTCTACTGTAGATGGTATTTGATATCGAAGAAACGCCGATACCACGCCTATAAATCCAGTGCCATCAAGAGACCTTCCCCTGCTCAAAATCTTGGAATTTTATAATAATAAATTAATACTTTCAAGTTAAAATCGTGTTTTTAATCTTGTAATCTTGAGTACCACTCCATGCATCCATGCACAGTAGTTATAGGTTTCTATTGATACCATTACTTTTCCTATAGATTGAATTGACGAACAGGAATCCGCAAAAACGTTCAAAACAATACAAAATAACAATATTGATACCAAGTACAGTCAGCTTCAGGTTGTTGATTTACTACTTGTTAGCAAAATAAAGTTACCCCTCAATTTAAGTAGGGGATGTTACGATGGTTTCATCCACAATTCGTGCTAGGTTTATATAGCCATGGTGGCCATTAATTGTAAGGCTGACTGTATAGTCCTGAACTTTTAGAAAGAATAGGGCGTAGCCAATATCTTGCGTAGTACAGATGGGAGCGAGTGCGCTCTCTCTCTGTATCTCTAAAATTGATGCAACCAGACACATTTTCGTTTTAGCGCATTGGCTCCGCCCTATT
Organism: Malthinus seriepunctatus; assembly: GCA_963924605.1. Classification (NCBI taxonomy): domain Eukaryota; kingdom Metazoa; phylum Arthropoda; class Insecta; order Coleoptera; family Cantharidae; genus Malthinus; species Malthinus seriepunctatus. The sequence goes on along the minus strand of OZ004600.1, from coordinate 113,086,251 downwards.
CTTTATAAAAGTTAAGGACTATATTATCCGTTCACACTTTATTTGCGCTATGGTTGGCCATGTTAGGGTGACAGATTCCACCCGGTATAAATGTGAAAAAAATCAGTTAGGTTTAAGTATTGTAGAGTAGCGGCTTTTATTCAATTGTCTTAATAGTTGGTCTGTCAAGGGTCTGTCATTTTTTTTGGTACTGTCAAGAGCTGTCAGTCAACTTAATAGGGATTTTTTATTTTGGCAAACCAAAAAACAAAATTTCATGGCCAACCATAGCGCAAATAAAAAGTGAACGGATTATACGTATAGTCTTTTTTAGATTTCTTGGCATGTATGTCATCATATCGCTATAGATTCAAGTAATGCGCAGCATACAGTACCGTAAACCGCCGCTACTTTGACATATTTTTGATAGTTTTTACAACGTAACTTTTTTTGTGTATGACAAAACAATGCAAATCATAGTGGACTATAACACTTGATTCTTCCCGATTCTTCCACTATGAATTTACCAAAGAACGGCCTTTTTGCTTCTACAATAATAGAAAAAATAAATAAGAAAGCCGGTGTCGAAGTAACATGTGGACTTGGGGCTACTTTGACATAATTATTTATTTTTATTTTTTAGAGAACAAAAGTGGCTTTTTTTATTATATCTATTTTTATTATTTATTTATTAACGTTTTACTTATATGTATTAAGCTTCTTCATAAAATAAATAAAAAATAATCATTTAATTTGCATTAAAAGTTGAAGTCGCTTGACGAGCCGTTACACTTCCAAATATATTTAGCCGTATTTAGCGTTCGTTTGGTATCAAACGTTATTCGCGATTATTTTATAGGTTAACTTATCAAGTTCCAAAATAGGGTTTTAAAGTAATAAAATATTTGAAATTTGAAACGTCAAATTGTGTCAAAACATTTTATTTTTTATAATAATTTTAATCTATAGTTACGTAAGTCGTAAATTGCATTAACATACGTCCAGGGTTGATTCTGTTGGCATGTGAGTACAAACAACTAAAACGTAATTCGTAGATTGAAGCATACACAATACACATGCCAAGAAATTTGATATGGACTTTAGTAAAGATTGTCAATAAATGAAATATTTTTATGGTTTTAATGATGATTAACGGTAATATCAACAAAAAGAAGGATTTGTCATCTTCAAAGGATAAAATACCTTTTACCTGCTATTTTTAAACTGGCCTAGTGCCTAAGGCTTGAAAAACAGGATTGCTTTAAAATCGGCAACAGACACGTGGGAAATGGGCAAATACCAAATAGCAAATGCTTGTCATTTGACAAAATAGCGTAAATACACACATACGAAAATAAGCAAATAATTGATATTTGCGATATATTTCCCGTCGATTGACGGTAAAATAATCACAACTCAAAGGAGACAAATATTCGCGTTCATTTGGCAAACATTTGGTATTTGCCAATTTTCACATGTTTGTGGCCGCCTTAAGAAACACTGGTCTACGACATTACTACCTGTCAAAGAGTTTGTATGCTCTTTCTTGTCGGATCTTATTTTAAAACTATTACTTGTTAAAGTACTTAAAGAGTCAAAGTTATAAAAACCATTTATTTTTAGTTTTTCTTTACACGCAGAGCTGTCCAAAACTATCCAAAACCAGATATCAAAAAATGTTTGTTATGGGTCTTTTTTTATGATATTTTAGTTGCTTCGTTTATGTGGAAAGTCTTTGTTTTCATTTCTAAAAGAACAAAGATTGAAATTCCATCTAAATTTTTTTTCCAATAGCTGTTAACGTGACACAAGATTCATCATGGTATAGTTGCGGTTGTGATTTGTTAACTGCGAATAACCTTCGAGTTAAATTAGAAATAAATAGTAAAGCATTAGTAAGAGCACTTTTATAAATTTCCAAGCGATAAGATTCCAAAACCGTAGAGGTAGATTTTTAGACTCGTTTTTAGATTTTTACACTGGAGCTGTAATGTGTCTGTCTCTCTCTAAAAACTTGAAAATAATGAACAGGGATTCTGAAGTTTATACAAAATTTCTTCTAGGGTCAGTTTGAGTTCCGCTGTACAATTTGATCCTTAGAAAGGGTTCTTGATGTACAAAGCTCTTTTAGATTAGTTCCACAGCTTTCTGAGGCTGAGAAAGAAATTCAATCGTGGATAGATTTATTGTGCACCATATTCAATTATTATGTTGAAAACAATTTTTAATAGTTTTATTTATTTATATCCTCGATTGCACTTGAATCTATTAATTTTATTTGAACTCGATTTGAACTGTAACCATCTAAGTGCTGGACCCATACCTTATCGATGTTTCGAAAGCAAACATCCTGTACTTTTTTGTTAGTTACTCTAGAAAACTAATATTATTTATTGTTGTTGAGTAAAATTTTCTTAATAAAAAGGGTAATTAAATAAGACTAATAAAGGAGATAAGCGTTGCTTAACATGTCTAAGTTCCAAACAATCAATAAATTTCAAAAAACTTGTGAAACTGACAATAACACACATGATTTTGTACCTTGAACTGTTTGTTCCCTATTCCAACCTTTAAAATCGAAAACCTTGAGTGTCCGATTAAGATTATTAAATTTTAAATGCATTTAATTTGAACCAATACAATATTATTTAAAATAAAGAGGAAATTAAATTGTTACATCCTGTTTATAAGTTCATGAGAAAATTTATTAAATAAAAGGCTATTTATTACTCGCCCATTTTGATTGTTAATAAAATTTGAAAATTAAACCTTAAATTTTGCAATTCTGAATTGCCCAAAATCTTCTAAATGTTCAAAAATTTGTCACTTGTTTATAAACGTGCATAGGTTGCTGAAAATAAATCATTATCATGATTGAATTTTTACGCTTTTGTGAGCAAAACACGTTCAATTAAACTTGTCAATTATAATTAGTTAACAATATTTGAAAGATTAAATCTACTTAATTAATAATTATAAAACGATAATATAAAGCTTATGTACGATTACTTCGTTTAATTATTCTGTGAAAATCTATAATGTAATTAAATGAGTGAAAAGGTCCTGTGAAAAAGCATTATTCCCTTTTTCAAAGGAATATCATAGCCTCCATCATACCGTTTCAAAAATTCGAAGTTTTAATCTCTTCTGTCCTAGAATAATATCTGGAGTCGAATAAACCTATCTGCGGGATAAGTTGTAAAAATATAATTTATGTGCCACATAAACTAAAATCGGTGCAAAAGACCATAAGTAGCAGGTACCTTTGTAGAAAATTTATCCGTCAGTAATTGGATTGGATTTATCCTACAGTTAGATGGAGGTGAAAAGTTTTTGACAACGTATCCGCCAGATAAACTATCTGCCAGTTTATCTATAAGCGGTGCAAACGAACATTAGTCATTTCAATTTAATTCTTTAATGTATCTGTTACTGTCTCAATAGCAATCGCTCATTTTAACCATCTTCAACAAATTGATATGATAGAACCTTAATCTAGATTTTTCTATCTTTAATCTCTAATCTATCAAAGCTGACTAAGATAATACTTTTTTAATATTATTCAAAAGCAAAATTACGGGATGACGTCAAAATTTAATTTCTATACTCCTCAATTACAAAGTTCTTAAAATTATTACAATTAAATCGTAACTATAAGCTTATGAATGGTTTATTGCTTATCACTTATCATATGTAATCATATTCAATTTTGGTCAAAGAGGTTATCTTTTAAACTTGTCCTCATCAAAACAAGCTGCATTATATCCTTCTTACAGCAGCTATATTACACGTATAAGGAATTATAATAAATAGTGATAATGTTTATCCACTCTCATTGTTTCTAGGGAGGTAGGTTGTTTATAAAATGTTCTGGTTGCTATTGACAACATGACATAAAGTAGTCGGGAGGTAAATTTTTGTCCACTCTCTTTCTGACTCCTTTATGCTACGCTCTGATACCCCTCAAATGATAAATGTTACTTACATATCTTGATAAAATTGAGGATATGGGGAAGGAACATGTGAAGTCTCATTTTTAATAATTTTTCCCGATTTTTACTGTGTACTTTACACGACTTGACATAATGAAGATAATGGTGAGGTATCAATAAAATCAAACAAAAACTATTTACGTTTAAAAACTACATTTAATTACTTTATTTATTTGAAATTTTGAAATAAAATTATAATCTTTTGGCATAATCTCTCTTGCCCTGGAAAACAACATAAAGTCAAAAATGTCTTGATATTCAATGGTCGTTCTCGATTTCATATTGTTTTCCATGGCCAGAAAGATTAAATATAGTAATTAAAAAATTTGTATTATTTATTATTTCTGTGTAAAATAATGAATTAAAAAGGAATATGACAAGAATTTGAAATATTAAACCGATGGCCTAATTTCATTATGTGTATACTTTTTAAGGATAAAATTTAGCCATTAATTATTGGGAATATAACCGCATTGTTAACAAATTTCATTAGAGGATAATATTTAAAATAGAAAATGAGGAAAGTCTTGTTTACAAAAAAGTTAAAAAAAAAACAAACTTTTAAATCTCGGAATTTTCATTCACTACTTGTTACATCAAATTTCTAAGCAAGGCGTAATTAATGTGATGATTAACACTGCGTCCTTGAATACCTTTGCTCTGTGACCTTTTTAAATTGTTCTTTAAATTGTCTATCGGACTTGCCTTGGTCTCTATAACAATTCATAAAAAAAGAGTTTAAAACTTTCTAATAGTGCGATAGTCGAATGTTTTTTGCGAGGTTCTTTGCTTAATTTTTATCATCCTGCTATGTGACGAAATTACGATCGTTGAACAGCCAAAACAGGAAATATAGGTTCCCGATATGGTCCACTGAAGATGGGTGGATTAAAATTTTTGATTGACTTCCCCGCGGTTCCCCCTTTTTATAATAACCAAATAGAAATAAAATATGCTGTCTTTTGACTTACGATAATTCTGAATTTCAATGACTGAGTCATTATAATTTTTCGATGGCCCCATGGCCACTAAACTTTTTTTTGTAGACATCTCGCTTGGAAAAGTTTTCGAGCAAACAAAAAATGCAAGTCCAGATTTAAATTAATACTGCTAGAATTTTCCTAAATCATAATTTAATCGAGATGAGGGTAGGTAACTTTCAGTCCAAATTTTTGCATAATTAAGCGCTCCGAAGTAATTTACTTTGGTACAGTTTCGATTTATTTTCCACAACTTCTTCTTTTCCATTCTTAAATATTTAAATATCCAATTGTAGAAAAGTTGCAGAAAGCGTCTGCAGTGCGTCATTTACTCTTGAAAAATATTTTATAATAATTTCAACTCGAAAAGTTGGCACCTGTTCAAAACCTCTGATACTTGTTCTAGTTTTTGTTTATCGATCTTTATAATTCTTCAAGTGTTTTTACAATACCTACATATGGATGCATCTTAAGAAATAAATTGCTTCGCGTTGTTTGCCAAAATTGCAGTTTTAATTGATGACATTAAGCTTTTGATAAATGGGAGCAATTGAAGAAGTAACTCGCGAACAAATGGCAAGCCTATAGGATGTCGGTCTTACAGTGCAATTGTTTGGATACAAAATAGTTTTCATTTATTTTTTTTAAACTTTGAGAAGAACTTTGCTGAAAGCTAACGAGCCACCCCCAAATAGTACGAATAAGCTGTAAGTAGGCCGAAGAAGTCCAAGGAACCTGGAAACTTTTACTTTATGTGGAAAATCTAAAATACGTAAAGAAGAGTTGAAAATTTTTAGCCTGGATTGAGGATTTACAACATTTTAGTCTATCCATCGTATATTGTAAAAAATATTTTTTAATTAACTGGTTTAACAAGAAAACGAGAGTTTTGTGATCGTGCGTGAGCTACTTATTTTTTATGTTAAATAAAGATCAACAACATTGCAAAATTGGATAACTTGGTTTTAATTTTGTTTTGACTCAAAAATTCAGGTCTGCGTTTATTTATAAATCAGTGATGATAATTATGTATTTAAGATCTTTGAACTTAACAGGTAACACCCAGTCAATATCATACCCATTAAACAGTAATTTTGTTAAATCTTTATTTAATATGACAAATAAAAATTAAAAACCTCGTAATAATCTCAAGTTTTTGGGCATCAGAAAATTTTATATCATCCCTCTCCCTATTACTACAAACACACTATTATACTATTATTCTTTATTAGACACGCAAAAGATTCAATCGATTGTGCTAGAAAATCGTAGTAAGGGGTGGACTTTTTGGTGGTGTATCAAAGAAAATCATATTACGTAGGACACGAACGATATCAAAATGTTCCATATATTGATCTTTTAATGACACGGTTCAATCAACTCGTTTATCGATTGGAAATTTTTAAATGATCTCTGCACGTGGTTGTAGAAGTAATTATTTAATTTAGATCAAAGTACACATTAATTTGTTATGGGGTTGCTTAATACAAGTGGTTAGTTTCTATTTGTGGTTTCTTATAAATTTTTTTTAATTTGAAAAATATTACAAAACATTGTTTTTACTTATTTACTATATAGGATATGACTATAGTAATTGCAATTGCATTATTAATTAATAATAAAAAATATTAAACAAATAAGAGCTCGTCCAAATAGCATAATGTCAATAAATGTGTAATTTACATACAATTAATTACTATAAAGAGGTTTATGAACTTCCTCAACTAATTAGGTCATTTACTATTTATTATTTGAATTATTTTTATCCTTAGAAAGCAAAATTTACTTTCCCATAATTTTAATTAGGGCATTTTCGACAAAAAAGAGTTAATACAACCGAAAATTATTATGTTTTGACATAAAGTTTGGCTTCAAAAACTAAATGGATCGTTGCCTAAATTGAAAGTGTGGGACGTACACATTATTTAAATTTTAATGCAATTATTATTATTACAAAAGGATACAATACCTTTAATAATTATTATGTAATGGGGTAAGGGTAAAGCTTGACGTCAAACAGTGTAGGTGGAGCGTGGAATGTAGATATTAAATGTACTTTTTGTATACCTAATGTGAATATTAAATAAGTTTATTCTAATATCATCAGATATACAGGGTATTTGATAAGTATGGTAACTTCCACCGGCTTTCACCGATATCTCAGGTCGGTTAGGTCTTGGAGTTGGAAAGGTCTTGTCGAGTAGGTACCTACTGAGATTCCAAAAAAAGGCTTTTCCAATTTTCATAATTTTTTTCAAACAGATGTACCTCTTCAAGGTACTTTTGGCCCCCTTCAATATTTTCTGATTTTATTGATCTTATAGACGAGTTGGAACGGTCGTTCCATTCCAAGGCTCAAACGCGGTCTGGTTCAGACCAGATCTATGAACTTCTTTCGAACACCCCAAATTAGATCGTCAGGCCCCAACTCATTTTTTTTATTTATATTAGTTTCATCATAAGTTAGCCTAATGTGCTTGTTCGTTATTTTCTTAAAAGTTTAATTTTACCTACCTAATAGAAATCCATTAAATAATTCAAATTAAATATCAATTTTGAGTGCTAATTATCGGTTTGATATTTTGACACAAAATCGATTTTTAATTGCCGCAACGTTTTCTATTGTATATTTTCTTTAGAATGCTATTTGATTACTTTTTAACAATTTAAATCGTGATTAATTTTTTAATGCACATTATTTGACCAACGACTATCATGATTAATCGTTTATTATGGAAAGGCCAATAAAAAAATTTTTTCAACGTGTTTGACTTATGAAAGTGTAAATAACTTTTACTGCATGAATAAATCATGAGTAGGCGGATTTATCAATTAATTTCAATAGCGAATCTATACAGAGTTCATAAAAAGTATGAAATTGGCGGAAAATGGAGAAATCTATGCCCAATCGTAAGAAATGGGTAAAATGAAGCACTAGAAAGAAGTTTTCTAATGGATTTAGTTTTTCTTATACAGAGAATTCTTTTTACAACGCAACATAGCGTCGATTGTAAGATATTGGGTGCATTCACCAGACGTAACAGTTGTGGAGCAGCTATACCAAATCGTTCGGTGACTTACCCCTGCTTTGGGAACGTGTACGGAGCGGTCGCCATTTTATCGAGTGCTTTTCATTTACGTTAGGTTAAACTATCTCGATACCTACTCACTTAACAAAACTACGGCACGATAGTAGCGCTAATAACGTAGCGGTTGGTAGCTGCTCCACAACTGTTACGTCCGGTGAATGGACCCATTGTTATAGGTCGTTTATTTGACAACCTCTGACAGCAAAGCAAAATCGCGTTCCGTTTATTATGCAACACCAACATCCAGTTCATTAATTTTAGATAATAATTATAAGCATCGAAATTAGACGATCGCAAAAGTTGGTGTCAAGGCTTTCTCATACGTGTTTTTTAAGAAACTTAAAAGTTATACTTAGGCCAAATTTGTTTTGAATATTGAAAGAAATAAAAAACGTGAAAAATACAAGTCGTATCGTTATCAAAACCACCAGGAACTTATAGAAGGAGATGAAGAAACGCGTATGGACTTCAGCTTTCCTATGGTCGAAAGGATCAACAATAGCCCACAGGAACTTTAAACAAAATATTATTTACCGATGAAACGAGATCGCATCGACAATTTATTTCACCCTCTCGTCCTATTCTCACCCTAGTTTTTTCTAAAAAAAATGGGAAGCAAGAAATTACCAACGTATGATTTTACCTGTGAAATCCCTACGACCGAGAGGTCTGGTCACCACTCTGTAGGTGTGCAAAGCAAAGGTGTGGGGATGAATATTTCATAAAGTTATTTTTGCTGAACCAGAGCACTTATTCAAAGAGTAAAGAACCTGTTTATTACAATAAAAAAATATAATTAAATACTTAACATAAACAGTAGATAAAGTTGGCCTTGCCAAATTTTTTACTGTGCTCAAACTTGTAAACATGGGGTCTATTTTTGGAACAATCGAAAATTCCAAATTGATGCCATGCATGATGGTCTAAAAATTCTTTGAAGAAAACCGAATAGGATAAAAACAATGTAACTACGTATTCAAATTTTTGAACTTGAGGACTCTTTATCAGTTGTTATCTGCGCAAAACGTCGAGTGTTTTGTATTGTTTATCGTTTCTTTTTTATATTGGTAACCTACTAAATAGTTTCTAAACCGATAGGTATTACTCATTATGTCATTATGTATTTCGTAGTGCAATCTTCATCAGTCGGGGCTACCTTGCCCACCTTGACATATAATATGTTAGGTAATAATCCAGTGCCGTTTCCTTATACAAAAGTTCTATTTTTAGACACATACCTACATATTTAAATACACAAATAAATAAAACACGGCTCTAACCGAAACAGAGTTGAGAATTTCCATCCTCACAGATGATAATTAAGTAAATCTCTTCTTAAATTTATTTTGTTTAACAAAAATAGGAAATTAAGTTGAGACTCTTTGGATAATACGATTTAAGCCTAACTAAAAAGGTCGGTGTGTAAATAATTTGGGGCAAAAATTTGCATCAAAATAATTTGCAAAGAAGCCTCACTTAATTAAGGATAACAAGTTTAGAAACTTGTTGAGGTTTTCTAAATAGCGGTGTTGTGATTAAATACTATTGGACTTTATAACATTATAACAGTTAATTACCTATGTTTTAAGTATTTTATGAAGCAAAAAAAGTTATTTCGGATCGACAAAAATGTTGCAAACTAACTGCAAATGGAGTTGTTTTGAATATTTCATTAAATTCCAAAAATTTATTTTATTCCTGACGAATATTTGGTATGATTTCATTTAGGTATACCTTATTTATAGGTACTTTTTATTATAGTTCGTAAAATCATTAAATAGGAGTACCGTAGTGTCGTGGAATGCTTTTTTAATGTTTGTTTGCAACGAACACCATTTATTTGCTCATTATTTATTAACCATATTAATTTTATTTGGAAATCTACCGGCGGAGAGCCTTAAATTTGTCATTTTTGGTCGCTTGAAATTGAGGTTTTTATAATGAAAGTCTTGTGCTCAATGGCAGATGTAATTATCAACTATTTGAACAGTTCAACTTCGGAGAACTTAAAGGCAATATGTCATTTAGTAGTAAACGTCCAATCAAATACAGTCGGTTAATTCATCATGATTTTTTGTTATTCAAATTTCGTTTGATTAAATGATCCAATTATCGTTAGCATAAGAAGGGAAGGTTTTACTGTAAGAAATAAATAGCAATTATGTTGGAAAATTTAAGATTAATACCTAAATTTTAGGGGTTTCTAAGAAAATTTTCAAATTCTGATAGAGTATCTAGTGATTTATTCGCAAAATTTAATTAACCCTTCGGTGGGCGCGCCTGTCAGACGTTCAGATCAATAAACTCCTAATTTCCCAATTATTTAAGGCAGAAAGCCTCAAACATAAATTGTGTACCCAAATCAATAAACAATACGAATTTCACATTTCGTAACGGCAGAAATTGTAGATGTGACAATGCCGAAAATTAGTTGTACTTTAAAGTTGCAATTACCGTGGGTTTCTGTTTTTATAAATTTAATAAGATGGACAGTGACAAATAAATATTGTCAGCGAACTAACGAAACATTAGAATTTGTTTTTATTTCTTAATTATTAACTTGTTAATTATATTTTTAATTATATTTGGAGAATACAAACATAAATTTTTTACATGAATTTTTTTACATAAAAAAAAATTTTATATTTAATATTCTGAAGAAGCTGATATTTTAGCGAAACGTAAATAAATAAATAATTAAATAAAAACTTGGAAATATTCTCCAAATATAATTAAAAATTAGAATTTGTTGTTCAGAACCAATTAATAGCTATTATGTACATCGCTACTTTGAGGTATTATCGAGGGTATTATTGACATTTTTATATTTAATTTCTGCTATTATAAAGCAAACAAAGTTAATTTCGTTTTATTGATTTATATGCAGAATTTTATAAGCTATAAGTTTTATTGGAAGCTTTTTCGCCCAAGATAGTTAGGGAAGCAGGAAATTATGAAAGTATGATTTTAAATGTCAAATTCCTATAAGTGAGAGTCGTGGTCAACTGCCTGCTTTATCAAAAATTAATTAGGCTTTACGACTTTGACATAAAGTACCCCAACAATTACATACAAAGAGACAATCAAATGTCACAGGAGATTAGGATTGTCAAAATTTTCAAAGCTCGTAAAAACAGTGTATATTTGTCAGCACTTTTAAGTCCAAGTCGTAAACCCCAAATAAATCTCGACAAAGTATACTACACTTTATTGAACTGTAAAGTTGTGAATGAGTATAAGTGGCCACTTCGGAACAAGAGACATCGCTGTCTTTGATTGAATTTGTTTACTAACTCGATAGCCATCAGATAAACCGAATACAAATAAATATACTTAGCCACTTTTGTAGCTTTTTAGTGGAAAAAATATAGTAATTAGGTTGGTATAAAATATACATTTTAAAAATAAACGGCAGTAGACTTGTTTGTCTTAAAAATAGCTTGATTGCTAAGTTTTTTATAGAAAATTTTACAAAATATTATTTTTGTAAATAATTACTTATTATTCAAAACTTGAATATTAGAAGATACAGACCACTACCGCTGATAACTCAATTTTTGTACATTGACTGCAGAGCAGAGAGCGGATAACCCGTCGAGAATATATATCAACCAGAATATAAACTCTGGTTATGTAGACTATAGAGGCCTTGCCAAACACAGAGGACACAGGCTTGCCTTCCGGGTTAGCCTTGTGCGTACATATAACATATCACGTAATATTATAGTGATTTTCAATTCAATAGAAAAAAAAATGAGAATCTCGGTGCTGAGACGTAAATAGCCCAAAAGGGCCTACCTGGTCTAACCTAAATATTGTAGCATCAATATGGAGGAAATTTATTCTATTTAATTAATCCTTCGAAAAATATGGAATTATCTCGAGTCATCTACCCTGTATACTAGATACGCACGTATTGCAATTTTAAACAATTGAAAAGTATTTAAAATACAATCGCGAACAATTGAATTTAAACAAATAACGACATGGCACTTTTTTATAATTTGTTCGTGTCAATTATCATTCGTAACGGTAATCTACGTAAAGGTAGGTATATGAATTAAATATTAGCACTAACACTTGACCCCAAGTAATGCGGTTACTATTAAGATAGGTAGAATAATGAGTGTGTGAACACTTACCGATGTGTGACCTACTACATACAACAAACGTATTAGACGACACCAACGTGGACTTGAGTATTGGCGTGCTTGCCTTTATTTACCAACAAATAGTTAGGCATTTGATTTGTAATAAGCTATACGAGAACGTTTAAATGCTATGCTTTTTTCGATGAGCTCTTAACCCACAAAATTCGTCTCAAGTAGCCATTCAAAAATCTCTGAAGTTTCTCTCTTATAGCACAGCTTAGATTTGATCCCCGTGAGTACATACGTTTTTAAATAAAGGATATTACAAAAAGTACACGTAAGTAGAGGTTTTAAAATTTATAACCGTGAGTATTTTCTATTCACCTTGCATGTCTTGGGAATTTTCTCCACGAAAAACAGCTTTTAATAGTTTATTTAGTTTTCGATTTTAACATTATGTGTTATTATCCTAAATGACGTGGCTTTCCAACTTTACGAGTGAACTTTTTAAAATTTTTAAGTCAGTTGGCGTGTTTAATTGAACATTACTCTATACATCTGCATCTGCATGTAAAGGATACATTTTATAGCTTTATTGGCCATTTGGAATATTTCCAAAAAATTAACAAATACGTTTAACTGTCGTTGTCTAGTGCAGAATTTTTTTTGAATCGAAGCCAAAGGGCGTCGCATCGGAGAAAATTTAAACAAGGCCAAGGACAAAATTGCCGCTGTATAGCTATCGAAATTATTGTACTAAAGTCTGTTCCAGCCAAAAAGGTTTGTGTTGGAGGTATAGGGAACAGCGTTGCCTGATTTAATATACGAATTATTATTGTTTTTGCACAGAACGCATAGGACCTTGTGGATTTTGTAAGAGTAGGTTATTTGACACCTAATATGGGCATTTAAAACATTTTTACGCGGTATATAGGCCTTTTTCATATTGAAAAAATATTAAAAATGTAAAACTTCTGAAAAAACGTTTTTTTAAGCTTTACATCATCTTATCTTCAATTCTATTTGAGCTATCGACTTAATTTTTTTTTTAAATTAAAGTACTTAAATGAGCGCTTCTGGTAGTTTTTTTGCCGTTGTCAAAATATTGTTTATAACATTATTTACATTACAATTTATATCCGAACTCGCTGTAAATGCATGCATATTTTCACTAATCGACAAACTTTTTTATTTTTGGAAATTGCTATGTACATGCTGCGAAGCAATTGAAGTCCAAATAACGCAGAAGTTTTTAAAAAAAAGAAAATTGATTTACGACTTATAGTTTTTTAGTTATGAATTTTTTTGTGCCGCATTACATTGAAGCGCGTCCCTCGATAACGAAGTGGCCGGCAAGAGATTTGCATTGCATGATCAAAGTACACATTTTTGTCTTAAATACCTTTGTTAGGTAATCAATTTTTGATAATATGCATATTTTGCCTTTTTAAAACTTTATTCAGTTTATTTTAAGCATTTCAATTTAATTTTTTTAATCAAGGGAACACGATTGTTTGCTTACTAGTGAATAAAAAGATAAGCGTACGAAGCAATTTCTATATTTAAAAAAAATTAAATAATTACAATTTTTGATAAATAAATATATGTATGTATTTATTAATTGTATTAAATTAATTTTATAACGAAAAAAAAATGTCTATATGTACATTGTATAAGGCGTGGTAAACTTGCACGGCATACTGGCAACGGTGAGCTAATAGTAAAGGATCGCGCTAATTAGAATACAAGTGTGCGCGACAAAGCTAGTACATCCCTATACCTCCAACACAAACCTTTTTGGCTGGAACAGACTATAGTACAATTTTTATTGGAACAAAAAGTGTAACAGATATTCTCCATATCGTGCGCCAAAAATACATTTTAATTAATTATATTATCTTCGTTTTAAATTAACCTTTGCTTTGCTTTAAACACGATGTTTATGTTGTGTTTAGTAAATAGCTCTTGAACTTTTGATTTGATTGATCATTTTTTTTTAAATTTCAAATACGTAATAGTGCATTAATTTGTGCATCGTATGAAAATTTAATTTGATCAAAATCCAGCATAGTGTCACGAGAATCTTGCATTTTTCTTGTTCTTGTCTTGTTCTTGCACAAAATGCAGGACAAGAACAAGATAAGAATTACATAGTTTGTAGCAAGAGAAGACAACAAGTTAGTTTGCGAGAAAAGTACAAGAGTTACAAGATTTTCTTGCATTTTGTAGCAGTCTTGCTCTCTTGTCAAATCCTTGGGTTGCAAGAATTCAAGCATTTTGCAAGGAAAGGCAAGAAAGGGGAAACCCCCGACGTTATTTTCATCGACAATATGCAAGACAAGAAATATGCAAGACTTATTAACAAGACAAAACAAGATTTTTGTTTACAATACGACGCAAGATAAGACATATTTTAATTTATTATCTTGCTATACAAGATAAGACAAGAAATAGTAAGGCAAGACAAGAAATCTTGTCTTGTGAAACACTAATCCAGCAAGTGTTCAGACTCGACATGAGGTCGAAAAACTTCAGATAGCTTAGTTCGGAAGAAAAGCACAGCAGCGTGGGTGGCTTTCAGGGGGATTGATCTATTGGTGGAAATATCTCAAAATAACAAAAGCTAAATAGACGTGTTCGGACGAACCATCTAACAGGCAGAGTTGGGCAAAAGATGCAGGTCGAGGAATATAAATCTGATGTAACACCATGCTTTCTCCATCTCTTTTTTCTAGTGGATGCATGATAATCAAGTGGTCTTGATTCATGACCTCAAGAAAACAAATTTGAAGTAAACTGGCTAAAGCGTTAAATTGTGTAGGAATACACAAACACTCTCACACAGACGCCATGCCAAAAATACTGGAAATTACAAATGGAAATTTGAATGTAAAAATTAGAAAGTTCATTGATAGACGTTCAACTCTGCTAACAGACAATGTAATCATCAGAGACTGATTTTGCAGCTATAGACTCAACTGTCGGAAGCCGAAACCATAACACACCACCCAAAGAATCTTAGGAAGATTTGATCGAAAAAAAATCCAATTATTCACTTTTTGACCCTGATGGATACCTTATCAGCAAATTATTTGTGTTTAACCTTGAATTACATTTTTTACGTAAAACCTTTTTGTTTCATTTGTAGTTATCGTTAAGCGCGGAATGATTTTATAATTCAAAAACCAGGAAGTACTTGATAGAGCTTTAATTAGCAATTTTAAATTTATTTAGTGATAAAAGGCATGTAAAATTATCCAAGCGGCGAAAGTGTGTCATTGTGGTTGACAAAGCTGAAAAATGATCAGCTGAACCATATTGAACGCTTGATTGGATTACGATATCCTTTTGCATTAAGATCAAATAATATTCCTTCAGAGAGGGCATTATTGATTATTACTGCGGGATTTTTAGTTAAAACCGCTCGACGACGACTTGCATGCATTTAAGATGGTTTTAGAGTGCTTTTTAAATTTTTAGCCGCTTTTCAAGTGTTAACCCAGATAATGGAGAAGATAAGTGCGGATATATTCGTTCGAGAAAATTCAAACTTTTTCGATTTCGTTTCAATTTGGCCATTTTTTTAAACTGTTTAAAAGAAACTTTATAATTTCTTATAATATGCAGGATGCTTTTGTAATGTTTCTTCTTGTTTAAAGATGTAATTTGAAAAAGTTAGAAGCAATAATCTTGCTTATATTGAATTTTTATTAAAATTAATTATCTCAAATCTGAATTGTTTTGAAAATACGTTTTATATTATGTGAGATATAAATTGAAATGAGTTTATACCTCTAGAACAAATTGTATTAAAAGTTCAATTATTTATCAAGTGAATTGATGCATTTCCTATATCATGTCCATAATTATTTTATTGATTATTGTAAGTAACTATTTTTATTAGCTATTTCTTGAAAATGGTGTTAATTTTTATGAAACTATTATAAAACTTTGAGAAAATCGGATTTAATGAGAAACATCTAATAATTAATTTTACAACTCGACTAATTTTGTAGAATATACGACTAGAGAACATTCTAATAGACATTTGTGGTTACGTCACTGTTTAGCTTTTCTGTAAATATTTAACGCCTTGGGAGCTTCTTGACTCCTCGAGGAGTTCAAAAAGAGCCGAAACCACTTTAAATTTAGAAGCAATCCCAACGTACGCAAACTTAAAGACCAAAGCGATAATTTTAATCGAACTAAAATCGAGAAGTTTTAATTTCGGAATAATGTTAATTGGTTGAAATTTATGTCTCAAGCTCACTAAGGAAACAAGACCTTAAGGTCCTTCAAAGTGTACTTAAAATTTAAAAAGTGGACCACCTCACCATATTTTTTTGACGTCATAGGCCACGCCCCTTTTTAGTGATTGATAAATCAGTGTATGAAATACAACTATCGGTGTAATCGTGCAATAGCTCTGTTAGTTTTAGGGCCGATATTATAAAACGATTCGTCAACCTATACGATTGATCGAGCGTCGCTGGTTCCGCTTGTCATTAAAAAGGGGCGTGGCCTAAAACGTCACAGAAAATCGTGAGGGTTCCTAAGTCACTTATTTAGTTATTACCTGGGAGATAACCATTGAATAAAGAAATACCTACCCCCTACTCTACCAGAAAAGAGCCATTTAGGTAATAATATGGATCGCAATGGTTTTCTAAGTATAGCGATTTCCGGTCAATTTCTATAATAGAAATGGTTGCTTATACTCCCACTTAAAAGGAAAAATCATGACATCCAATGATAATGTAAATTCGACGAAATGAATGAGTCATTCATAGTTTTCCAAAATGTCGTTTCCGTGGCATTTTCTTTTATAAGCAACGGTTGCTAACCTTCCTTCCGGATCTTTATATTCTAAGGCGATAACAATGGCTAGTCCATTTCTGTACCCTCCCCGTTACAATCCCAACTAGGGGAATTTTTATGGATTGGGCTGACAATATTTCAAAGTCTTTCTAGTCCCAATAATGTATTATTTATCTAGCTCTTGGTGACTTTGACGGTAACTGTTGTTTAATTGTTATTGTGGCACTTTGTACAATATCATCAAACAGTAAAATAATTTTATAAAAAATTGACAATAGTACGGAGATCTGAGTAATACGAATTAAATAAATATTTTCACGTACTCACGTACAAAAAGCAATGTCTTGTGGATTGTTAAGTTCGTCGACTTACGATCGTAAATGTGCACATATAGATGATAATTTTATTACTTTTAAATATTATTTAATATTTAATATAATTATTAAGTCGTTCAATATTTGCCAAATTTAATAAACCGTAATTTAATACATAAGCAGGTTGTTTCGGCAGTTCCATTTACTCTTGGGCTAATGTTAGCAAACAACCTATATACGCTTCGTATTTTATGTTTAAGTACATATTTGAACAAATTTTTTATACATCAAAACCTAAATTTCTATATTAATCCTGTCGTATAATAGTGAAAACGAAAAATTTCTAACTTAATTATTAACGTGTAAAAAAATAATATCAACCGGTCTAAATTATATCCTTTTTAAACTTTTAATAGTATAATTGCGTGTTTATTTCCTTTAACTGTGTTTTTTGTTGTTTTTTTTGCGAAACCGAAGTTATTAAAATTAATGGGGATGCCCAGAAGAACATTGCTTCTTGCCATTTTCATCATTAGAAACTACTTCCCGTCTGATGTATCAAATTATTATTGATAGCAGCCTGAGCTACCAATGTTTGTTGTTACCCGAGATACCCGAGCTATACCTATATTATACTTGTATTCTTTAATTATTTCGTTTTATGGTTTTAGGAAACTGGGATTTTAATGTTAATTTCAAAATCTATATGTATATAATTCTTGCGTAATTCTTTATTATGTGCGATTGTGTTAATGTACATTTTTTTAATTCATTTCGTAATGAACCCCCAATAATTTTTAATTACCTATACTATATCCGCCAATTTTACCAATAATCGCAAAATAGCATTGAAGAAAATATAACCTAAATCAAATAATAAACTCTTGGATTTATTATGACCAGTTACGGTGGAAACAGTTGTTAATATAAATTAATGGATATTGAAAAGGTATTCTAATAAACTAACAACCAGAGTTGGGCAATGGGCAGTATTACGTACAACGTATACATATACATACATACATACATACATACATACATACATACATACATACATACAGTAATAATATTTTAAGTAGACGAGTGGTGACAATGCGCAGATACTTAAATTGGTATTTATCCCCACCAACGCAGTAGTCAACGTATTTAAATTATTAAAGGGGCGTGGCCAAACCTGCGCGAACTTATACCTCAAGTTAAATTATTTTTACTATACATCCAGACATTTTGGTTCAAAAAATCGAAAAATTTTTTTTTGCATTTTTGGAATCAGCGTAACTCAAAACGTCGAGAAATGCAAAAAAAAATTTATTATTATTTTTTGTCTCGATTATAACAACTTTTTCTTGGATTGGAAAAAGTTAAAAATGAATAATCTACTTACCTATAACACTCGAGAGACACTAAATTTTCTACAACGTAACATTTACTTCTTTGCTACATTACATTTTTCCGCTGATTCTGGTAACGATTTTACAAATTGATGAATGTAGCTCATAAACCTCTTAACTTAAATCAAGATTTCCTGCAACGAAAAACCCAATTTAAGTCTTAAAAAATCTATTCCTTTTTATCTTCTTTTTATTTCAAAAGAGTACTTCATTATAAAAAAAATTGGTTATTTTGCTCACGCCGCGCCGCGCCGTTTTTTAAATTACACTTAAAAGCAGGTAAATAATAAATAAGAAGAGAGAAGTAGAATTTAGTTTTTAGTCGGTTGTAAAAATGAAATTAATCTCTTCTTAAATCATGAACGTTTCATATACCTTTAAGTTAAAGGTGGCTTTTAATTTCTTTTTACGCTCCATTTCCTCGTGAAGCTTTCTGCAAGATTTAATGTAATGCGATAGGAATTTTCATAAGTTGTGAAAAACTTTGCGTTATGTTTGTAAATTCAGGTTACATCAGTTTGTAAGTTACTTCTTCTATAATGCATATATACTAATGACATCCTAATTAATATTTACTGATAGTAAAGAACGGTTAAACCTTTAATTAAGTTTTGTGTATAAGGAAAGGTAATTAAATGTGAAATGGTTTCAATTATTTTCTTCTTTGTCAGGAAGTATGGGCGTATAAAAGTCAGATGAGATTGCCGGTCTGTTGTGGGGGTAGATCGAGGGTTGATTTTTAATTAATTACTATAAGTCCACGTGTTATTTGGCAATATTTGAACCGAGTAAGTTCTCGTCTATGTCATCCTAATCAATGAACAAAATTTTATTTCTATATCTTTCATTTTATATCTTCCATATTCTACATGTAACTGATGATACAGTCAGCCTCACAATTATTGGCCACCCTGGCGTAACACCAGGGTGGTTATTAGCCAACAACAACAAAAGGACAGAAGGGGAGGTTGTTGGTTTACTTTTTGTTGGCAAAATATAGTTACCCCTCAAGCTAAGTAGAGGATGTTATGATGGTTTCATCCACAATTCGTGCTAGAATTATAGCAGGGTGGGCAATAATTATGTGACTGACTGTACAGGGTTTGATTTTGAAAATTCGTTATTTTGTAAGTTCTTAAAGAAAAAAACCTATGATTGATCTAGGCCTTAGCGACTATATTTAACGCAATGTTCAGAATTGTCCTAATAAACCACATATGACCTGCTATCATAAGCAGAAGATTGTCTTATCTCTAAGGAAAATATTGTGAAGTATTTTAAAAAAAGTTCGATGACACCATACCACCCTAAAGGCACCTATGCCGAATTCTTTATATTTGCATAATACAAAATAATGTATTTCCAGTAATAGGTATTGTTTAAATTCAACAATTTTTTTCAGCCACAGTTTAAATATTTTTAAAACACCTTGTAGAGTGAAAATTAAAAAAAAAATGTGCATCTAACACTCGACGTTATTAAAATTTAATAACACTCGAAAAGTGCTATCCTTATAATTTCTATAGCCATTGTATAGTTACAAAGGATTTAGACACGAAGAAAAGCTTTTGTGAAAAGAATCCTGCACTCGTGTCAAAAGTCAAGAAAAGTAAGTAATCTTAGAAGGTTTTAAAATTTAAAAATTACAAAAAACTGCATATACTTCTCTTGTAACACGTCGACAATGTAAAATTAAATATGTAAATATTATAATAAATTATTAATATTTTAAGAAATAATATTTAGCACTCGATTTAGCATCAGTAAATTATAACAAGGGTTTTGGTTTTGGCGTGAGGCCTGGGCGCCGAAATATTGCACTAGCTCTACATTAAGATTAGAAATACGTTTACTATGGACTTTTTCTTACACTGTAAGGAGGTGAATCATGCGCCACTTTATTTGGCCTCAACTATACCAACAAATCAAGCTAAAAAACTTTGAATTTCCAACAAATTAAATTGTAATGTGACAACTCTGTACAGGGATGCCAAATTAAAATAATCTCTAACTGCATTGTCTCTTAAAATTTCTATACTTTAGATCCACCCACAAATGTAGATAGTCTTGTCAATTATCAAATGAAGAGTAGATTACATCGAGATTTTTTGGTACAGCATTATGAACAATCGGAACAATCGTTCATACTCGGATCCACTTCTACTACCAAGATTTGATCAAAATTTAGTACAGTACGTTATGCTATTAAAGCGGCACGTGTTTTCTGCATCTATCTCAATAGAAGCTGCGCTGTAGTTAGCTAAAGTTTATGATCCTGTATTAGGAATGAGTCACTTTCTACAATTGTGGAAAAATAGTATAACTAACTTTATGTTTGCTTCGGTAAAAATAAAAAACGCATCTTTACATAAACTGGACTAATTTATAGTTTATTAATTTATGACCTGCACAAAAATATTGTAGTAGGGACTACAACTACTAGATACTACTACTCCTGTCAATGTGATATTTGCGTAAGGCCGATAAAACAGTTCACTGGTTGATTACTAAGTTTTATGTTTATTACATTAAACGATTAAACGCCACTTTGATAGGAGCCTCAAGATGGCTGACGAGTCAGCTGCCTTTTATATAGAAGCTGTAGTAAAGACCTTTGTGTTCCTACCAGGTTCCCACCGTCCGCCATGTTTTGTCTCGTAGTTTGGATTTCCTAATTGATAATTAGTGAGGTTATATTGATTGATTTTGTAACTCAAAGTTTGAAAATTAACGATTTTCGACAGCTAACGGCATATTCATCGACAAAAAGTGCAAATTTGAGTTACAAAATCGATACATAACGCCAATCGTTATAGTTATAACTTATGACGATATGGCTAACTATATCTAATAAGTTAGTGAATCCCTGTACAGATAAGTATGTAGGTAGGTACAAAAGGGCCTCTTTCAATTTTTCTAAAAAATATATATTTTAGGTAACTTGAGGAAAAATTCTCGCTTTCCCGTAATATAATATTAATATCTAGAAGTAATTCATCCTCATTATTTAAAGTACTTAAGTAATCATATAGTTTGAAGCTTTGAACCTCTAGCAACAATCGGAGCCACCCCAGAGTGGGCCAGAGTATTCGTTTGGGCCCGGGGTTGTTAAAGCACCCCTAGCTTTTCCTTAAATCCAACATTTACAAAGGATTGAAAACTCAAAAAACTACGCTATTCTTGTCTGACTAATGTAAAATTTCTTGCAGGATAAATCCTGTTATAAATTGCCGCAACTTCTCGTATTAGAAAAATATACAAATCAAAGGGAAATAAAATGTGCTTTACAATTTAAAATATCACTTACCCTTATAAAAGCAGCAAAATATCCATCACAAATAAAATAGTTCCGATAAGCAAGTTGATACAATGGCCGCCTCATTTTTCTTTTATTGCAATTTTCTTACACCAAAAACTGAACTAAATTACGTTGATCACCAACAACACGAATCAAACACTTGTATTAAATTAATTATTAGCGATTTTAACATAATAATGTCTAAAAATATTAATTTTAAGTAATTAATCGTTTAGCAAACTAGAAAATAGATGATGTTTAGCAGGTAGGTACGCGTCGATTTGTCTTAACAAGAACAAGTAGTGCACATATGATCAGGTCGCACGTGCTGCCAAATTAAAAAAGTTGAATTTGATTTATAAAAATCAAACATTGCGGGAATTTTAATTTTCTTGTTATTCTGAATTTATTTATCTTAAAATTGATACCTACATTATAATAAATAGGCATTTTTAAATTGAAAATTTTGACGTCATATAAGTGGTTATTTGCATATTGTCAAAAAATCTCCCATCTCTATTGTTGTCAATTTGTAAAATCAAAAATATTAAATTATTTTGTAGGTATTTTATTTTTGATTGTTGTCAAATAGAATTTCAGTTTTTTTTTTTGAGTTCTATTTTTAACGATTCTGGATTGAAGAAGTTGAAATTCTTTTAGACAGTACTTTCATCCTTTTAAAAGCCGCTTTTATGTTGGATACAAATTGCCATGTAAAAGTACTTAAAATTGCTACTTCATTGACTTATAAAATTAGACTATGCACATTTCTATATTTTACGCCAACTCATCTTACGTTAAATAAATGAGCTCTTATTAAGAAAATTTTCAATTCTTTGCTAAGAGAAAGTTCTTCAGAGGTAAAAATACCAATATTGCCGATGGTAAGGGACAAAAGAGTTTAGAGATAGGTATAGTCAGAACTAGGATATTCCAAAATGACTTTATAATCCTTTCACAAAAGGGGTTAAAGCTTTTAAATATTCCACAAAAGAAAACACACTGATAATGTAAAAGAAATTGAACCTACCTGACCAAACTCCCGTGGCGTGATCAGGGGTGCACTTTCTCTCTAATATGAAGACTTAAAATAGTAAATTCAGGTAAATTTTGTTAACGTTGATGCATATTAGGATTTACTAGAAAAAAATATAACCCTGCTTCAAAAACTTGTATTTTTAAGACTAAATAAAAATCCTTTTACACCTTCGGTAATTTGTTTTCTTTTATGCGATATTTTCTTTTTGTGAAGGTTACAAAAGGATTATAAAGTCAAAATTCGGTAGATAAAAATTGGAACTATACCTACACAAGATTCATGCCCGTTTTCACCGACGATTCGTAAAGTTAGGCATTGCTTAATTTGACATTAGCATTTTTTAAGTCGAAATTGCGCTTCACCACGTTTCACCACGCGCACCAGGGTTCCTAAATAAGATAAACAAAGGTATCTGTATATCAATATCGAAATGGTTAATAATTTTTATGCATCGGGTTAGGAATTATTTAGCGTTAGGCAGTTCTTACGTAGGCAATTGATTAGGAACCGTCGGTGAAAACGGGCATAAGACTTTGTCGAAATCTTTTATGAGGGAAATCCCTGCTTTATAGTAAGTATAAAGACTGAATGTAAATCCTTGTTGCACAATGAAACGCAAAAATATTCCTTACAAACTAAATGACAGAGACTGAGAAAATCAAAAAGATTCAAAAATAGTGAAAGAGTTGTAGACTACTATCCCTACTATCATTCTTTCTTTACACATAAGCCAAACTTGATGCAAAATGTATGAGTCGGTGTGGCGCTAAATTTAAAAATGACGTTTGCTACACCCTGTATATAGGTACGAGAAAGCCCTATTATGGCCACGTTTGAGCTATATAATTCTATGGTACATCGATTATGCACAATTTGACTCCATATATTTGTGTCAAATGTAGAGTCATTATTGACGATGAATTTGAGAGGATTTTGTGGAACACTTACCTCCGTCATCTGAGACAAACCTGAGTAAAATCGATTGGTTCATTTTCACCCACTTTCCGACTCGCTTTTGTTTTTCATAAGTACCAAAAAAGCGAATAAATAAATTTTATTGAAATATTCAAGTAAAATTTATATATTTAGAAAAGACGAAGGCGTGGTCACGTTGGTGGTTTTTAAGTATCAGAGACAATACATGAAAGAGAAAAATTATTAGAAAATGCACCCCTAAAAATAGACAGCTTTGTTATTTATACACGTTGGGTATTTTATTTGCTTCGCCATAGATTTTGTTCTTAACGATTTAATCGAGTGTATAAAGAAGAATTTATGAGAATACTTTTCGATGCTCTGTTTTCTGGTGTTTTAATTTTTGTTTTTGGCGAATTACGCCGTGTTCTATTTTCCGAACGAATGATGAGTTGTCAATAGCTATAAGATTGCGTTATTGCAACATAAATCAAATGAAAGATGCGAGATAAAAATTAAAAATCAAACGCGTTGATAAGGGTTTCTTTTGTAAAAATAGAATGGAATTAGAAAAAATCGAGAATTGATAGACGCGTGTTGTAAATGTCATTTATTTTATTGCAGAAGTTGGACTTGAACTTCTTGAACTCATAATGCCGAGGAACGAGGAAGACAACTAAACCGTGACATTATTTTGTTCTTATGAAAGGAAATAAACTTCATATACATTTCTCTTCTATTGGTGAAAAAATTATACCATGGTGGTAGTTGGACGATATGGACTACTTAGCAATAATTGCAATCATTGCATCGTATGATTTAAGATATTTAGGAGGTGTCGCTATTGCTTCTAACGCAATATCATAATTATGCAAGGAAATAAAACAAAAATTAAACGTAAAGCTTGAAAAATTTGTGATAACAATTACCTAGAACCAATGAAGCTTAAAGCATTAATTAAAATACGATTGTGAAACAATGCGAATTGAAAAATTGCAAATCCTATAAAAATTTTCTTAATATAGCGAGATGATCTCATTGTTGAAGTAGTATACATCTTGAAACTTATTTTCTTTAATTAGACATAGGTAAAGGCCGTGACCATGTAGCCAAGACTCTTTTAGTGCTGGATTTCTATTAGCAAAGGGATTGCTGCTGAAAGATCAAATGTTTAGTGGAGGAGATTGTGATTGTTTTTAGACAATTAGGAGGAGACCAATAGGTCTCATTAAGACCAACCTCATCATCATCATCAACCTTATTAGGTTAGGTTTCAGCGTTCTGGGAACTAGACTTTACTGAGTTTGATATACTGAGCAAAAGAGATTCTTTAAATCGTTTAATTATGTATTGTTAGAAGCACAACTGATCCAGGACTAAAAAAATAGAATTAAGTACCTTGGCTCCAATAATAATAATTAAAATCAAATTATCCTCTGTACATATAACTCAATTAAGTTATTTAATTCTTTCATCCATTTTAGAGCCGATGACAAAATTCAAATTAACAATTTTTATGTAAATTGCCATTTTAATTATGCCGAATTATGCGAAAAGAGAGTAGTTTCGTGTACAATTTTCTAAATGGAATTGTTTATGAACAATTTGCTGCTATTTTTGTACAACAATTTAAAATTTGTATAAACTGATAAAAGTTTGTTTATTTAAACGATAGCTAAAAAAATCTAACGAGATAACGAAAAAAAATACAAAATGTAAATTACGAATACTTAAATCAAGACTTAAATCCTTAATTAATCAACAATAATTATTTACCTTGACATCCATTTAATTTTATTGCAATGGAAGGTAGACACGAGGTTAGGTAAGTTTCGCTATCTTTTTTCTTCTTGAACACAAGTTACGTAATCCAATTTTGACCAAATTTAGCTAAATATGAGTTATATCATCAATTATAACGAAACGAATCCACTTTATTTTTGTTGCTCTAAATTTTACGATTGCGTGTGAAATTTGAAGTGAAAAAATGGTGATATTACAAATATATTTAAAATTGATTAAATTTTGAAAATTTGATTTTAATTGTATATTATTTTAGGCAATGCCTCGCTCTGTCGCCCATTTCACTTTTACAAAATTATAATTTTCGACTAATTAAAACGATAAACTTAAAAAAATGTAAAGAAGAGTATTGTTCAAACGAGAAGAACCCACGTCGTCGGTACGCGAAAGACTTCAATTGTTTGGGCTTATTGCTTACTTGCTTATTTATGAATCTCGGGTGGTTGACTCCTTACGTATGTAGAATAGATGATTTATTTCAGGTAGTAGACCTAGATCCCAGAAGAGGGGGTCGAAACGTTATTATAATAGCGTTTTCTACTGGTTGTACCGGTGCGGCACCAGTGCAGTTTTATTGCACTACGCCAGTTTCACGTGTTTTCTTGGGCAACACTTCACCTGTGTAAAACAATCACGTGATTGCACTCAAATGGTACCATACGGGTGCAGAACCGCACTGGCTCCGTGTCGGTGCGGTCCCAATCGAAAAAGCTATGAGTAACTTCTAAATGATCGTCCAGTCACTTTCCGTACTCAGTGACGTAGACAGGTGGGTTCTTTTCCATTGGATATTACTCTATTAATAAAATTTTGATTCTCAAACCAGTAACTATAGGCAACGCCGACGCTCATTTTTTGTAATCCCAATTTGTTTTTAATTAAAAAAATGTTTTTGAACTTCATTATTTTTAGAAATGATAATTTGACGTATTTGGCGTGTTTACAAGTAATTTTTTTGAAAATGTAATCAGTGCAAGTATTGCATTAAATTATCAAATTGTATTAGTATTAATACAAAAACATTGTTGATCTGCGTGATCCAAGCTATATCTTAGAAGAACTATACTGTAAGTAATAAACCAATCTTTTAAGGTCGATTTAACACGAAAAAGTTTAATTGCAAAATTTAATCTTCTCTAAACTTTTCTCATTTACGTTTCATTCTTGAAAATATACTTTTACAAAAGTCCTGAATGATTTCACAAAGGTGTCTGTATGTGCGCGCTTTTCTTCTCATTGATGTCTACTTTTCTGTACTTCAAAACAATTTTTCCTTTTGTAATCTTTGCTTTTATTTTCTCTTGTTAAGGATGTAAATCTTTAACGTGCTTTCTATAGCAAATTACTAATCATTTCCTTCGTGCAAAAAAATGTTCAAATTGGCTACATCCCTCATCCCTACATCCCTCATATACAAGTTGTCGCACTTACAAATTCTATGCAGCTAATCAAAATACCCCCCCCCCCAAATAGTTGGTATGTGGTATAATTAATTTTTCAAAATTTAATTTAAAAAAACATGTTTAGGCCGGTTATTACAACAAACTCTGTCTCTCTCGACTTTAGCCCCTTAAGAAGTGAACTGATGCTAATTATTCCTCTAATAAAAATTATAGTTTAAAATTGACTATCCGAGCCATAAAAAAAACTGTTCCAGTAGTTATAATTAATTTATCAAAATGAAAAAATATGACTTCTCATTGAGAAGTCGTCTGGCGATCGTTTTACTTCTAATAAAGATTATGGAGCATAAAATTGTCTATCTGAGCTAATAAGATTTGTTTTAGAAGTTATTAAGTATATACTTTACCAAAATTAATAAAACAAAATTATTCTGTCGGCTATTGGCAACATACCCTGTCTCTCCCGGCTTTAGCTCCTTAAGGAATAATCTGACGATAATTTTACCTCTAATAAAAATTACTGAGCATAAAATTGACTATCCGAGCCATCAAAAATATATGTTCTAGTTGTTATAATTAATTTATCAAAAATAAAAAATATGTATTCAGTCTGTATTTGCAACATGTCGTGCCTCTCCAATGTCTAGCTCCTTGAGGAGTCATCTGGCGATCACCTAATGTATAGAGTTTAAAATTGTCTATCTGAGCTAATAACAAGATTTGTTCTAGAAGTCATTAACTATACTATACTTTACCAAAATTAATTTAAAAAAGTATTCTGTCGGCTATTGGCAACATACCATGTCTCTTCCGGCTTTGGCACCTTAAGGAGTGATCTGACGATAATTTTACGTCTAATAAAAATTATAGAGCGTAAAATGATCTATCCGAATTAATCAGAAAGAAAATAATATGAGTATTAATTAAGTTGGTTAGTACAACATCTCTAGCTAGAGTCGGTCTCTCCCGACTCTAGCTCCTTAATGAGTGGTTCGGTTGGTTTATTTTGTTACAGATTTGCATCCCACGTATATTCCTCGCTTTTGAACTGTTATAGGTGTATACGAGAAATCTTAACAACAGCACAACAATAAACAAATTTTTATACAGACGTGATCGGGTAGTTTATTTTCTTTCCTCCTTACTAGACAATATGCGGTAACCTACATACTGAAAAGTATTTAATTGTTTCATTTTAATTATGGATGTTGTGACTAAAACAGTAGGTTTTTTAATATGTAGATACTCCTCAATGTACTCTTACCCCATTCAATTCGTGTTGTATTAAAGCTAAAGCTTTTTGCAAAGGCTATCGCTTAGCGTTGATGAATATTATACAATACATAGGTATAATAGAGTAATAATGCAACAGTTAATTACTGACAAAAACTATATAACATAGTTTGAAACACAAATTTTTTATTGTTATAAATATTAAGGTATTTGGATAAAAATAAATTTCAACTTGCGTGAGAATAAAGTTGCTTACGACAATGAGTAGGTATTATGTACTAAGTACTAGCGTACTTTCCAATTTACCTCGTTGTTTTAAATTATAATCCACGATTTGGCTTTAAATATCCTGATAAAATCTAATATCAATTTAAAGCTATTACGTAAAAAAAATCAATCAAATTATATTTAGAATAATTTAGTGGCAATTTAGTTATTTTTATTCTCTCGGGCAATATAGACGCATTTAATTTCCTAACTTACAAAATTGGAATTAAAATGAATTTTTTAAAGAATATGGTAAAATGGGCTTCATCAGATAATTTATTTGGTAGGCAGATTTTTTGTCTTTTAGTTAAGGTCTCGTCCTCGTCTATTAGGACAGCGAGTGGTTCAAGTATGGAACAAATTAATTGAAATTGATTGGAAAAAAACCTAGGACACGTCGCTTTTACTTTATAAAAGTACACGTTGTTTTAGAATTGAATTTCCCACACAATAAATTATTGGTATCGAGTAATGACGTCATCAACTTTTATTTCAATGGCTGGGCAATCCCTCATATTTTTATCTAGATTTTGATCTTCTAGTCGTCTAATAGTGTATAGCATAAAAAAATTATAATCTTCACAGCTTGGTGGACCTCTCCAAATTTCCAAAAATTTCCATTTTCATTTAAAGTTTACATTGAACTCTTTCAGTAGCACACGGCCTACTTAATTGTTTCATTATTATTATATAAGAGTTGATTGACCATTGCACAGATATTATTATTTTATTTTTAATCTAATAACTCATAATTGTGCAAGTTTCAAAATTACAGCAAAAATGTACCAGGTTTTATGAAGATATTTATGCATAAATACATTTTAGTGGGTCACAATTGAAACTTGTTTGCAATAATTTCAAATCGATTATTGTAATCTTAATTACGAAATTGGCAACATTAATTTGCTTTCAACAAAATTTAAA
The DNA here is from genome assembly GCA_963924605.1 of Malthinus seriepunctatus. Lineage (NCBI taxonomy): Eukaryota > Metazoa > Arthropoda > Insecta > Coleoptera > Cantharidae > Malthinus > Malthinus seriepunctatus. Next base: position 113,056,715 of record OZ004600.1, on the reverse strand, counting down.
TTTAGCTTTTTTTAAAAGATTTTATCTATCCTTTCCCAGTCATAATACAAATATTTTAAATTGTTGCATTAATTAAAATGAATTTTTGTTTGTTTCTTATTTTTGTCATGTAAATTTGGTTTTACAACGGGATATTTTGGTTCTACTAGAACACCTTCCTTTTAATATATGAATATAGAATTTCTATAGCCGTCTCTTTTCATTAAGTATTTTAATTACAAAAATAGTTATAAACTCTTGGTTATCGGTTCTTTCACTCATCCGTTCAAACGACACTTGCTGATGTGATAAGGGTTGTTGGTTCAACATTGGGCTCTGATAGTACCCATATTAGTTATTAAGAAAGCATTGAAAAATTGAAAATTGAAAAGTATCAATAGTTTCTACGATCAAAAAAAGTAACGAAACTGAGGTCTTCTTTTATACTACACGAATAGGAACTCGTTTTCGAGTGATTTAATTTTCTTAGAGCACTGACCCATCGAATTACACTCGATGGTTGTGTACAAACGATTTAAGTTGCTTTATTTTGGAATTTGTGTTCTTAAGATACAGCATGAATGTGGAGAATAATTGGAATAATTTATACTTTAGTGGTAGATACAGTAGTTCAAATGGGCGAGGTATGTTGAGTTTTCATTTGCTACTGAGAAACAAACAGCTCTTTTGTTGGTTATCAAATCATAATATGCTCCAAAGTTGGATTCTGTTTATTTAATTAATTTTTTTTGTTACAGACGCTGATGAACATGGCTTATTGTTGGCTTATATTACTGGGAAGAATAATTCAAAAGTTCGTTTTTGGTCAATTGCGTGTATCGGAACAGCAACATCTCGAAGAAAAATTTTGGAATTTCGTGTTCTACAAGTTTATTTTCGTGTTTGGTGTTGTTAATGTGCAATTTTTGGACGAAGTTGTATTATGGTGTTCGTGGTTTTCGTTATTAGGATTTTTACATCTCTTATCACAGTTGGGAAAAGACAGATTCGAATATGTAAGTTGACATTTAATTTTATTATTTTTTGATAAAAAATTAATTTAATTATTTAAATGATCTTGAAGTTTAATGTATAATTAACGGATGTAAAAGCCTATCATTCCAATTCCAGTTAATATTTTTGTGTACTTATAAAAAAAATAACTTAATACACAGGTAATTAAATTGTTAAAATTTAAATTACCTTGAGTGCCAGTTGCTTTTGAAGGTAAAAAGTCGGAATTAGTAAGTATAGCTTTTAACGTAAATGACGTTGCACTTGCAATAAATGTTTATTTATACAAAAATAATTTGTGAGTAATTAAATTAATTAGTTTTTGTAGTAATTTAAACATTGTTCTTTATTGATGTTACTCCACACCGACACAACACAAAACTTTTTTTGTGGTAAATATAATGGAATTAATTAACTTTTAGAGTACTCATCATAGCCATCGATTTTCTAGCAAAAAGCCATTTCAAACCATTTTAATAACCTGTGCGGTTTGTTTTATTTCTTGTATTACACATACAGTGTGTTCACTACAAACAACCCACTTTTATGATATCTTCAAAAGTCAAATGAAACGAGCGTCATTTTATGAGGAAGTACTAGACATTGTTCACCAACAAGATGCAGCTAACTTCCTACAAATTTCTGGCAAATAAGGTTGAAGCATGTCAATTCTTGCGTGAGTGTTGTAAATTGGATTATCAAAAGTCAACCAAAAGAAAACTTCTATTCGAATATCGCGCGCTATTTTTGGGAGTGGCTTAGCTGCAGCGTGTCGGTGAATGGTATAATAGACTATGGACCTGTAACAGAAAAATCAGGATGATAGTATTCAGGGCCATCTTTTTGGAATAAGCTATTTGAGTGCCTGCGAACACGAAAATGTGGTTGGCTGTCCAAAGCACTGACTTAAAGCCCCAGGATCTTTCAATGAAATGGTGAGAGAAGGAAAAAAGTTAGAAATATGACAGCATTCGAAATGCAACTTTGACATTTTTATAAAAAAAATCGACAATAAAATTTGACTGCTCTCTAGAATGTTATCGGCTCCAGGACTTATGTACGCTTTTCAGCCATTCGCTCTTTATGATAATATGCTCAAGACTTTTAGGTTTCAGTTTTCTAAAATGTCCTCTCATTTCTCTCTAATTCTATAAATACCGCACAAATTATTAATTTTTAGTTAAATCAACAATTAAATAAATTAAATTGTGCGATTTTTAATTGAAATTTTCTTTTTTTCAGCTGTCTTTTTCTCCAACGACACCACCATGGAGTCATGTAAAACTATTAGGACTTCTGGCATGCATTTTTGCCTTGTCGTTATTTATGTTCCTCGTGTGCATTTTTATTGGATTTTTTCAAGGACTGAATGTATTCGCTTTTATGGTAGCTGAGGTATGTACTTTATTATTAATTTATATATTTTTTTATTACTCATTATTAAAAAGTACAAATAGTATTCATAATCACGCGAAAAAAATTAACTGACGTACACATCGTTACATTAAACAATTTTATTACCGATCAATGTAATTTAAGTACGTATAAGTTTTTAATATGAAAGGTAAAAGAATCCTTACAATTAATACGTTTAGGATTTTAATTTAAAAGGGTTCTCAACGTTTTCAACCGATGAGCAAGACTCTTAATGAAGTCGTATAATTGCCATTTCTTAAAGAAAATCCCCTTTCATTGCATTGGTTGGAATTAAAAATTAAATTATATCTAAACAGTTACAATAGTCAATAGTGTAATAACTATTGAAGATATTATGAAAGGACGTTGCAATTTATGCGTACGAGGGTCAAGCCGAATTTATTGAGAATAAGAAGAACTGTTATTACGTTTTCGTAAAATTGTTTTTCAATAATGTTCGAAATAGGCCCCTTTAACAATAATACGCTTCACCATTTTTTCTGGACCACCAGGATTCTTTCAAAATACGCCATGACAGCAACACGGGTTTATCTCTTCCGTTGAAGAAAATTTCGACCACTTAGATTTTTTTAAGTCTATAAAGAAGAGCTCCCAGAAGTCGCACATCAGGAGAATAGGACGCATGTTCAATGGTCTTAATTTTATTTTGTATCTTCTAAATACTGCAAAGTTTGAGCTGCTGTGTGGGAAGATTTTCATACGCCATTGAGCCGTGACTTGTCTTCTGATCATGTAAGTTGATGGTTTATGGTATGCATTGTCTTCTTCATCGATCTCTGCTATTTGGGCGTGGTTGATGTTTCTACATATTCATAAACCCATACCCGTCTCTAACTCTAGTCGAATTAGTACATCGAAAAATGGTATGTAGGTTTCTTCTCTGTCACAATCTTGGAAATTTTTACAGGTTTTGCTTTTTGTAACTTGGTGAGTTAGTGAGGAACAAAGCGACTTACAAGTTTTTAAATGAAGGTGATCATATACGATGGTTCTAAACAGCAGCTATTGTTTCGTTTATGACAGCCGTTGTGGAGGACGATGCGCCTTCTTGATGTTGAACTACAACTACTATACTTATACCTCGCTCAAATTATTTGTACCAAAACGGTATATCAAAATACATGTGTAAACAATTGCACTAAAAAATGGCTTATCAAAGCTGCCTGGATTTTTAGATTCTCAATAACTTCGGCTTGACTCTCGTATAAGTATAGTATGCCTATTATTTTATATTATTACATGACCAACTTTTAATGTTGATTATTTTGTATGAATTATAAATCGTGTATTAATGCTATTATATTAGATACATATTGTAAATAATTTATTTATTTATTATTTATGTATTAACAAATACAATATTATTGATTGGATAAACCAACCGGTCATGCTCAATATCCTATTTATTAGACAGTTGTTTAATTTAAAAATAATTCGATAACATTGGCAATTTAATTTTCTGTGTCAATATATTTTTACCCCAGCTATACCTCTTCTATTGCAGTTTTGAAACTCATATAGTCCACCATTTCATTGATCTTAGTCTGAAATATTAAAAGGGGTGCTAAAGGAGTATGCTTCGACTAAGTGAACAATACAGAGTTGTGCAGAATCGAGAATCCATTTTCAAACCGCTCCTAACAAGTTTTCAAGCGTTCCCCAAAAATGCCAGTTCAATTGAAAATATGCAATGGTCTGTTTGCTGTGGAACCTTAAGAATAATTATTATAGCGATCGAACATCTTTTTCGTCGTCACTTTAATTTAAATAGACGAGATCCAGTTCCTATAGTGGAGTAAGAATTAGAACGTCAAATATCTCGAACTCTAGTGTTTCAGTCACTAGAGAAAACCCAACAGGGGGAAATCGTTTTGTACGTACACCTAAAAACACTAAAAGGATACGAGCAGCTTCCTGCTCGACTTTAACAATTCCAAGAGGAAGAGATTAGAGAGGTTTCTTTTCCAAAAAATAAAATTGTTTGCTTTACACTGACATCAGAATTATTTTAAGCCACTCCCAGAAAAGCGTGCAATATTCGAATTCTATTGGTCGAATTTTGAAAATACGGTTTACGACACGCACACAAGAATTGGCGTGCGTCAACCTTATTTGATGGAAATTTGCGAGGAGTGACTTAGCTGCATCTGTTCGGTGAACAGAGTTTAGTAGATTTGTTTAGTCGCCCATTTTGTTTGAGCCAGTACACAAGAGCTCACTTTCTCAATGAAAATATTGAAATATGAAATTGATTTTAATGTACTACATTTATGTACGAACCTACAAAAAAGTAATTTTATTTACATTAGTATTAATATTATAGGTATACGCATACGCATACATATAAATTATTATTTAAACGATTGCTATGTATTTGAAACGGTAATACTGAAATAAATATTATTTTATGAATACTTACGTTTACCAAACACAGTAAAACAATTTAGGTATCCCACGCATAATTAATTAACGTGCATGTAACACTCGTTTCAGTCGATAATTTTTCGATATATAGTATTTTTTACAACATGAGATGAAACATACGTTTTTTTCGTGAGATAGAATTTAATTCACAAGCCCCGTAGGGGCGAGTGAATTAATCTTTCGAACGAAAAAAACGGATTTCATCTCGAGTCGTAAATGCTATTTTTTCTACGACGATAATTAGTACATTTTAAAAAAATAATTCTTTTTACTAAAATGTGAACCGACCACAAAAAAACTGGTTTCACCTCATGTTGTAAATAACATCTGCTTGTAATAACACTTTTTCTCACTAGAGACGAAAATGCTATTTTCGTAACGAGTAAGTGATGACGAAATGCTTAGTTTCACATATGGGAGTAGAAAAAGAATTTTACATGTAATGTACCATATTATACCATAATTTTTTATTACTATCATTACGTTGTTAATGTGGATCACGCAAACAAATAATTCAGGTTTTATAAACCACAGAAGGGTTGATATATGAGAGGGATGCCAGTGCACTATAGTTTCGAGCGGCAACTCTCCAAGTATACAACAACGAAACTAAATGGGTTGGCATGGTGCCTTTGGAAGGAAAAATGTTCCAAAAGAGAAACAATGGTCATACCTTTGTCCAGTAATAACAGTAATGATTATAGCAAAAACGCGTACTTGTATAAAAGTTTTTCCAGCTTTCTTGGGAATATTCTAATACACTTACAGTGTACACCTTTCGAGAACCTCATCAGTCATCAGACTATTCTACATTACAGTAGCACTAACTCTAATTTCTAGTACATTCTGAATCACCACACCTTTCCACTGTACGCTAACAGGGTAACAGGGCTTTATGTAAATAGCAAAGTGTGGTTGCTCTTTCACCTGATCACTCCTAAATGCTTTCTTAGATCACCCTATCTCCTATCAGGAGTTCTTACATTTTGCTACTATTGAAAAAGTATATACTTCTGAAGTAATACTTTTATGGGGCAAAGAGTACAAAATAAAGATACAATTTTGTCTCACCATTAATTTGCTGTCTATGATTACTACCATAAAGTAACCAATATATTACTACGTATTAAAATTGAGCTGTATAATTTTTTACATTTACTACTTAATTAGACGACATTCTTATACATACCGTTTTATCTAGCAATTATTTTGCTTGGATTACTCAACATAATTTCAAGGTTGACAAAAATTTAAACAAATGCCAAAATTGTTATTAAAAAATCTTAAACTAACGCAATCTTCTTGATCTGTAGTGCCAGAAATTTCAGCACCGTTCAATTTAAAAATTGCAAGGAGCGAATAAAAATCAACCAACTTGTTGTGCTCTCATATTTTGACCTTGTTTTAGAAAATTTGTCATTGTTCTTTCAAGATGAGGTCAATTAATTTACGATACATAATGCTGGAAGGGGACTGGGACTGAGTTTGGTACCCCAAAACTAGTTCAGGTTAAATCAGCACTATTATCAGTGGTTTGAAAGATTTGTCGATACAAATTTCCCTAATAGGAACCTAGAGGAAACCTGGCTTTAATTCCGATTTAAAAAATTTTATTTTGACTACTGTTTGACTGAGCATTGACTGACCCCATTAGTGCTTATGCCTAATAACTACTATGGAATGATGTATCATCATAAATATGAAAATCTGAATGTGGTAGGAATAAAAAAGCAGCTACGTGAAGTCAAAAATTAAATTGACTCATCGGCCAATTGATCCAAGACTGGAATATCCTCACATGGTCAGTGTTCTGGTGGCCCAGTCCACCCCTGGGCAGTAAATTGTGTATAAACTGTACATTTTAATAAAATATTTACATAAAAATTCAAATTTTGTGCGTACTTTGATCAAGTCCCAAAAATACTGGGATTCAGGATTTACTCAAAGGTGCTCGTAGGTGCTCCAATGTCAACAAATAAATTCCATTTTAGCAACTAGAGATAGTTCTCTTATTAAAAATTCACAATTAACAAGAAACTTCCAATAATTGATTTTATGCATTTCTAATGAAAAATACTTAAATAAAAACTAGACAAAATTAATTTATAATGAAGTCTCTATTATTGATCTTTTTCTCGGATTCTAATTTTTTGTTTGTTTCAGGTTATACTTTTAAGCATTCGTACTCTACATGTAATATTACGCTATGCCCTACATTTATATGACATTTGTCGTGAGACAAATGATTCCCCCGGAAGAGAGACTACAACAGCGTGGGAAAAACGCGGATCGGTTGTTTATTACATCGAATTAGGATTTGAAGTCACAGCTTTAATAATCGATTTTGGTCATCATATGCACATGCTTCTATGGAGCAATATTTTCTTATCAATGGCAAGTCTTGTCATTTTAATGCAACTTCGCCATTTATTCCACGAGATACAACGTCGTTGTAAGAAGCACAGGAATTATCTGTGGGTCATGAATCATATGGAACAAAAGTAAGAAATTTGTTTATAATGTTTTTATCGTAAAACTATGTCAAGATCATCATTAATATCCAACAATTACTTAAATTGTGTGTTGCAATGATCTACTAAGTGATAATTTGTTACAGCTATCCGATGGCAACGCCGGAAGAATTAGCAAGCAACTGTGATAATTGTGCTGTTTGTTGGGAAAAAATGGAATCTGCGAGGAAACTGCCTTGCACCCATTTGTTCCATACGTAAGTTTAATCAATTTGACCTAAACAACCTAGGGGTGAACCATTCATGACACACCGCTCATGACTACATATGCTATGGCTGTCATTGGCTGCAGATTACTACCATTGACAGCTCAATTTTTGTACATTGACTGCAGAGAGTGGATAACCCCTCGTAAATAACATTATCTATAATAAATAAGTAAACGTTTTTGTCATTACTTTTCAGGATGTGCTTACAGTCGTGGTTAGAACAAGATAAATCGTGTCCAACGTGTCGTTTAGCTCTTAACATTGAAAATCCATCTGATAATCGTTCTGATTCGGCCGACATACAACACAATCCAGCTCAACCTGCAAGAAGTAACCATTTCTTCCGTTTCGATGGTACGCTACACCTTCCTTTTTCAATTTCATTTTGCTAAATCAGCTTTAATTTACAGGTTCGCGATACGTTTCTTGGTTACCTAGTTTTTCGGTCGAAGTTAGTCAGTTTCCAAGATTAGGTCATCTGACTGCAAGTAATTCTCAATTAGACGCAATGGCAAGACAAGTTCAACAATTATTTCCTCATTACTCACTACCTGTAATAATCGACGATTTGAGAATTACGAGAAGCGTCGAGTTGACTATAGAAAATATTTTGGACGGCAGATTAACCTCAACCGTTTACCACGAATCAGAAACTTTGTCCAATCTTCCTAGTACGTCACTGGCGTTGCTCGAAAGCACAAGCCAACCTGGCAGTTCTCAAAGCTGGGAAGAAATAGGTGAAACTATAGAAAGGTAAGTTGTTTAAAAAATTTCTGGTTTTTTCATGTTTTTGCTTTTATGTGAAGAAGGTTTGTAAGTAGTTCGTAGTTCTAATCTGTTATTTATTTAATTTACTTGTGCCATGTCTTCTGTAAACTGTTAGTAACGAGGTGTCAACCACTGTTCTGAATTTGTACACTGACTGCCTATGACTGCATATGCTATGGCCTTCACTGACTGCAGATAACTACCGTTGACAGCAGTGCACTGCGGTCCCTTTATTTACGCGTCTGAATTTAGGGTTCATTTGTGACTATTTCTAAAACTTTCACAACCGATCGACTATTAGTTGCTTATTGTCGAAACATCTGTGTAACTTTACAAGGGAAGAAAAGTATTTACCTATTTCTTTTTTAAATTCTGAAATATAAAATTACAAAAACAGACATTTTTAAAAGGCCACTTTGCCTTGCTTCTAGAAGCTAGCTTCTTTTTCTAAGCCAATAGAAACCTTGCATTTCTAGCGTCAGACGCTAAAACATGGACCAAGTTTATCTTCTATTGGTTTGAAAAAAAGAAGCTGGATTCTAGAAGCTGTGATGAAAAGCTAGCTTTATGATACAAACTACGGAATTTTTCGGGTGTCCTCACGCAACGTGGGCCCTGCGGGCCCTTTATTTACGCCACTGTTTGTAAGTAGTTCGTAGTTCTAATCTGCTATTCTTTTAATTTACTTGTACCATGTCTACTGTAAACTGTTGGTAACAAGGGGTCAATCACTGTTCTGAATTTGTACACTGACTGCAGTTGACTGCCTAACTGCATATGCTATGGCGGCCATTGACTGCAGATAACTACCTTTGACAGCTCAATTTTTGTACATTGGCTGCAGAGAGTGGATAACCCCTCAGTTAGCAACTTTTAAGTGTTATTTGATTAAGTTTTATGGATATTGATGAAATATGCTGAACCGTAAATTTTCTTTTTATAGTGAAGATCCGTTAAATACAGGAGGAACACGTTTTTCGAAATCTCCTACGGAACGTGAGAACAGTTTACACAAACGAAAAGAGCATTTGATACAAGCTGCTAGAAAAAGGTACATAGATAAAATAAATACTACTAATGATTCGACAAATGAATCGCAAAATTAATACAAACTTTTAAGCTCAATCAAACTATATGAAGTTTATTTGAACTGTCACTTGTTAAGATAAAAATATGCAGAGACGCTGCACTAGTTTTTCACTGTTCTTTAAAATGTATTTTCATACGAATAATATATACACCTATTTTTTTCAATTTTGTTAATTGTTCAGGATGGAATTAGTGTAGCTGCATTTTTATTGTTGTATGTAGTTGATAAACGATAAGTATGAAATCCTTCCCCCTTTAAACCCTAACTTTCTTTATTATGTTGTACATCGTAAGTTATCACGTTTAAGTATAATTGTAATTTGTAAATCATTTTAATTCACTTAATTTATTATAAATATAATTCAAATATCGAACAAGTCAAAATAATTGCATTTAACGTTCCTGTATAACGAAAATATTTAGTTTTAATGCTTATAAAGTTTATTCGCTTCGCCAAAAATTGTTCAACATCCTGTTCGTGTAAGGTGTTTGTATATTAGGATTTTTGTGATTAGTTTCGCACGCCAAAATTAGCATTTATGCAATTCTCTTAAATTGCTCAAGTTTACCTCAAGCATCTTGTATACACAGGGTGTTTTTATTAACATGCCACACAAGTTTGCCCGTTATTGACCTATTACTACTATACTTTTATTGGTTTTTGAAAATATTTTTGATAAAAAAATTATTCAAATCGTAAAAATTAAATTAAACCCTAATATAAAAGTAGTAAAAAAAACTTCGCGACTCTAAAAGTTCATTTTTTGGCATTGTATATTAATTTGTATATTTTTGTATTATGTGATAAAAATAAATATAACACATTTAAATTATTGAACAACAAAATTTGTAGTTTTTTATTTGATTTGGTTACAATTTTCCATTTAAAAAAAAATCACAAGAATAATTTACTACTGTTGCCAAAGTTTCGCCCCATTCGGTCTACTTTTTTCTCTCTAAATATAAATTAACTGCTAGCATACAGGGTTAGTTAGAAGTATGGAGACGGTGATGTATTGTCGTTAATATTCATTTTAGGAATTAATGTTTTATATAAAAGTTTTTTATGAAATTTTTATCTATATTTGAGAATACTTGAAAAATTTTTTTCTTCAATTGTTTTTGAGTTACGCCCATCTGCGAATTTTTTTTAAATGGGAACATATTAATTTTGTGCTACTATTTGATAGAGCATTTTTTTCTCTTTACAATAGTTTTAGAATAAATTTTTTTAAATTTTATTTTTAAACATTTTTTCAAAAAAATGCCGGTTAAAGTAATTTCGAATAGTAGGTACATGTAAGATAAACAAAAGCGGAGCGATAAACAAAATGCTGCTAGTAAACAATAACCAATGACAGTTAATTCGCTCGAGTTTGTTTATCGCTCCGCTTTTGTGTATCTTAGATGTACCTACTATTCGAAAATACTTTAACCGGCATTTTTTCGAAAAAGTGTTAAAAAAATAAAATTTTAAAAAATGTATATTAAAACTATTGTAAAGAGAAAAAAAATGCTCTATAGAATAGTAGCATAAATTCAATATGTTCCCATTTAAATAATTTTGCAGATGGGCGTAACTCAAAAACAATTGAAAATAAAAAATTTTCAAGAATTTTCAAATATAGATAAAAATTTCATAAAAAACTTTTATGCAAAACATTAATTCCTAAAATGAATAGTAACGACAATACATCACCGCTTCTATACTTCTAACTAACCCTGTATAGGGCGTTTCGTGTAAAATTATTAGTAATAAAAAATTTGACGAAACGCCCTTTATAAATTTTATTTTGAGATGTGATAAGTTTGTATTCTTTCTCATTTATCATTAACAATTAAATGCTCTACATGATGATCATATCAACATAAAGTGGCTCATAATATTTACTCGAGTTTATGTATTTATATTAAAATTGTTAAAAAAAATAAGCATTAAAACATTTAGCTTTATTTAGAAAATGTTAACGATGTAGCAATTTAAAATTAATTACCCAGTCATATAATTTATTTTATAAACCAAAAACTTTTTTATTTTAATTTTAATTACTTATAAGTTGAAGAATGTATTTGAATTTTACGAAGGGTAGTTTTATACACTTGTAAACGAAGACTGACTTTGAGGTCTTGTGTGATATGGTATTTTTCGATAAGGAAAGTGACTAGCAGTCAATAATGTAAGTTATTATAGTTTTGTTTTGTAAAATTTCTGTTTTTATGTAGGTACTTATAATGAAAATAACTAAGCTGTATAAAAACTGTTGTACGCTAACATAATTCGTGTAATTTAAGAAACCAGATCACTTCGTGAGGATACCATTTTATAACCGAATACATTTAAAATAATTATGTAAATAGTTAGAGATATTGTAATAATAATTTTTAATTTTAATTCTTTTTTTGTGTAACTTAAAGTTCTATATTTATAATTCATGAATGGAAATAGACTTTTGTGGATCTCATGCTAGGACTTTTTTTTAACGAATTAAAGTTTATAACTCGACCTAAGACATTTTTAACATAATTAAAGTATTTTAATTGTAATGATGGCGTACAACAGTCTATTTACTTAAACTTTATATAAAAATTTAATTATTTTTGCTAGACTACCGATAAAATAATATAACATAATAAATTTTAAGATGATAAAGAAGCTCATAATATGTATATAGTTGCATGTTTGTTATAAAAATGAACTTGAACAATTCAATGAAGTGATTTTAATGGTTATTTGAACTTTATATTTAATATTAATGCTGTTAAATTATTATAATTCATTTAGTTTTACATATTTTTTATAAATAAAACGAAAATTTCTAGTCATATTTTAAATTACTTCAAAATGCCAAAAATTTCGTTTTAGAATATTTGCATTTAAATTATGAATTTATATAATTTTTTTAGATCCTTCTTTTAAATTGTTCAATTATTGTTCAAAAATGTAGTGCATAGAAAAATAAGTAATTGCCATGCAAATAATAATAAATGTATGTGTGTCAAACATCACACAGATAGAACAATAAGTACTTATAAACTAAAAATCGGTACTTATTAAGCAAAATTCCCTGTGTTATTATTGTGTGCTTAGAAGCTGTAATAATAAAATGTTTAAAAATCATTTGTGTTGTATCGTCTCGTTCTTTTAAACCTACCCAATGTTACTTTCCTAAACCTTATTTAAATAGACTAATTAAAAGAAACCCTATTGTATAACCATAATGGAATAAGCATCTTTAACCCGCGATCACTATCATTAAATTATTTACGTGATCACTATCGTTGCGAGCGTTTCGCTAACATTGCTGCTAAGTTTTATTTAAATAGCCAATCTTTCAAAAAATACAATGTTTATATTCTTTATATAATTATTTGAGGTTCTTCTGTTGTCTCTATATATGAAACCGAATTTGAGAATCGAAAAAAAAACAGATAAGAAATGCAATTAGTTTAATAACGAAAATTAAAATTACGAAAGGTTAACAGTAAAATATGACAGTCTACAATGTTGAATAATATAAAGATAACACTTTTTAAATTAAAATGATTATTTCCAATTAAAAAAATTAAAAAAAAAACTGAAAATTCATCCTTAATAATCATAGATAGTGCAATAATTAAATACGCATAATTTGATATTTATTTTAATACCAACAAATTACTCAAGAATCTAAACTGTTATTATTATCATTACATTTCATACAAATAACACTTGTGTGTTCCTTACAAATTGGTATTGTACACTGGCTGCACCTAGTTTTGGTAAATCGGTTCTTCCTTATCGGACAATAAGAACATCTTATGCGTCCATCTACAGCTGGTGGAACTTCTCCTCTTCTTGCTATCTCTCCGGTGATATTCTGAATTTTTTGGCGAAGAGCTAGGGAAAATGTTGGTATAGATGCCCGACGTATCATATGTGGTAATGCTAGCTTTTTAGCTAGCTCTGTAATATAAGCTCTGCGGGTTAAAATTTGGCCGGTATTGCTGCTGTAAATGATTTGGCTATTTATAGTAGCAATATTGAGTAGAGTGCCAAAAATTGTTAATGGCCATCGATTGCTTATTCTGCTTACAGAATACTCGGATTTCAACCGATCAACAACATTTACACCTCCCTTGGTTAAGTTGTAGAAAGTTATAACTTCCGGTTTATAACTTTCTTTGGTCGAATGATCGATAGCATCATCATTATGATATGTTGATAACATCAGTACATTTTTATTTTTTTTTGGTATGTACGATAATAAAAGGCAATTGTTTCCGTCCTGTTTATCTCCATACAAAAACATAGAACTTTTAATCGGTCTAGATTTCACGTCTAAGAGCTGAGATGGAATTTCGCGTTTATTTTTGCTTATGGTACCCACTGCTGTTAATCTATGGTTTACAAGTAAGTCATTAAATAGTGGAAGAGACGTAAAATAACTGTCCATAGTGACGTTCCTTCCCAATTTATCTATCGGCGCAATTAAACGTTTTACTACACTACTAGCGTCGTTTGGAGTTTTGAAAGGGCCTTCTGGTTGTTCACCGGCATAAACTTCCATATTACATACATAAAACGTTCTTGCATCCACAAGTGCGTATATTTTAATACCGTACTTCGCCGGGTTATTAGCAACGTATTGCCTGAATTTACATCTCCCACGAAATGGTTCAAGTATTTCATCAATTGTTGCATATTCCCCAATTGTATAGTTATCTTTGCACTTTTGCACGAAATTGTCAAAAATTTGACGTACATGAACCATATTATCTTGTTTTGTTCTTTCTTCCCTAGTACTACTGTCGTCAAATCTAATAGCTTGCACAAGAGTATGGAAACGTCCTTTGGACATACTTGCTAAAAAGAAATCTGGAGCGGTTCCATCAGTATCCCATAACTCGGATGTATTCAAATGATGCGCTTTCTTTACTCCGGCTAAATAGAGCACCCCTATAAAAGCATACATTTCCTCGAAGTCTGTAAGTGAGCACACCGATTGCTGTTTATAAGACATTCGCATTAGGTTTAATTTTTCATTGGTACGATCAACAATATAGAAAATTGTTTCATCGGAAAAAAAAAGTTTCCAACAATCCAACACAGTTTTGCAGTCCTTAGCAACCCTCTTTACACCCGGTAATTGTGTCATGATATTGTGACGAGGGGTCTTAGTTTTAGCCAATAAGGGATTATGATGAAACCAAATTGTATCGTCGTCTTTTCCCATAAAAGCTGGTGCACCAATGTGCGGTGTTTTTGTAATCGCATTAGAAAAGCTGATCTGGTCATCTGGTTCATCATTTCCACTCGACATAGGTTGGACGTCGGAATTGTGGTCAGAATCATAAGAATCTGAGCAAGCAAATACTTCTTCGTCACTTCTTATCTCTTCAAACCATTGTAATAATCTTTGTTCAGTTTTTGGGTTCATTTTAATTTATAAAAATAAACTGAAAATGGGTGTTCAAATAAGCAAAAGTTTATGAACCAAAAAATCTAACTTACCTTATTGTAAAGATGTAAAAATGTAATAAATTGATTATAATTAAAAAGTTTATGTAAAATATGAGCACTTATAGTCAATATTAAAAGAAAAAAAATACAGTCCACTTATAGGTTAAAAACACCCCACAGTCAACACTTTTATTTAAATTTGATTTTAAACTTCACTAAAATAATTAATTTAATTAAATTAAAATAGCACATAAGATTTCAATTATCAAAAAAAATAAATTGTTCATTCGACTAAAACCATAACGGGATCACTATCGTTGTTAGTTTTTTGCTAACATTGTCACCTTACTGCAAAGAAACGCATGGGAGGCCGTTCACCGCCCACCCACCTCCACATCCGGCATTCCATTAAGACGACATATCATGCAGATCTAGAATATATTTATAAAAATAATATATTTAAAAAAATTTAAAAATGTTAGCGTTTTGCTAACGACGATAGCGATCCCGGGTTAAGGAACTGTAGTGCGATTCACTATTTTCGATAGCGAGCGAGAATTTTATAATTCAAAGTTAGAGATTTATAATATGGATAAATATATCGTTGGGTACATAGAATATTGCAATTAATTAACGATTTTCGGTAGCTATAGACATATTTATCCACAAAAATCGAAAACTTTGAGTTACAAAATCGAAACATAACCTCAATCGCTAGTTATCGATATCGTTAAGCTACCGAAAAAGTTAGTGAATCCCGGCACAGGGATGACTTACAAAGATTTTCATTTTAAATGCTACTGTAAAGAGATTAGACATATTGAAATTAAAAAATTTAATTTTAATTCATACTAGGTAGGCAACTTATTTACCACTATCAAATTGAATATTTAAATTAATATCCTCGACTACTGCAGGCAAAGAGGTTGTAAACATCTGCAGGGATTTAAAACCTATTCCAATTCGTTCCAATTCCGAAACCTGTCTGAAAATAATAAATTGTTGATTTCTAAATCGATTGCCTAGTGCAAGATTGTGATTTCTCAAAATTCTTTTACCTGTGGTGCATACAATGAGCAGATCCAAAAAATAGTCGAGATGGCTTTAAAGTCATATGAGAAAATTAAGTACATAAAACTTCCTAAAAAGAAAATGCATGGTAATCAAGAAAATTAATGTTAAATTATATTTTATGAAATTCATACTAATCGATAGTACCTACTGTGTACAATGTAACAGTAGAAAAAACAACGGACATGGCCATATGAAGAACTTTTTCCTGTCCGTCAAATATTATAAAAAATCCAATTTCATTTTTTTAAATTTTGGCATAAATTGAATTTTAAAATATACATTATTTTATATCTTCAGAAAGTTAATTTTATGAGCTTTCAAAATATTGAAATATATACAGGGTGTTCTATTAAAATTAAGAAGTTTGATCTCATTTCCGGTTAAACCGGAAGTCAAAATATAAATTGTTCGATATCGTGTAATAGCTAATTTTACGAGCTTTCCAAATGTTTAAAAATATACAGGGTGTTCCTAAAAATTTTGAAATTTTTGTAATTTGCGGTTTAACCGGAAGCGTTTTGTTAACCGAAAATATTGTCAAATAATAGATATTTATAAGATTGATAAATATATCCATTTTCAGGTTTTTATTTTTATTACAAAAGAAATTAGAGATTTTTGAAGTTTCGACATTTAAAAAATCAATACTCCAAAACGGCTCTAGCGATTTTGATAAAAATTTATATTTCGATAGAGAATTACGTTGTATATAAAATACTCAAATTTGTTGAAATCGGCCAGACCAGTTTTTGAGAAAATCCATTTCAAAATTGTGACCTACTTTGGCCCCTTAAAGATAGGCAATTTTGAAACCATTTTGAAAATCAATTTATTTAGGTCGAAAGCCCTATATTTTCGCTGTACAATGCCGTTTTTAAATCTTTATAATAGTAATTACCTGTCAAGTTATAAGGGAAAAACCACAAAATGAGACAATCGTTCTATTGGCCACCATTTTGAATAAAAGAATTTGAAATTTGTTTTTTTAGTTCGAACTCAGATGTACTATCTTATAGCAAAGACTATACAGTGTAAGACTGGCAAAGCTTATGGGCCGAATGTGATCAAAAATCCCTGCTACAGAAGATGTCGCTAGTCACCGGGGCATTTTCGAGCGAATAAGATAGCATGTCAAGGCGGGAGCAACAAAGAAAGGGGTAAAACAAGTTTACCCTTCGAGGGATTTTAAGCGATTTTTACCTTTAAAAACCTTTCACATTTTTTAATATAGGTTTCGGTAGTCTCTTGTATATGGTCTTTGCTTATAGCCAAGTAAAGTTTAATTTGGCCCAAATTTGCAAATATGCGCCCAAAATAACCACCATATTTTTGGACACCCTGTATAGTTTTCTTATAAAAGCTTAGTTTGCCGATGAAATAATTTTAAAGTGGCTAAAATCAAATTTCATCAAAATCGGTTAAAATGCAGTCTTGCACTGGGTAAGCGATATGTGCTGCGACAGACAGTTTCACAGTAAAATTTCAAAAACACAAAATATTAACTTTATAAATATAAAAGTTCATAATTTAAAACAAATTTATTATAAAATTACCAAACACAATTCTTAAAACTTTGTATACTTATATGAGAAAAAGTTCGATAGAATAAAAGTGAATTAGTCTTCAGAATTCTTCTTCAATTCAATTCTCTTCAATGTGAATTCAATACCATTATTTACTGACTAGAGTTAAGATTTAATCACACCGATTAGAAAATTGAGGACAGTCTTTTATATTATCTAGTAATAAAACGAAATATGCAAATAATCATATTTTAGCATCGGTCATTTTTTATGGCAGGATTAAGATCGCTAAAATAGCCATGAGTCATAGCATCATCAGCTGACATTCTTTGCATGGGATTACAAACCAACAACCGTTGTAAAAGATCTCTTCCTCTGCTCCCTAATTTTGGTACCACCTGTTAAAAAATACAAAATTATCTACTACTTAAATTTGAGAAGTTAAACTCACTTGAGTAAGACTCATACTTGGTTGATACAAAGGAAATGGTTTATAGTCTGGTAGCTGCATCATGCCACTCCAAGTTTCATCCGTTGGAGTACCTAGCAGTTTAAATATCCGTCTCAATTGATCATCAACATCAGATCCAGGAAATAAAGGTCTACCTAATAAGAAAAACGATTAGAATTTTGTTTTCAACAGTCATCCATGTACCTACCAGCGTTTGCAAGTTCTGCAAAAATGCAACCAGCAGACCACATATCAATCGATGTTGTGTACAACTTAGCACCGAACAAGACATCTGGTGGTCTATACCATAATGTAACGACTTCGGCAGAGTAACACTTTACTGGTATACCAAAAGCACGAGCTAAACCAAAATCGGCCAACTTCAACTCACCACTCTTGTTTATTAGCAAGTTTTGTGGTTTTAAGTCACGATGCAAAACATTATGACTGTGACAAAATGCTAATCCACGTAACAATTGATACATAAAAGACTTAACAATATCCAAATCTATATCACCATTTAAACTATCGAAATATTTTTTAAGATCTTGATCACAGTGTTCAAAAACTAAAGTCAACTTTTTCTCACTGTGTAAAACATCGTACAAACGCACAATGTTCTTATGTTTCAATTCCTTCAAAAGACAAATTTCTCTTAAAGCAGAAGACGGTACACCTTCATCGTCATCATCTAACCGTACTCTTTTCAAGGCAACAATTTCATGACTTTCGCGATTTTTTGCTTTAAATACTGTACCGTAAGTTCCTTCGCCAATTTTCTCTAATTTTTCATACTTTTGCATTTTCACTTACAAAAATCAAAATGATCAAAAATCAAGTTGCACGATAAACATACACGAAGTTAATCTCTTAACAAACATAACCTCACTTATTAGGAATAAGCTAACGTCAAATTGGTTTGCGTGTCAATTTCTTGTGTTACCGGTTGATTAAAAATTAAACAAAATGAGTAAAGTTGGGGGCATTTTATCCAAGTTTTATAACGAATACACTACAAAAACATCCAAAAAATTAAAAATCATAGATGCCTATTTGTTGTATATTTTATTAACCGGTGTAGTACAATTTTTATACTGCTTGTTGGTCGGCACGTTCCCTTTTAATTCTTTCTTAAGTGGCTTCATTTCGTGTGTTAGCTGTTTTGTTCTTGGAGGTACATTTGTATACTTTATGTAATTTCAAATATAAATAAGTTTTACTTTTTTTACAGTCTGCCTACGTCTACAAGTTAATCCCGAAAACAAGACTCAGTTCGCAGGAATAAGTCCCGAGAGAGGATTTGCAGATTTCATTTTTGCACACATTGTCTTACATCTTGTAGTTATGAATTTTATTGGTTAAGTACGTTAAGTAATTATGTTAAGCACTGTTTGGTATCCCGTATTTTTGCATGAAAATTTGTACGTTAACGATTTTATTGCCCCTGAATTTGTAATTTAAGGTAAACTTTAAATAAAATAATAACAATTACATTCGTCTTTTTGTGTTCTCAATTTGAGTAAATGAGTTCGTATTAATTGAAAATTTTTGATTGCAGGTAGTGTGTCCACAATTTTAACTTATTTTTCAAATATCTCACTTTTTCCCATAACTTATAGCTATCGCAAAAGCCAATAGATCAATTCGAAGTGAACTTTATTGATTTTTAATTGATTAGATAAAACGAGAGTGTACTATGAATTTAATATCCTCCAGTTAAATTGATATTTGATGAGACAACAACGAATGAAATTTAATGCTTTTTTGAAAAAAAAATAAAGATTAACACCGTGAAGGTAATATATCTTATTATTCTGTATTTCCTTTAGTTTCTAGTCAGTAGTTCAAAAGTGAGGAACATGAATGAGTTGGGTATCAAATCTAAGAAATTTACTGACATTCCTAAGTATGGTTTAAAATTGAAATTGAATCACAAATATCCCGAAAAATGGACACAAGGAAATCCTTTAAAATGGAACCAAATTTGGCCCATTTTACCTTTAATTTTCCGGTAAATTAAATGTGAGGTTATGTTTTCAAAATACATTTATGTTTTTTAGTTATTTATGGGATTACTTAAAACGATTGTGGAATAAAACTAGACCATGTATGGATTATGTGTTCTTGGGAGCTGCAAAACAAATATACGGTATGCTATGCGAGTTGATTGTTGCTTTTAATTTTAATCGAATGTTCTCGATAGGTGTGCCCATAGGAGGAATAGGTACAGGAAGTATTGGAAGAGGATATAAAGGAGAATTTTGTAGATATCAATTAAAACCAGGAATATATGAGTATAATACTGTAGATGCGAACCAGTTTATAGTAACTATTAAAGACGCTACTGGAAGTACTATTTTCCAAAGTTTGTTATCTACGTTTAAGTAAGTCGCTAGCTTGTTTTAAGATCATTTTAATTAACAACATGGGATTGAAGCCCATGGCATACTTGTGTGGATTGCAAATTTAAAGCTTCACCAAGAGGCAATTATAGATGAGAAATATAAAAATTTGAAGTAACATTTTGAAATTATAGTACTGTTGCGCTTGCAATATATTATTTCTTGTGAAAACTGTAAACGGTGACTACTTCTAGTTCCTTGGTTTATATTTTCCAATCCAAGAAAAAGGTGTTATAATCGAGACGAAAAAATATTAATAATAAAAATTTTTTTTGCATTTCTCAACGTTTTGAGTCACACTGATTCCAAAAATTCAAAAAAAAATTTCAATTTTTTGAACCAAAAATGTCTGGATGTATGGATGTCCCCCCCCCCTAGAGCAAAAACTGAAGCGATTTTGATGAAATTTGATTTTAACCACTTTAAAATTATTTTATCGGCAAAAATAGCTTTACTAAGAAATATATACAGGGTGTCCAAAAATAAAGTGGTTATTTTGGGCGCTTATTTGCAAATTTGCGCCAAATTTATTTTTACTTGGCCATAAGATAAGATAGTACACGTGAGCCCTAACTGAAAACAAAAATTTCAATTTTTTTATTCAAAATGGCGGCCAATAGAACGATTGTCCCATATTGTGGTTTTTCCCTTATAGCTTGGCCGGTAATTACTATTATAAAGATTTAAAAACGGCAATGTACAGCCAAAATATAGGGTTTTCGACCTAAATATATCGATTTTCAAAATTTCCTACCTTTAAGGGGCCAAAGTAGGTCATAATTTGAAAATTATGATAAAGGGATTAAATATGTGCAAAGCTTCATACATAGATAGGTTTTGTTGAATTAAATAAAATAAAAGTAGGTATTGATAGATCGATTTTATTACTATTCCTTTTTGTACAAGGAAAAAAACACATAAATCTAGAAAAAATATCATACGTATTTTAGGCATCTACACTTTTCTGCTTTCAGTGACTCGATTTGAAAACGAAAAAAGTTTAGATGCTTTTTAATTTTTTTTTTACTTTTTTAATGCAATTTTAATGTGCACTTTTGGTTTTTATTTTACTACGTAATGCCTTAAAATAACATTGACTAATACGAAATACAATTAAAAGTTTAAAAATTCAAATTCATACCTATACTACTAAGTACTTCACTTACTTTAATCTATGTATATCATTTTTTCAAACGATAAAAATTTTTTTAAATTATTATATTTTATATATTTTTTTGTAATTTTTAAAATTTTTAACCTTATAACTTGTTATCATTCACAGATTTTATTGTACTGACTCGATCCAACAGAAGTACAAAAAATATACTTTTCTTCTGTAATAAAAAATTTAAATTAGTACCTATTTTTATTGTCAAATAATTAAAAAAGTAGAAAAGCCTAAGTGATTTGAACTACACTGTTATCTTACTTGTCTCAAGTAGGATTTTTTTTGAACTACTACTGCATTGAGTCAGTAGTAATCATGTACTTAGTAATAGAATCTGTGAACGATAATTTACATTTGTTTTACATTTAAAAAATTTTCTCTAAAGATGTGTTTAGAACGAAAGCTATTTTATATTGTAACAATTTTTTAATTATTTAATTTTTGTTTTAAACCACTGGAAGTAGTTATTTTTAACTATCTTTTTATCGTTTAGGTTAATTAATTTGTAGTTTTACTTTTAAACTATTTACATTGAAATAAAAGTGAAGATTAAACAGATCTACTTTTCAAGTTTTTGACGATCAGATACTAGTGTTTGCATCTCGAAGTATGCTTTTCTAATATTGTTGTTTATAACAACAATTTGTTCCATAAGTCTTGCATTTTCGTTAAGTAGATTATCAATTTTTAAATAAATACCACGCTCGTATTCTTCGGATGCGTTATTCATTCCATCCTGAATAATTTTATAAATTTGAACTTTAAGGGTGTTTACGCGGATTCTTGAATTAAAAGTGTCCAAATCTATATAATCGCGATTTATCATCTCCATTAGGTTTTCGTGCTTCACATTAATGACCTGGATTGCGGATTTTGCTGCTATTTCGAGTTTGATATGATTATACATACCCCTTAAATTGGGATCGCTGGTGACTTCTTTTTCCATGCTCAAGAAATTCGCGTCGTCTAATGCCCAAAAGATATCACAAGGTTGGGAACTATTGGGTTCGTCTTCGTTTGGTTGCTGGTCTGGTAAATTCATTTGATTGTTGTTCATTTCTGCGTTTTGAAGCTCAATTGGGTGCTCAAAGGCGTATTCTTGGATTATATGTTGATGGTCATATAGTGACATTTCCGACGATGGTTCAAGTCTGTCCTGCAACATGAAATTCGATAGTAGAATTTAACTTCTCACACCAGTCATATAAGGAAAATTGTAACAATTGTGTTTGAGTTTTGCACTTGCAACAATAAAACAATCTGTCAAAATCATTAACTACTTGATTCAACAAATTAATACTTATACACATTGTTTGTAATATCTGTTTAAAAGTTTGAAATCTAGAAATTTTAATAGATACTAACCTGAAGAATGGATTGTCGTGTACGACAACTTGTATTCTCCATCCGAGAAGGCAAATTGTGAGAGGTGGAACTTGATGATGCTTCGCAGGCGTTTGTAGATGTATTGTTCGCCTGAAGAAGATGTGAGCTGCCACTTGAAGATGGCAAGTAAGCATTGGAGGCATTATTTCTTATCTGATGAGATGATGCTTCGTAGGTGTCTTTACATGCATTCTCTTCCTGAAGGAGGAAATTTTGTGATATGACACTTGATGTTGAAGCAGTATTACCCTTGCCTCGAGACGAATTTTGTCGCTGCGAAGATTGTGATTCCAAATACGCGTCAATAAAGAACTGATGAATCATATCTTGTAAACTAGCATTGGGATCAGTTCCAAACGTGAAATTTTGTGGGTTGTGTATAGGTTTCGTTTCGTAAGCATTCGATATTGTATTTGTGATTGCGTGGCGAGACAAATTTTGTGAGTTGTGACGTGGCGATATTGCGTAAGCATTAGCATTTGCGTCCCATTGACGAAAGAAGTTTTGTAAGCTGGAATTGAGCATTTCGTAAGCATTTTTGGTACTTACAGCTCTTGGGTGAAGAGAATTTTGTGAGCTGCATGTAGGGAATGCTCTGTAAGCATTCGAGGCCCTCGCGCGTGATTGGGAAGAAATGGGCGGTGTTTGATAGGTACGAATTGTACTTCCGCTTCGTCGAGGATTGACATTTTGTAAATCGGAACTGAGCGATCTTTGGTAAGAACGAGACGCATTTGCTCTTGGTTTAACAGGGCGCTTTTGTATGCTGCATCTGGACGGTGTTTTTAAAGGCTTAGAGGAACTTGTGCCCGCTCGGGAAGATGACGAAAGAGACAAATCTCGTGAATCTATTAATGATTGTCGTATGCTGTTGATATCTACTTGAGGAGATGTTTCTTGTGAGCTACCACTTGGTGATAACACGTAGGCAGTAATTGCTTGTTCAAGAACTGCAATTTCTAAATCGGAAGATGATGATCGTTCATAAGAAGCAATCACTCCGTCAGAAGGTGGTGATGAGCCGCTGGAAAGTGGTGATGAGCCGCCAGAAGCAGAACCGATCGATGAACGAATTCCATTTTGAAGAGACGAATTCGGTGAGCTTTGAACTGTAGCTTGATCATATCTAGTACGGGAATCTCTCTCTATTGAAGAAGTTAACCACCACTGGTTATTTGGTGGTGTAGGTGTGGGGTTTCTTGTAGGGAGTTGTTCATCACGTGGAGTACTGGATTCGGAAGTACTAGGATCGTAACGGTTATAGAAGGGGGATGAGTTGTCTCCTTCCTGTATAACAAAAAATAAAACATTAAAATAGAGCATTTATCATAAATTTTAAGTCTAAATAAATTAATTATTTACATTCGAGTTCGAAAACTCAATCAAGAATCTAACGATAACGTAGAAAATAAAAAATAATTTACGAGATCAATTTTCACTTTTTTATATACCTTTTCCTTATGCATGCAAGTGTTTGTTTAGAAATTTAATACTTTGCTTGTGAACATATTGCTATAAATTCTTAACCTTCCAGTGATAACGTGCCACCACATAACATCCATGCTAACGTCGGTCTCAGAGACCGTGCATAGTTTTAATTTTTGTTAACGTACTTTTTACAACTTTTTTATTGCAATATAGAAATTATTTCAAATATTTATGTCGAGTTTCTCTAACGTTATGGATCCATAACATTGCAAAACTTAACTATTTTCATTGTTTGAAACCGGTTTTTGAACACTTAGGGAATAGATATTCGTCAGTAGATAACTATCTTTAGAGAAACCCAACAAAAAAAATTTTGACTTTATCAAGTTTCCGTTTCACTATTTCCTGAATAACTTCGCTTGTATTGGTCGGATCGAGACCAAAAAATTTTCGTTTTGTTTGTAATGAATCTCTCTTGAAAACTGCTCGAGTTAAAATAATTTGTATTAATTTCCTAACTTCAAAAAAATTCAAAACTGTGGTCACTGGTGGGTCGTAGTCTTTTTATAGATAACTTGAGTTTTAATTAATATTATGGTATGAAACTTTAGGAAGTTGTAGCTGATATAGTAACAAATCCATATTGCAACTGGTTAAATAAAACTTCTTGCAGTGTTTAAACAAGAAGAATTTATAACTAACTTTTCCGATCTCAATGGTAGATATTGACTTATAGAATAAACTGACATTCTTTTTTCGAAAATTCATGGTGTGGTTTCGAAAATCTTCACGCTGAAACTTTTTAACTTGCCACCATTTTGAATCCAATGCAGAAAGAAAATTATACTTCATGTAAAAGTTGTTGAAAAGGATACGAAGTTCACAGAATTTTTTCCGCGTTTCCGGAAGATCAATAATAAAAGAGCAATTTGCGACAAATCGAAAAATCGCCCATATTTCGGATACGAGACTCCAAATCGGAAAATTTATAATAAACAAAAAAATTGTTTTTAAGAGAGCTAAGCCCTATGGCTTTATCTAAATGGAGTCGATACACAGGATATACAGGGTGTATATCCATTTTCAAGTTTTAATTTTTATTACAAAAGAAATAGAGATTTTTGAAGTTTTAACATTCCAAAAATCATTACTCCAAAACGGCTTGAGAGATTTTGATAAAAATTTATATTTCGATAGAGAATTACGTTGTCTGCAACATATCCAAAAAAGAAAAATATGGCAGCGGGAATTTTGAAAAAATCCATTTCAAAATTTTGACCTACTTTGACCCCTTAAAGGTAGACAATTTTGACACAATTTTGAAAATGGTGGACCACGAGTATTTTGGTTGGACCTGCCCCCCCCCCCGGTTCCGTCACTGACTCGATCAGAAAAATAAATACAGGGATGTGAAGCAAATAATTGATTGAAACACATGGATAAGTTCACTGGTACTCTGGTACCTACTGATATTGCGTTATTGGGAATATTATTGTACGTTTATTTTCCAAGGTGTAAGAAATAATGTAGAAAAAATAATAGATACATGCTCACCTCGTGCAAAATTTTAGGACCTGTCATTATTATAGCAGTATAGGTACACACAATTTTAAAGACAAACACAAAATGCTGGTTTTAAATAATTATTAAATATGTATGTGTATTTAATAAAAATGTGATTTTAAGCTTTATCTGTTCTATTTAAATTTATAGAAACTTTATAATATTTTAAGAAACGACTTTCGTACCTATCAAATCTTCTTCAAATCCATCTCTTGAAAATTTTAATTTGGCTCTTTTTAAAATATTTACTAATAAATTCTTATTTTTTGTCTTTCTGTTAAGAAATTGAGAAATACTTTTTCTTTGCGTTTTTAGTAAAATGGATCTCTTTTGGTAAAAGATGCAAATTTGCTTAAAATGATCATGGTTAACTTTTTTATCTGTCAAAATGTTTTCCTTAAAAAGCTGCTAAAACATTAAACCAAGCGTGTTGTGCCAATTTTCCTAGAGACCACTCTGTGCTTTATGGAACCACAGCTTATTGTAATCCCAAATATCAGTATCCTCGATTACAATGACGTCCATAACACCAAAACACGGCGGGGGTGCATAAACAGTCGAAAAATTCAAACAGCCAGGACCGCATTCAATTACCACAAATGACCTAAGTGGTCATCTGGTCATAACATTTTTCATTTATAATTCCTGCTTCCCATTTTGAGGCTGATAAAATGATAACAATTTATAAAAAAACTATGCTTATGATAATTTATCAAGAACTTCATTATTTTATTCATTTAAAGCAAAATAATTATACAGGGTGATCCAAATTGGATGTGTGTATTAGAGAAAAACCGAGAGCACATTCTTGATCTCTAATCATATTTGAAAAATCAAAACTCAGCTACGTTCAAAAATCAAAAGCTACAAAATCATTTAGGGAAATCTCAAATAACTGGATTAATTTTAACAAATATACCATTCCAATTTTCCAGTACCTTTTTTTATAGTATTAAAATTCACATCCTCCCCATATCACCTTTTGCTCCTTGGTTAACCATATGAGAAAATTTTATAGATTATAGAAGACAGAAAGACATATTCTTACGGTGTACCAAAGGACGCTTTGCTAAACGATAACAATGGCCGACAATTGCAACGTATTTATACCTACAGTTCCCAAAATTTAAAATTCTCGGATTTCAAATTCAAATTGTTAAAACGCTATAGTGCTTGCAATATAAGCGTTCCGAAAAAGGCTTAAAAAGTCAAAGATATAAACCAACGGGGAGTAAGTAACACCCGGTTTGTCTAATTCTCTCTTTCTTAAACTTTTGTATATACCTGTCTTTATTTGTATTCAAACCTAAAATTTAAAAGGTAAATATGATCTGCAGTTCTCAAACTGTGCGCTGGCAGGATTAAAATTAAAACATTTTAAGGTAACAAAAAATAATGAATTAAATACTTACTAAATAAAGTACGGTAAAATCTGCGTTTGTGTAAGTTCGCCACAAAAATTATTTGACTTTGTTAAGTTTTAAAATACGTTAACAATAAAAAAATAATATTAGCGGCACTTATTATGCAAGTGCCTTGTTAATTATGCAAAAGTTTGCCTAAACTAGACGACGAAATTTCAACCACATGCGTTTCCGAAAGTTTTAGCCTTAATTTGTCTAAAGCAAAAGTGATATGTTCTTTGTTACGAAACATGTTATAAACGGTATTCCGTACATCATGCTTCGTGTTTTCATCCAAATCGGATGTTTTCTTCTTTAATTTTTTTCTGCTTGTGTCTTTCGGTTTTCCTTCCTTTTCTCTATTTGAAATTTTTCTTATCGTTCTTGTAGTGATACCGACAGCTTGAGCTGTTCTCTCTTGAACTTTTAGTACGGATAACAGAGGACCTCCATTCTCTTTTTCCCTTTTAAAATAGTTTAACACTTTTAAAATTAACTCTTCCGTTTGTTGGTTTAAATGAAGAGCCATTGCTACAAGCACTATCCAGTTCACACTCACTAATTATAATTACGTCTGTATCCTTGAGTAGGCAATACAAAACTACCCTTATTGCACTTACATCTCCAAAATTAAATTTACTTAACAGTTATAATAACGGCACTTTTTAACCAAAAGAACTCTAACGGTAATTGGAAGGATTATTTCTTGTTACCTATAGATACTAATGTCTTTTTAATAGGGTGTATTGTTGTATTTAGTTAAAAAAAAGTTATTTGATTACTCTTAAATAAAAGAATTTTGAAATTACTTAAGTAAGAAATAAATCATAAATTCAATAAATTCTCTTAAATATTTAATTTCTATTATCAATTTAAAATTTTCATTTTTTATAGTATTTATTAGACCCACTTACTAACGATAGTTACTACTGTTGATGTATTTTAAAAATTTAAAATATTAAGTACGTTTTTAATAAATTACTCTTCTCAATTTAAACTGTTGTAATAATAATTCTAATAGAGAACAGTTTGAGAACTGCAGACCATACTTACTATTGTTAAATATTATGTTTAAAAGCAAATAAAGACAGGTATATACAAAAGTTTAAGAAAGAGAGAATTAGACAAACCGGGTGTTACTTACCCCCTGTTGGTTTATATCTTTGACTTTTTAAGCCTTTTTCGGAACGCTTATATTGCAAGCGCTATAACATTTATCATTTACATTTTGGCTTGATGATTGTAAAAATTTGGGCGGAGGGTAACGGTAACAACTGTCAAATTTTTTTATCAAATATAAATTTTAAGAATTCTCTTTTAATTATTTTGTGTTTGTAATATAATTCTTGTTGTTTTGTCACATAAAAATGTTGACATGATGATAATAAATTAATTAAAGTTTGTCATTAAACTTTGGTTGTTTTCTATCACAATTTTAAATCCATAAGGAATAAAGACTTACTTTAGTCCCGCTTTCAAGGTAATAAAATACTGCTTTTTTACGGTCCTGCGAAAAAAATAGTTAAAAAAATCGATCTTACCATTATCCTAAGAGTCCTAGGGATTTCTTCAGTAAAATCACGAAAAAAAAACACGAAATCACAAGCACAAGTTAAAAAAATAATTTCCGCGAAAGCTACTGAACTTGACTAATTTCAAAATCTTTTTACAATTACAAGTACCCAAGGGACAAGAAACGTGGATCTCCCTCCATTTTTTTAATAGGGTTGATTTGAAGTCCACCCCCGCTATCTTATTTTTCTCGTTGCCCATTGGTTAAGATAGGAAACGGGACACAAATGTGACAGAAGACGAAATACTTGAATTTTTGGTACGGCGCACGAACGCTTTGCTAAACGATAAAAATGGCCGAAAATTACAACACAGATACAAGAGTGACCTATTATTCATAAATTTTTCTTTATTGGTTCTCTGAAAAATACCTTAATTTTGAAAATCTCACTTTGACAAACAAGAATTCCTTAGAGCGGTTGAAAAGGGGAAAAACGGCTTTTTTCGCATTAACTCAAGAAGTGTTAAGTTAAGCGAAAAATCCATTTAGATATTTTATATAGTTTATAAAATTTCCTTTTATTTTATTTTTTCCCTACTCCTCTTTGATCGATATTAATCCAGTTATGATTGTAAATATTGAATGTTGTTTACCCCTAGTCGAAAAATGATATCGCTTTATTTTTTAAAATAACTATGAAAATATGAATTTCACAAAAAACATCTATAGCAACTTTTTTATAGCTTATAAAATTATCTTTAATTTAGTCTGTCTCTTATCTGTGTAGGACAAATATTCAGCGAGTTATGGGATTTTAAAGGTTTGCCTATTCTTGACCCCTATAGGCTTATATTTAGAGTAATATCCGTATTCTGTCAACCGTACAAGGTTTTTAATAAAAATAACTATTGGAACTTCAACTTTAATATATTTTCTTTAATTTGAAACAGATTTAAAGTCAAAAGGTAAAAAATTAACTTACAGCGCTTTAAAAATGGGGTATTTTTTCATCTTTGACATAAGAATTGTAGGAAAGCTCCCATTTTTTGAAATAACTAAAACATTATTGAGTCTAGCTTAAAACTTCATTCGAACCTTTTTGTAGCTTATGAAATTGCCTTCAATTTTATTTTTTCACCCTCAATCTGCACAAAATATTAACCGAGTTATGGCGTTCTAAAATTTCAACTTTTTTATAATTCTAACCAGAAAATGGATCTAATGCTTGTTCATTTAAAAATAGATTTTAAAATATATTGTTATTTTCCGAGTTATTTTCAAAAATCAAGCGATAGTTATTATAATTCTTTGAATTAAGGTTTAACAACAGATTTACACCCCATAATTCTGTTAATATTTATCATAGAGGGACCGCGAAGAAATTAAATGAAGGGAAATTTTATAAGCTATAAAAATATTTCAATGGATTTTTTGCTAAACTGAACACTTTTTGAGCTCCATGTTTGAAAAAAACTATTTTCTCCTTTCTTCCTTTTTCAATCTTCCTAAAAAATTCTTGCTTTAGATAGGGGTGTCAAAGTTTGAATTTCTTGATATCAAAGAACCTAAACATCAATTCTCGTTAATCATCTAGTTTTGTTCTTCTTATTGCGAATATGTGACTGTTTCAAAAGTGAATTTGAATTTTGTGAAATAAAATTTTAAAAACCGTTTAGACCAAACAAAAACGGTAAAAATCCGGGTTTTCCGAAATGTGCTACCTGGTAATCCTAAACAGATGAGTTTTAACACATTTTTTTAAATTTTGCATGTAAATTTGACCTCCTCAGGTAGTTAATACAAGAAAGGCAAATATTTTAATCTCTTTCTAGGAGTCTGATGATGGTCTCCTCGGAGTGGTTGAATACAAAAGAGATAGAGACCAAAAATACCATTTATTTTGTTGGTTACATGTAAAAAATAACGAGTTGTGAAAATAAAATTTTTGATAGTGCTAATTTTTAACTTAAATTTTTTTCATATGTAGATACGAATAGGTACCGTCTTGATTGGCTGACGCCTGCTTCCGATTCTTAAATCAGCTAGTAAAAAGTTATCCGCAATTTGCAAAGCGCGCATCATCTGCTAATTGAGCTTTATTTTCATCCCTTTTGAATTTATATCTTTAGAGGCCAATATAAGCACTTTATTATTTTTTCGTCATTTTGTCTCTATTTATTGTTAAGTATCTCAATATCTCTTTTTATTACACATCTCTCGACCTCTCCACTGCATCGTTATTGTTGCATCCCTGTATGTGTCGCATTTGGCAAAACAGTTCTTATGCTGGGTTATATTTCTATCTCGTAAACCGTAAACGTAATGGCAAATATTTTAAATCTAGTGCCTTTTTATGATGAAATAAAAGAACTTTTGACTCATTGTCTTCTATCTTTTGTATATTTAATTATCTTTTAAAGAAACAGTTTATTGTACATACTTGATTGTTGTACATGTAATCATTACGTGTATCTTAAAAACCATTTAAATGCAATTAAACATTTGCTTAAAGTATCTTAATATGATATCCTATTTATAATTAAGTGTTTGGCTAATTCGATACAGAAAAGAGGATTTTTTCAATTTCCGTAATTTTTTGAGATACCCACGTACAGAAACAAACCCATGAGCCTCGAATCTGCTACACACTGTATTACCTAAATGAAAATGAATAATTGAAAACAGTATTGTTCTTCTTTTACTTTTGGTTCTTTTTTATTTTGGACGAAAGGACTAAGTAGTGTTTGATAAAAGCTTTAAGTTACCGGTTATTTGATTGTTCGATCGATTTTATATGTTATTGTTACCTATACTTGGAACTATTGTGGAATTAACCAATTATTTTCTTTACATCTAAGATTTTCATAAAAATTGCCAATTGTTTGTATGTAATTGATCAAAGAGCGTGTCACTTGTCATGAAGTTTTTATTCCACAAGGTCCGCACAATCGACGGTCCCAAACGTCTTATTACTTTAGGTGCTTTCCATTTGATTTTCTGAACTGTACCGTACTGTACTTTTGGAACAGCTAGTCGTACCAAAAAATAGGTAGGTACGATAGGGGGCAGGGGAATGTAATTCGGAACAGTTAAAAATAACTAGTCGTACCAATTCAAATGGAACACCAAAATATTCAGCAGGTACTGTAGGAACTGTTCGGAGCTGTACTTTTCAACAAATGGAAAGCACCTAGTATTACCAAATTACTTTTGTTGTATAAAATTGTTTGGATTTAAATTTTTTTGAGTTTTTTGAACATTTTTTAATTAAATTAGTTGGGAAGCAGGAAATTGCCATTTGCCATAGAATAATTTTAAATGTTAAATCCTTATAACCAAGCTGAGAGCCGTTTTCATCGTCCTATACGTCGATTCGGCTTGGAAGAAGGGCATTTTGAAAATCTTTTGCAATAAAGTAAAATGAAAACTTTATTTTGCTTCTTAAACGCGATCAATAGGCGAAAAGTAACTTACAAAGTTGTTTCTTTCTAGAGCAGTGTTTCCCAACGTAGGGTCTACGCCCCAATGGGGGGCAATTCGAAAATGGACTCGTACAGAGTTTCAGTTAATCATATGGTGTTTCTTCAGTGAACAATTAAATTTTTGATAATTGAAAATTGTGTATATTATGTTACAGCTAGAACAATTTAACTTGAGGAGCGGTAGGGATATGTTCACGCAGATTTGGCGACGCCTTCCTAAACACGATTGGTTTAAAATAAATTCGTTTGTATCAGTGGCTACTAAATTATAAGTAACAAGGCGATTACTATTGTATTGGGGGGGAAAAATACCAATTTAGGTATCTGCGCTTCTCCTCAGCTCTTCATCTTAAAATATTATTGCTGTACATGGCATAAGAATTTAGAGAAAGTCTTAGGTGGGGCATGGCACAAAAAATGTTGGAAAACACTGCTCTAGAAGTTTCTTAGAAGGGTTCGTTTGTGCGCTAATAATTATTACGACTTCTCGAATTATTTTGGATCATATTGTGTATTGATAAAATACGTATATTTTCTACACCCAGTATAAAGTTTTCTTTAAATTTTGTTTGTTGCTTCCTTAGTATATAAGCGTTGATTGAGGGAGTTTATATAAGTTTATTTAGCCCAGGCACCCACTAGCACCCCAACAATTATTGTTTACTTAATAGATTTTTCGATTAATAAATTATTAGTACTTTTTAATCGATTTTCTGATTATTCAAATAATCGATTAATCCATTAATGGTAAACATCAATTAAACGCTTGATGTCTCGCTTTGCAATTTCGTTGTGATCTCGTACAGAAGTTTTAAAAGTCTTCCAATTCTGTCATTAGGTCATAACGGTCATAGCGTACCCCTGTACAAATTATTAATATTTTTTCTTGTAAAAGCAAATTTAAATGTTTTGTTAGAGTATAGTCTGAAATTGTATACAAACCTTTTTAAAAGATGTTTTATTTGTGGGTGACGTATTTATTACAATCAGGTAATGCAATTTGAAAGACTTGAAGACAGCATTTTAAAAACTTTCCTTGTAGGGATTATTTAACAATGAAACTGGAAAGTAGTTTTAAGAAAGTGATACTCATTTAGCAGGGTTTACTATTGACGTAAATTTTTAACCCTGCTATTGTAAGTAAATATTAAATTTGTCTACACGTTATCAACTTTTAAAAGTTTAACTTTATTCAAGGTTATTTGAAATTTAACGGTCTTCATCCCTAATAATTTTTAAGATTGGCCAAACGCAAATTTGGAATTTAAACTCTGTACTCAAAATTGGTTGTTTAAAAAAAGGTTTGTGTACGATTTTAGGTTGAAAAGCAGTTGCAAAGCATTGCTTTTCCAACTATAGC
The DNA here is from genome assembly GCA_963924605.1 of Malthinus seriepunctatus. NCBI lineage: Eukaryota > Metazoa > Arthropoda > Insecta > Coleoptera > Cantharidae > Malthinus > Malthinus seriepunctatus. The sequence goes on along the minus strand of OZ004600.1, from coordinate 113,023,071 downwards.
TTCATGAGAGTTTCTCTGTAGTTCTATAAGAAAAGGCTACAATTAGAAAACTTTTTTAAAATTTGATCCCCCTCTAAAGAGGTTGACTTAAATTTGTATATCTCTATGATACAAAATACAGTTCGAATCTTTGTGTGATCATCTGATCATTGATCAAACAGTCATATAGAGTTAGTAAGTGGACGACTTAATTTAGATCATCCAGTATGCAGAATCCAAAATGCTTATGTTAATTTTACTGAATATTAAATATTGTGTGTTCTGGTAATTGTTCTCATCGGCTCCTATGGCGATAGTCATGTCATGTCATGACCACATTTACTTGCAGAAAAATTAGAAGCTGTTAAAAGCCATAAATCTCCGGTTTTACATTTTGTCGGCTCAAAAAATGTAAATACATCAACATTGTGTATTGTTGGAGCTTTTACCCACTCTATCATAAATTTCATTCCGGCTAATGCTTTTTGAACATTTTCCTTTGTCGACCTTTTTTAAATCCTTGTTCTTCTATTTTACTACTGTGAAAATATTGCTACTGCCTTTACGGTTTACGCACATTACACGATCATTATTACACTCAATAATACCAAAGACCATAGATGGTCTTTGATAGTACCTAATATAAAATTGATACGAGATAACGTTTTTTAGGAAAAGCGGAAAATGTCTCAGATCTTGGGAACAACTTTTAGATGGTGCTAAATGTCAATACACTGGATTATATCCTCGTGCATGGACTGAATACGATTTATCAAAATACGGAATTAAATTAATTTGTAGACAAATTAGTCCTGTGATACCTCACAATTACAAAGATAGTTCAATACCATGTGCAGTATTTGTATGGAGTATAGAAAATGTTAGTGACGAAGAGAGAATCGTAACCATTGCTTTAACTTTCAAAAATGGCACTTCGAATAAATCAAAAACTAAAAGTATTATTAACATTAATAAATATTTTCCCAAAATTTAATCACTGCCATTTTAGGACTTTATAATTCCAAGAGTTTTTCTTATATGCAATCTACAGGCGTTGTCCTACACAATATCGTAGGCGAAACGCCTTGCGCTTACATTTTAGCTGCAAAATCCACAAACGATATTTCCAAATGTTTGGCATTTGATCCCAATTCAAATGGCGAAATTCCTTGGAACCAATTGCATAAAAATGGAAGATTCGATAAATTAAAAGAAAACGAGTTTGAACAAGAATGTAAAGACGTCGCTTGCGGAATTGCCACTCAACATATTGTCAATCCAAATACTATTGAAGAAACCGAAATATGTTTGGGTTGGGATATGCCCACTGTTTCATTTCCATTAGGTATCAAATTTTATAATCGTTTTTATACCAAACATTTTGGTCTTGGTAATGCTACTTTAAAGATTGTCGATTATGCCCTTAAAAATTATACTAAATGGGAAGAAAAAATTCACGAGTGGCAGTCTCCTGTTTTAGATGATCCGTGAGTTTAAAAAATTTGTTTCGAGGTTGAATTTAATAATTGTTTTTAAGAGGATTGCCAGATTGGTACAAAGCTGCCTTATTTAATGAAACTTATTTTATTTCTGATGGTGGAACTGTTTGGTTTACTTTAAGCGACGATGAAGCAGAAAAAATTGTAGTAACTGATCCTCGGTAATACCCACGATTTTATTCGTTCAGAAACCTAATGGATTTGTTGTAGACAAAAATATGGAAGATTCGCATATTTGGAAGGACACGAATATCGCATGTACAATACTTACGATGTGCATTTTTACGCATCTTTCGCTTTAGCAATGAATTGGCCGTACTTACAGTTGAGTTTGCAATATGATATGAGGGATTACGTATCTATGGAAATTAAGGAGCCTGTAAAAATGTTGTATGATGGGCTTTGGACCGAACGAAAAATTAAAAATAGTGTTCCACATGATGTTGGTGATCCAAGTATGCTACTCATAAAGTAAAGTCCGAAACTTATGAGAAGAATAGAGCGGAGCTAATGCGCTATAACGAAAATGTGTCGGGTAACATCTGGTCGCATCAATTTTATAGATATAAAGGAGAGCACTAGCTCTCTCCATCTGTACTACGCAAGATATTGGTTCCTCCCTATTCTTTTCATAAGTTTCAGACTGTAATTATAAACTTGATTTTATTTCTTTCTTATTTGTAGACGAAAATCCATTTGTTTTAATAAATGCATATCCCATCCATGATGTAAGCGAATGGAGAGACTTAAATGTTAAATTTGTTCTTCAAGTCTTTAGAGATTATTGTAATATGAGTGGCGTGGATGATTTAATAAAAAGACAATACTTAGAAGATATGTACGAAACTTGCCAGATTGTAATGACCAAGAGTTTAAAATTTGATGTTGACAATGACTGTGTAATTGAAAATAGTGGAAAGCCTGATCAAACGTTTGATACTTGGGTGATGACTGGTACAAGGTATGTTTTTAAAAAATAGAACAGAAATTTGTTTCTGAGGGTTTGACTTGTGCTTTTACCAGCTAACCAAATCCATTTATGTTATTTTTTTAAGGTTGTTTAAAATGTAATTTTAGCGCCTATTGTGGTGGTTTATGGTTGGCCGCTTTATACGGTATGGTGCAAATTAGTCAAAATTTAAACAAACTTCAAGATATATCAAAATATAAAGATATGTTAGAAAAAGGCAAAAAGTCTTTTGAAAATAAGTTATGGAATGGTCAGTATTATAATTTTGACTGTTCTGTCGACTGTAGTGCTACCGTTATGGCTGATCAACTTTGTGGATATTGGTATTTAAGTTCATGTGGACACAAGTACAATGTAAGATATTTTTCTTAAAAATTCTAGTTTTTATTGTTTTGTTTTAGGTGTTTCCTCAAGACAAAGTAGTGAGCGCTTTAAACACAATATATAAGAATAACGTGTTTTCATATTATAACGGCACAAGAGGAGCCGTTAATGGTTATAAAATTAATCAAGGTGTTGATTTAACAACCATCCAGAGCGAAGAAGTATGGACGGGTGTTACATATGCGCTTGCATCTTGTATGATACAAGAAAAGTTGTTCTCAAATGCTTGGAAAACTGCAGGTGGTATGTACAATGTTCTAACAGAAATCAGTGGAATGGCATTTGAAACCCCCGAAGCAATTAGTGCTCCAAATTATTATCGATCTATTGGTTACATGCGTCCACTTAGCATTTGGTCTATGCAATTAGCGTGGGAACAACAGAAGGATAAAGAATAATTAAATCAATAATAATATTAATTAGTTAATTCTCTTTATACTCAAATTTTATAGTTTTTAGAACAGATTGGGCCTTTATCACACAAATAATGTAGTAATTTACTTAGCTGAATGTATTCAGATTTTGATATTACGAAAATTCGATTTTAAAATGACTAGCATAATTTTTTATACGGGGTGTCGTAGATAGAGTATATTATGTTTTGCGGACTTCAATGTTTTGTTGGTTTCTTTTAAGAATAACTAGACTTTACTGAATTTATATGCCGTCCTTTTTATATGAAATAAATAATGTTATAGTGTTTAGTCTTTATTCAAAATCGATGATGCATTGTAATAATGATAAATTACAATTTTAAGCATTTCTTTGTCTGCAGGAATTTTTATAAGCTGTATTGATTGATCTTGCGAAATTTCTGACAATTAGGCATCCTGTGTATAGTAGTATGAATAGCAATTTGTAATCGTTCAAGTATTACTAGCTTAAATAAAACGTTTGGAAGTGGAGGTTTAGGTTAAAACTGTTTTATTATACTTTTATTTGTGATTTATTGAAATCCTACATGACTAAACTCTGTTCACTGAAGAGATGCAGCTAAGCCACTCCCCACTCAACCAAGAGAAAAATTCAATTCGAATATCACTTGCTTTTTTTGAGAGTGACTTAGCTGCATCTGTTCGGTGGACAGAGATTAGTATCTAGTATACAGTGAAAAACCTTTTTAAAGTGCCATGTGTAAACTGTGATCATAAATATTATAAGTACTTTTAGCCCAGTGAAATTAGCAATTGGAAAAATAAACAATCCCTAGCAAGGAAGAAGCAGAGATGGTGCAAATGATGAACATTCTATAAGAAAGTTATATCTTTATCAAAAAGGTGAAGTTCTTTTATTTATTGAACGACAATTTTTGCTACAAGATGTATTTGATGCAGTATTCTTATGCTTCTTCAGCCTGAAACAGTTAAAACAACACACGTAAATTATATGAAAAGAAAATTAATTTTATATTACAGCTTCCATTTCTCTCATAAGTTCAGAGAAACGTTTTGGTGGAGGTGGTGGAGGAGGTTTAGCTGCTTCTACGTCATCAGCAAGTTTATAGGTATTGTTAATAATAGGATCGGGCTTAATAAGGCAAGATGAGTGGATATATTTGGATAAATATTGAAATTAATAAATACCCACCATTAACTTATTGATATAATATTCATAAGGTATTGTTTGAGTTATCGGGTCGATAGCAATATCTAACATTTCGTCCAACTCGTCTTGTGAAAAAGGTTCACCATCTTGCGTCATTGCAGCTGAAATAAATTCTTTTGTTACGAAACCACGATTTTCGCTATCTAAAACGTGAAACGCTTCCAAAAGTCGTGCCGGCGGTGCTGGTTCATATCTAAAAATGTATAATTTAGAAAACCTTTGTTAAAACAGTATGTTAGGATATAAACCTGTGTTCTGTGAATAATTGAGATACGTATGGTAAAAAATCGATCAAGTGGACACTGCCAGGTATAGGAGTATATTCGATTGCAAGAATTATTTCTTGAAGCTCGGCTTCTGATGGACAAGCACCTAAACCACGTATTACAGTTCCCACTTCTCTTGCATCCATTAGTTTATTACCGGCGTGGTCGAATACTTCAAATGCATCTGCTATACGTCTTTCCAATTCATTATTAATGGGTACTACAAATTACTTAAGAACTAATTCAATTAAAAGAAGAAGTTTTATACAAAATACCAGGAATGTCTTCAATTTCTTCATCCATTACTATTATTAAAAATTTTAAACAGTTTGTGCCAAATGGAGGTGAAATAAAATAAATCAATTTATTACTTAGAAACAATGACTAGTAGGTAGTAGGTTGTACAGTCGTCGGTAACTAAGGGTAGTTCTGTATCAAGCAGTGTCATGCACCATACTTTTTATTTTAAGAAAATCCTATTTTCTAAATGGAAAGTAAATATTCATATACGATAATCCTGAAATTAGAAATTCTGGGACTGTGCTGAAAGCTCATTTGAACAGTCGACGATTAATTTATAAGTAAAAGAATTTCCTCTACATACATAGTTTACAAATTTGAACTTTTAACTCGTGCCCGTTTCTCGTATTACTTTATTGCTATTATTGGTTCTAATACCAATATTTAATGATGTATCTTTTTCAAGGCTGAATCAAGTCCATAAATTTGTAGTATATAATTGTGTTAGTAAGCTGTTGACTTCTTCAAATGTAAGTACTAAGTAGGTAGGTAATTATTCGGATTATTTCATTTATACAATATATAAGAATTTAAAATCGTAATTTTCAATTGGGAATAATGGAAAATTTCCAAGAATGTTTTTAATTCGATCTGTTAAAAAAAGCTCAAATAATTATCTTCACTGCTTGTTTGGTTGCCTACAAGCAGGGGGTACAAAGTAAATAAATTTTAATTGAAAACGGAAACCATCTATCAGGCTCATCACAAATAGGAAATAGCTCATATAATTTAAAATAATTTTGATTCAAAAATATATTACAACTTCATGTAATTAAAATTTTCAAAACCAACTTCATAAAATCATCCATCATTTACAGATTTTCCATGATTTTAATCATACGGGTTTATAAAAACTCTTAATTTAAACTTCTACAACAATAGGTTTTTTACTAATCTCAGCAACTTTTTCTCCACTTTCTACAACACCAATTATCCAAGCTTCACAATTATCCATTTCCTTAATTTCATCACAATAAGCTTGAGCATTTTTTTCCGGTAAACAAATCAATAATCCACCTAAAAACATAAGTACATGATTACCACGACCGTTTTAAATTTTTAGTCTCCACCCACCACTTGTTTCAGGAGTTCGTCCTGATAACATTTTTTGTTCACTTCCAGTGACTTTTGCAACAGCCAACATATTCTTTATAATTGGCAATGTGTGAATAACAAATTTTACTGGATTTTTTTGAAAGTTTGCTAAATTATCTGCGTGACCGATTATTCCAAAACCAGTAACATCAGTAGCTCCATGTCCATCATACTTGTGCATTAAACGAGCAGCTAAAAAATGTAATTATAATGAAAAATATAAAGCTTATTTACCTTTACTACCGTTGCGATTTAATCGAACCATATTCTTCACAGCACAATCAAATGCTTTTTCTATGTCATCTTTGGTAACTACTTGACTTATTTTATTCCATTTATCTGGAACTTCTAACCAACGGTTTGCATTACAAGCCATTTGTGCGCCTAATGGTTTTGTTAAGATCAAAACATCACCTTCTTGTGCATTTAAAGGACTGAAACTCTTATTTTAATATTTGAAAAGACATAATTTAAATACTTACTTAATGTATTCATTTTCTGAGCAAATTGAAGAAGCAACACCTCCTATTATACACCAAGGATTAACAACCGCATTTTGTAAAATACTAGTAACATTGGCACATTTGGCATTATCCTAAGAATAATTGGTTATTACAATTCGTTAGTTTAAAAAATAATTATTTATTTACTTGAAATCCTTTAATGATTAAAGGTACCACAACATCTCGTTCTTGTTCGGTAAATTTTGTGCTAATGGATAAAATCATTTGTAGCTTGTCGACTTCGAAAACACCAGTTGCGTATAAATCACTTAAAACATTTGCGCAAGTAATTTTACCTAAAATTCAAAATTTGATACTTTGTCACTTGTAAAGTACATACTGTACTCACCCATTAAATATGGGTCATCGATTAGTGGATAAAAAAAATCGACTGTTTGAATTAAAAATAAATCTTCATGACGTGTAGGTAGTAAACACGAATCTAAACCTATTCCTAAATATTACAAAATTAAAAATTAAATAAATAAAGAGGTTTTGTAATTTACCTATTGTTGCATTGTCGTTTGAATTTAATTCCATTCCCGCCAAGAAACCTGTTAAGACGTCTTGGGGGATTTTACAACCTCACCCGCGTAAATCAGAAAAGTTGGTTAATTTAAAATCCTCACTTAAATTGTAATTTGATGGATTAAATGGCACATTTGTAATTTCCTCCATGATTGTAAAATAATGTTTAATAATTTGGGCAAATAAACTTCAATTTTGTTTGTATATTTACATAACCTTTGTAATCGTCAATCAAATTAATTATCACGTGCCTAGGCAGAATTTATCGTGATACCAATTTGGTAGGAATCAACTAGTTATGCGCACTTATGACGTCATAGGAAATTCATTTTAACCTTTTCCAATCCAAAAATACTTGTTATAATCGAGACAAAAAATAATAATAATAATGTTTTTTATTGCATTTCTCGACGTTTTGAGTTCCTCTGATTCCAAAAAAGCAAAAAAAAATTTTTTTGAACTGAAATGTCAATGTACGGATGTCCCTTCCCCCTTAGGGCAAAAACTACTGAAGCGATCTTGATGAAATTTGGTTTCAGCCACTTTACAATTATTTCATCGGCAAAAATACCTTTAATAAGAAATCTATACAGGGTGTCCAAAAATAAGGTGGTTATTTTGGGAGCATATTTGCAAATTTGGACCAACGTTATTTTTACTTGACTATAAGATAATACACGTGAGCTTCAATTGAAAAAAAAAATTTCAAACTTGTTTATTCAAAATTGTGGCCAATAGAACAATTGTCCCATTTTGTGGTTTTTCCCTTATAACTTGACAGGTAATTATTATTATAAAAATTTATAAACGGCATTGTACAGCCAAAACATAGGACTTCCGTCCTAAGCAAGTCGATTTTCAAAATTGTTTAAAAACTTGCCTACCTTTAAGGGGCCAAAGTAGGTCAAAATTTTGAAATGGATTTTCTCAAAATTTCCTCTACCATATTTTTTCTTTTTGGGATATGTTACAGACAACGTAATTCTCTATCGAAATATAAATTTTTATTAAAATCGCTTGAGCCGTTTTGGAGTAATGATTTTTTGAATGTCAAAACTTCAAAAATCTCTAATTTTTTTTGTAATAAAAATTAAAACTTGAAAATGGATATATTTATCAATCTCATGAATATCTATTATTTGACACTAATTTAGGTTAACAAAACGCTTCCGGTTCAACCGGAAATTACAAAAATATCATAATTATTAGGAACACCCTGTATATTTTTAAATATTTTAAAAGCTCTTAATATTAGCTATTACACGATACCAAACACTGTATATTTCGATTTCCAGTTTAACCGGAAATGGCATAAAATTTCGTAATTTAAATGGAACACCCTGTATATTTTTCAATATTTTGAAAGCTCGGAAAATTAGCTTTCTGAACATATTATAAAATAATATATATTTTGAACTTATACCAAATTTAAAAAAATGAAATTAATATTTCAGACAGTTTATTTCTAAAAATTCTGCTTACACGCAGAAGTTCTAGGTTCGATCCCGGACGAAAGCAATTAAAAAAAAATTTTTTTAATTTTTTTTTAATATCATGTAATTGATATTAACATAAAAATAAATGTAATAATAAAAACAACAGATGTGGCCATACCAGGAACTGTTTTCATACATAACTTCAATACCCAAACGTTTCTTTAGTGCGCTTTTTACAGTTTTTTTAATGTATTTTATTTATAAGAGCTGTATGCCACTATACTAATTTCAGTACTGAATTCAGGACTAAAAAAAAATTGGTTGTAAAAGAAATAAGAAATTTGACGTTTGTAGACGTTATTTACATCCAATAATTTAGAACATGTTCTAATTTATTGTCATGTTCCAAATTATTTTATTAAAAAACTTCAAAAATGTCAAATTTCGATAATTTCAACTTAAAATTTTCATCCAATTTTTTTTAGTCCTGAATTCAGTACTGAAATTAGCATAGTGCCATACAGCTCTTTTAGATATTAAATGAAATTTTAATAAAAAAAAATTCAAAATTCCAAGATTTGATGGACGGAAAAAGTTGCTCGTATGGCTACATGCCTTGTTTTTTTCTGAATACCCATGAATACAAGTTTAATTATTATTTGTTATAAAAGATAGCAAAATGTAACCAAAATATTATTAAACTTATATTATATATTGTGTTGACTGCGATTTAAGACATAATATGACTTTACTTACACTGCCAATTATTTAATTACAAATTTTCAAAAAATCTGTAAATTATTAAACCTGATTTTTATCAACAGTTTACAAGAATTTATATATTGATTGTATGTAAAAACATCTAAAAATCTCAAATTTATAATTTTTGTCATCCAATATTTTTTAGTACCAATTTCAGCGCTAGAATTAGTATTATAGTGTCACGTGTCTCTAAAATAAGAAAAAAATTAAAATTTTAAAATTATGCTAATTATTTAAAAAGTACATAAATTGAATGACTGTTAACTTAAATTAATACAACTAATTGAGAAATGGCGATTAGCTATCAGTTAATAATAATTATAGATAATAAAGTTGTAAGTCTAAGTAAATTTTCTATTGCATTCAATAATTTCTTACATATTAGTTGAAATAAATAATGGATGAAAATGCTGACATAATTAAAGTTCCAAAATATGGATTAAAATTGAAATTAAATCACGAATATCCAGAAAAATGGTCTCCAACTATTACAAGAATATTAAAATATATTTGGGCAATATTACCGCTTCTAATTAGGTACTATTTTATTAATGTTTATGAATTAACTTATTAATTTACAAATAACTATAGGCTTGCAATTGAATTTATTATTCATGAGTGGTTCGGAAATGGATATTTTGTGAATATGCGCCAAGAAATTGGAAAACAAATATACGGTAAGTTTTAGGTTTTAATATGTAGACAAGAGGTGTACAGTCAGCCACACAATTATTGGCCACCCTGGCTATACGTTAGGGTGGTTTTTTAGCCAACAACGACAAGATGACAGAAGGGGAAGTTGTTGATTTGCTATTTGTTGGCAAAATAAAGCTACCCCTCAATTTAAGTAGCGAGTGTTATGATGGTTTCATATACAATTCGTGCTAAACGTCTAGCTAGGGTGGCCATTAATTGTGAGGCTGACTGTACACTTGTAATTTACTTAGGTATATTAATTAAAATCAGACTTTGGATTTGAATTATCTTTCATGATTCATGGATATTTTTGTTGATGTATCGAATATTTCAAGTATTATCGTCATATTGCTCAAAACAGTCTTTTCCATTTCCACCCTCTCATTTAAAGAACTATAAGCATAAATCCTAAAGAGATTCTTTTTATAACTATAACTAGACTCAGAATGAAGCCTCTTTGTATGCTTCTTCAGATAGTTGACCACGAAAAATAAGAGACCGGCACACAGAATTTTTATAGAACTTTTGATTTGCTGTTCAGAGATTCTTTAGGGTTTCCATGTAAATTTTCAGCTGACCATTAAAGGTGAAATTTTACAAAAGCTGGGTTATTACTAGGATACCCAAGCACTACTGAAAATAATTTATGAACTATAAGCATCACATTACAGGAGTTCCAATTGGTGGTATAGGTGGTGGAAGTATCGGAAGAGGATTTCGTGGTGAATTTTGTAGATATCAATTAAAACCAGGCGTTTATGAATATAACACAATAGATGCCAATCAGTTTATTATCACTATTAAAAATAGTTCAGGTGTAACTACTTTTCAAAGCGTTTTATCGACATTTCAGTGAGTATTCGAAAATTTAAACCTGAATCCATTTAAATCTATTTCTGAATTATTTCAGGAAAACCATCAATTCTTTAAGCTCTTGGCAATGGTTACTAGATGGTGGAAAATGCCAATACACTGGTTTATATCCAAGAGCATGGACCGAATATGATCTTCGTGAGTACGGAATAATATTAACGTGCAGACAAATTAGCCCTGTGATACCTCATAATTATAAAGTAACAGCCTAATTAATAGGTATCACATAGTTAATTTATTTAAAAAAATAATTTTAGGATAGTTCATTACCTTGTGCTGTTTTTGTATGGACAGTTGAAAATTTTTCAGAAGAAGAAAAATTCGTTACTATAACATTCACTTTCAAAAATGGCACTAGCAACCGGTACGATAAAAAGCGTTAGTTCAAAACACAATTTCTCACTTAAAAAATCTAATTCATTTATTTTAGTAAGTAATTCCAAAAGTTTTACGTTTAAAGATTCGAGCGGAGTTGTTTTATACAACATGATTGGAAATATGCCTTGTGCTTTTGCTCTAACATCGAAACCACGCGAAGACGTAAATTTGACAAAATGTTTACATTTCGATCCAAATTCAAATGGACAAGTAGTATGGGACCAGTTGTACAAAAATGGACAATTTGATAAACTGATGAAAAGAGAATCTGATTTAACTTGTGACGATATGGCTTGTGGTATTGCCCTAAATACGTCGATTAAGCCGTACGAGAGAAAAGATTTGGAATTTTGTTTGACTTGGGATATGCCAATTGTAACCTTTCCTGCTAGTAACAAAAGTTATCAGAGATTTTATACGAAATATTTTGGTGATAGTAATGCATTTTTAAGAATTGGAGATTACGCTTTTAAATCGTACAAAAAATGGGAAGAAGCAATATACGAATGGCAAAAAGATATTTTGAATGATCCGTTCGTATATAATTGTTCCTAAAGAAGTTGTCGTTTATTCGTGTTATTTTAGTGATTTGCCCAGTTGGTACAAAACTGCTTTGTTTAATGAAACTTATTTTATTTCTGATGGTGGTACTGTATGGTTTACTATGGACGAACCTGGTGATAGCGGTAGAAAAAAATCTGATCCACGGTAAAAAAACGTCTTTTAGCTTCCACATTCAACTTCAAACATTTTTAGTTATGAATACGGCCAATTTGCATATCTAGAAGGACACGAATATGCATTATTTAACTCATACGACGTGCATTTTTACGCCTCATTTGCTTTAGTTATGAATTGGCCTTACCTCCAGTTATGTATTCAATATGACATGAAGGATTTCATAGCTATGGAAATACCACAGTTGAGAAGAATATGTTATGATGGAGAGATGAAAATGAGAAAAGCCAAAAATTGCGTTCCTCATGATTTTGGGGACATATGTAAGTTTAATTTTAAGTTTTATGCAAATTTTTATAACGTTACTTATTGCAGGTGGTAGTCCATTTTTGTTAATTAATTCATATCCTCTACACGACATCAATGAATGGAGAGATCTCAATTCAGAATTTGTGCTTCAAGTTTTCAGAGATTATTGTTTATTGGGAAATTTGAGAGGGTTCGATAAGAAGCAATATTTAAGAGATATGTTTGACACTTGCCACAACATAATGTGTAAAAGCATGAATTTTGATACAGACCATGACTGTTTAATTGAAAATAGTAAAAGTCCTGATCAAACGTTTGATATTTGGGTTATGACCGGCTCTAGGTATGCTCATTAATTGTTTATTTAGTAAGGTTGTAGTAAGTAAAAATTATTTAAGCGCGTATTGTGGTGGTTTGTGGTTAGCAGCTTTATTTGCGATGGTTGAAATTGGCCAAGCATTAAATAAAACAAAAATCGTTAAATGCTATAAAACAATATTAGAAAAAGCTAAGAAAGCATACAATGAGAAATTATGGAATGGAAAATATTATAATTTTGATTGTTCCAATCAGGCTTCTATTGTAATGGCTAATCAACTTTGTGGATATTGGTATTTGCGTTCGTGTGGTTATCAAAATGATGTAAGCTTTGTAAACTCTTTTTCATAAAATAACAAAACACATTTTGACTTTTAGGTGTTTCCTAAAAGTAACGTTTTAAGTTCGCTGAATGTTATATACGAAAATAACGTAATGTCGTTTTTTAACGGCAATAGAGGTGCTGTAAATGGCTATACAATTGACAAAGGTGTAGTTTATACGTGTATCCAAAGTGAAGAAGCATGGACTGGAATAACATATGCTATTGCATCGTGTTTATTACATGAAAAATTAAATTCCAAAGCTTGGAAAACGGCTGGTGGAATGTATCGTACTTTAACAGAACGTATTGGTATGGCATTTCAAACACCTGAAGCTATAACTGGTAGTAATTCATACAGATCAATTGGCTACATGAGGCCTCTAAGTATTTGGTCTATGCAATTGGCATGGCAACAACAAAATAATTAAATAGTTCTAATAACGTAATGTGATTTTTGTTCATCCTTCCTTTCCTCTTCGTCGGCGAGAAAAGTAAAAATTACTGCATTTTACTTAAAGTTGTGTGCATTTTCTTCTGAACGAGGTGAAATTTAATTGAATTAAAATGTGGCTTAAAATCTAGCTCTTTACAAGCTCTAGTGTTGACTTTTAGGGAATTGGGAAAAATATTTTTAATGAATCGGATAGAGAATTTTATACCCTATAATTTTTATTAGAAGTAAAATTATAGCTAGATCGCTCCTAAAGGAGATACAGTCGGGAGAGACGTCGTATTATGTTGTAATAAGTGGCAATACATATTTTTTTCTTTTTGATTAATTTTAATAAATTAATTATGACATTTGGAGGAATGTTTTTAGTGGATCAGATAGATAATTTGATGCTTATAATTTTTATTAGAGGTAAAATAACCCTCAGATTACTCCTTAAGGAGGTAGAGTCGGGAGAGACACTGTAATGTTGTAATAAATGGCTTAATACATAATTTTATCTTTTTGATTAATTTTGATTGAATAATTATGGCAAATAGGACAAATATTTTTAATGGTTTTGCTAGATAATTTTATGCCCTGTAATTTTTATTAGAGGTAAAATTACCGCCAGGTCGCTCCTTAAGGGGCTAGAGCCGGGAGAGACGCCGAGACATCTGAAGGAATTGGAAGGTTATTAAAAATGGGTCAATAGGACGACGGTGGTATAACAGTTAGGTTACGGCTCATCAAAGAAACATGAAACGTACAATTTTAATCTACCAATCATTCAAGATATTAATAATCTCAAATTTAAAAAAAAGTCATTGTCTATAATTTACATTGCGGAAGGAAATTGCTCCGTGGCTTAATTTATTAAATTATGTGAATTTAAACAATTTGGGACACTTTTGACTAGACAAACTAATTTACAATGTAAGTAACATCATAATAGCATTACATGAAGTAATAACATGTAATTAGTTCTTTAATTACCTATACGATTGTAACCATCCCAACTTAACAATTTTTCTCAAGATAATTTTTTTTATGTACTCTAATTGATTACGTTAATTTCATAATTAGTAATATTAGTGATGCAATTTAACAAGTTAAAGAGAATCAAGTTTTTTAGATCAAATTCAGCTATGCGTGTACCGTTAAATGCATGAACTCCTCTCCATCGCGAGGTGTTCTAATCGACTTCAACAGTTGTTTATAGTAATAAGTAATCAACAGCCACAAGCAGTAAGTAACGTCTTCAGTAAAAAAGAGTTCGTAATACTGTTCGGCTCAATAACCTCACGTTTTGCACTATTAATTTGTAACTGTCATTTCTTTACATCGGTTGATACTGCTACCGTGTTAAACAACCAATTTGGTGTTCAAAAAGGATTTTCTACAAGTGCGTTAATGGTGTTTTAGTGAACTTTATTTTTACGTTGTGACAACTATTTTAAAAATTTTATAATGAAGATCGTTTTGTTTCTTGTGAGTTTTGATAATTTTATTCCCAACACTTACACATTACACTTCCATCCCCAGTAGAGTAAAACAACCCTTTGAAAATTTTCAAACACGAATTTTGGGTACTATAGTTCTGTAGTATTTATTTAACAAAAGATTATTAAATTAAAAAGAAAGTGAAGGAATTGAAGATTTTATAAGTTATGAAACAAACAATTAATGTTTTTGTCGCAATTTTATAATATCCTTATAATTTAAGGGTCTGGACCAGACTAGGATGTGTTTGTTACATAATATTTCTTATTATTGCTTTCGTTTTTACCAAATTATTTTTATAATTTTTAAAAGTTACATAATTTGGATTTGTTTTTTTATTAATGGTACGGTTTACATTCCGAAACACGTCTTGAAATTCGCTCTGTAATAAACTAATTACAAACAATAAATGAGCCTTATGTTAAAAAAATAAATAATATTAATTAATGATCACTTTTATTAGTTTTTGCAATTCAGCAAATAGTGAAATTTGTGGTGAAAATAGAAAATAATGATAACTTTTTGTGTTTTAAAAAGGGAAATTTCCAATTTTTCCAATAAGAAACGTTTAGAAATTTAATATGGAAAATTATTCAAGTTCAAGGTTTAAAAATTCACTAATTTTTTGATTATTTATCCAAGTGTATAACTATAGCATATAATTATTTAGAGAGCAGATGATTTTCTTTGTAGATAATACAGATAATCATTTACTTAGGAAAGCACGAAATTTTCTCTAATTGTAATTGCATATAAAATTGGTAAATTCTTTCGGAAAAAGTTCGTTTCTTCAAGTTAAAATGATTGAAATTACAATATTTATTGTGTATCTATCAGTGAAAGACACTTAAATTATTCATCCATGAACAAAAGTTTAATTACACAATTGTGACTAAGGGAAGCGGAAAACCTAAATTAAAATGCTTACTTTTCACTCTTTAATTTTACATTCTGATGTGTACTACCAGAAGAGATATTTTTATCTATAACACTCTATAAACATAAATTTTAACACTACGGGATTATTTGAGCTTGAAATCTATTTTTGAAATTTTTACATTAAATTTACCAAGTTTGGTCGCTCTAGTTCTTTATAATACCAAAAAGTGTACTATGCGATCTCTTAAATGATTCTTCGGTAATTCTTTGGGTAACGTTAATGAATATTATCAATGATTCTCCAGCTAATAATATGGGTGGTATTTTTTATTACCTGATATTTCTCTTTTAGAAAACCCCATGGGTTGTAGATAGAACTAACCTACTTGGCAATTATGCCCAAATATAATTTTTGGGCGAGGGAGTCTAGAAAGCCATAGATTTTGTAGCATGAACCATACATCAAGTGCTTATTTACAGAAGATAAATGACAAAAATATGCCTAATGCCCATGGCGGTTTTGTGCCGTGGGGAGGTGCTAGAGTTTCAGTGCCGACCATGGCGGCTTCATCATATGAGATTGGACTAATATTCAGCTACTATCAAATAACAGTGATTTTTTAAGTGAAACACTTCCACTGAATATTATGTAATTATAACTGGTATGAGGAAGGTCATCATCGGTATCTAATATTTAATTCTTTTTTTAAACCAAGACGTTTCAAAATGTACGCTATAGTGTCAACCCTGTTAACCTTAGACATTTAAATCATGGAAAAAAACTTAACCATAGATAAACCATCGAGTTTTGATTCTGCGTTTTATCCAATTTAAGTTGAGCGTAAATTTTTAAGAGAATTTGTATTTCTATTTTGTGAGATATTATCAGGGTCGGATTGTCTTCATTTTATCCTATTGGCGACAGATGTAATTCGGCCCCCATGCGCCCAAGATCAATCATTTTCAGGATATAAATAAATCATAGGTACTTCTTAATAAACCAAAAATGCGAGAGGTCAACCACTGTTCTGAATTTTTATACTGACTGCAGTTGATTGCCCATGACTGCATGTGCTATGGCTGCCATTGACTGCTGATGACTACTTTTGACAGCTCCATTTTTGTACTTCACTCTTGCAAAAATGTATATTTTTGTTTTTATACAAGATAGGGCCAGGGTGGGTTTTTTTTGTTTTACTTCACTGAGCCTATTACTTAACCCTGTGAGGGTGAGGGTGTCAGTCTGGTTTTACTATAAATTACAATTTCCATACCCTCGCCTCGGTGGGATTCTATCCCACCGAGGATAGGGATTCTAGGATTCTAGGATTCTAGAATCCCTAGGATAGGATTCTATCCCAACGACCGCTCTGTCGTTAGGTTAGATAAATTAGTTTTTCTATTTTGGTGCCCAACAAGGTAACTTACGAAAGTTTTCCTTAATATACTATTATCACGTGGGCTATTCTTATTTACCAGCCTAGAACTTATTGAACTCGTGGAACTAAGATATAGCTTAGGCTTAGTAGACCCTTTGGGCCTATTCTTTTGGTGTTCGGCATATCGTAGCCACGAAACGACCTTTACAAAATGCGCCCTCGCTTCTATTGCCCGATTAGATAAAAGAAAATTATATTTTAATCCCAGAATTAGATTTATAAGCTTTTGATATGGCTAACGTTAGGTTAGGTTAGGTAAAGTTAGTTTTTCTATTTTGGTGCCTGACAAGATACCTTATGAAACTTTTTCTTTAATATACTATTATCCTGTGGGCGATTCTTATTTATCAGCCTAAAACTTTTCAAATAGCTGAGTAGATCCTTTGGGTCTATTATTTTGGTGTTCGACATATCGGCCACGAAAAGAATTTTCAAAACATTCTCGATTCTAATGCTCGGTTGCATAAAAGATAATTATATTTTAAACATTTAATCCCAGAATTATATTTATAAACTTTTAATATGGCAACGTTACACACTATAATGTCAAAGTCTGTTGTTTGTAAATAAATATTAAAATCTGACGTAAAGTTCTTTTTGTGTTGACTTAATCCATCTTAATCTCAGATTTTAATATTTATTTTACAAACGTCAAACATTTTTATTTATTTATTGTGTAACGTTGCCTAATCTAAGGATTTAATTCTAGGACTAAAATATAATTCTCTTTTATACAACCGGTGTACTTTTGAACATTTAAAGATTGCGAATTAACATCTCCATCTTCTTCTCCATCCAACCTGTTATAGTGGTTTGCAATTTTAGCGTTTTTCTCGTCTACAAAGTCTACAAGTGCTTAGTTTTTTCGTTTTTTAGGGTCAATAGCTATCGCACGTTCTAATCTTCTTTAATTTAATTAGATAATGCTGGAAAATGACCTACTTTACAGAAATGTAATCACGTATCAGACTTGTCAGTTATCAGTAGGTACATAACTTCTCATAAAAAGCTTTATGGAAAGCTCAGATTGAAAGCAAATATTGACAAAGCTTGTAGGTATGATAAATGTTCCAAAAGTGGAGGCTGGAAACTGTTATAAATAACGTGTGAAATCTACCATACCTTATAGATTGATTTACTATTTTTTAATATTCCATGAGAATCAAAATTCAATAGATAAAGTGTGCAACTTTTTTGGGTAGCAAAGCACCTCTCTGAAAGGGTTTCAGGCTGACTCCTATAATGTATGTAATTAATAAATGATATAAAAATAGCGTTAATGCATTTTAAATAATTCTATTTGTTAATTGTTGCTTTAGGGCCTCAGTTTAAAAATTAATCTTGTACAGTACTTTCAATTCAGATTATGTAGAAATCCAAAGTTAAAAGTACATAATTTTTGACTTTCTTTTTATATACAGTTATCTTTGAACATTCAATAAAATTTACCTGTATATTATAGGTACAATAATAAACTACAATCAAAATTTTTGATAAAACAAACAATTAACACATAGTTAATCATTTAATTACTGTATGGTTAGAATTTGTACTGAAATGAAAGTGTTAGTGAAATGTATTTAATTGTATAAATTTTTGTATAACAATTACATTCGTGATGCATTTATAGATTACATAATGTAATAATGCGATAAATTTTTTTTTACATAAATTGAAATGTACTTTGTGAACAATGAAATTTTGTATAGTACCTACACTAATTATTCGTGCAAATCTCTGTAATTTCTTTAATTATTTTGTATTTCTCATAAAACTTTAATAATAGTATTGTAATAAACGTATCTTTGTGTTAACATTGAGCAATAATCGAAAATATTTGTTAATTTTGGCACTTTCTTGTTCAAAAGACAAATTAGGCAAAATTTATTTTTTGTCTTTTTATGTTTGGAGGGACATTATTAGCTATTGTAAAGGGTCTTCACTCTTCACGAGTGGTTCTTGTAAACGCAACATAGTACCTAAAAAATAAATACAAACCAAAATAGGTTTTTAAAATTTAATTAAAAGTAAAGGCACCCGCATTAAGATCAGGGCTATAATGGAAACATGGAGGAATTATCCACCGAGTTATCCAAAATTGAGCTGTCAACGGTAGTTATCTGCAGTCAATGGCAGCTTTAGCATATTATAGCATATTATGCAGTCAAAGTCAGTGTAGAAATTCAGAACAGTGCCAGTGGTTGACCGCTCGGGAAACACTTAGGACGTCTCCACATAACTTTGAATGGGCTCTCGGTGAAGTTGTTGCTTTCGTACTACTTCTGACTTAGATGATCTTTTCCAATCGCAGCAATGGGAAGTTTTTCGTTTCCAAGAATTTTCTGTTAGTTTGGTGTAGGTGTGGAGGGTCCCCAAACCTTCTGCAACTTTGAAACTGACTAGTAATGTTTCTAAAAGTTTTCCAAATAAATAAAATTAATATTCAATTTCTATAACTGTATTAAATATTCCGAAATGAATTTCAAATGAATTTTTTTGAGTGTTGGTAAAAGGAAACAGTAGCATGACGTTCTCTTGTCCGTTGACCTAATGAATTATATTTATTTAAATTAAGATGCAAGTCGTAATCCGTTACGTAATTTTGTGTACATCTATACCATAATGACGAAAGAAATTAACAAAATTGATAGTTTATGAGGTCTTGGTCAAATTAGTAATTCAAATATTATATTTTATTGTTGTGACAATAATAATTTAAGCAAGAAATTTGGGTGTCGACTGTCGAGGTTACTCGAACGTGCGTTGAAATATTTACAAATTATCCACGTCTTAAGTTTTTTCCACATCTCTTCTACAGATTGAGTTCTTCTTCTTCTCTTGATTTCTACAAATGAATGAATATACGAAATTCATCATACGATAATCGCTCAGACGTCAAAGGAGACAGTAATATACGCCTTCGCATATGCGATTTCTTTTCACCCCAGCACGCTCTTGGAAAATGGATGCGATCCCTTTAGAAAAAATTTTAACTTCATTCATAGATAAATCATTTTCCCCATCTTACTTTCCATTCTTGTCCATTATTTTAAACATAGGTATTAAACCTCTTTTCTATTTATTAATCCTACTAATTATTTTTTGTCTGTAATCTTTTAAATTTCTTGCATTTCATTATGTTCTTGCACTCACAATTATGGCAATTGGGAAAAAATATTATTAATAACTCGGATAGATAATTTTATACTCTATAATTTTTATTAAAGGTAAAATTATAGCTAGACTACTCCTAAAGGAGATATAATCGGGAGAGACGCAGTATATATGTGTTGTAATAAGCAGCTTAAAAGATAATTTTTTCTTTTTGATTAATTTTAACAACTAGAGAAAATATTTTTTTGTACTCACTGCTTCGAAAGTGACGTTTGATGCACTCTGTGGTCGACTGGGAAACAGTATTTCCCGGTCTACTACACCGGGAAGTAAACTGTCAAAACAACACTAATAAATGGTAATAAAATAAAGTAATGTGTATTTATTAATGTAAGGGAACATATTTTAGAACATTTAAATTTGCAAACTAAACTATTTCGTTACATCTAATAACAATATTTAACAACTTTTAGAACAATTAACTGTCAAAGTACGAATTTGTTTGACGTAAGAATGAAGTTTGACTATGAAGTCATAGGTTGCTTTGTATACCTAAATTGTCAAAACTAATCAAATAAAACTTTTATTCAAGAATTATGATAACGGTTTTGTTCGTTACAAAAAATATTGTACGATCCTCATGCGTGAACAATTTTCCCGCGTTCACGCAATGAAAAAACACTCGCTCCTACGTCGCTCGTGTTTTCAAACAGCGTTCACGCGGAAAAATCGTGTTCCCACACATGGTTCGTAAATAACTATTAGTGGATCGGATAGATAATTTGCACTATAATTTTTATTAGAGGTAAATTTATCCTCAGATTACTCCAAAGAGCTCAAGTGGGAAGAGACACCACCGTATGTTGCAATAAATGCGGAATTTTATTCCAGAAAGCCATCTTTCCACATACTGTCTTTGTACAGTTCTTATCAATAACACTGACAATATGACCAAGCAAGTAAATACCGAATCAAGAATATTTTGCTACTTGTAGGATTCCTTGTAGGTATATCTATTTGAAATTAAACTGTTTAAACCAGTGTTGCCCAACATTTTTGTGCTATGCCTCACCTAAGTCTTTTTAAAATTCTTATGTCCCCTATGTAACAATGTATGTTTTAACTTAAACTCTGGACGAGTCCATTTTCGAATTGCCCCCCTTAGCAATTAAATTGCTCTGTCACACCTGTCTGGTGTGGGCCCTACTTTTGGAAACACTGGTCTAAACATGTGAGGTATTAAAAGAAGCGAAAAGTTTGTTTCTAGCAAATAATTCAAAAACTGTTTACTTTGAGGAAAAATTCATTCTTATCTTTATTGCAGCTTATAAAATTTTCTATAATTTTATTAGATTTCAGTCCCTCTACTACAAATATTAACCGACTTAAAGCTTTTGGAAAATCTTTTACTGTTAAACGTGTACCTACACCCTGAGCAATCAAATTCACTTTTGATAATCCTTATAGGTAAAGTAAGTACTTACCTACCACTTAGAGAAAGTTTAATAACAAATTTGATTACTAAAAGTAGTATTTAACTGTCAAATTATCATTTCACGATTGAAAACTTTTTAATTTACATGTTTATTTTCAAATTCTTAAACTTATAAATAGAAAGTAAACAAACTCGATCAAATTATCCCAAAACTCCCCGAGGATAAAAATACTATATCATTATGATTTGGCTGTTGTAGGTCTAAGTACATACTTAATCACTATATAGGTACATATATACAAATTAAAAAAATATACTATAATATTGTATTTTTATCGTATTAAGTTCGATGTTCCAACTCCAATAGCTCCATATTCTCTTGATTTAATATACCATGGGTTTATACTACTTTTGCTCTTTCTCGCTTTCTGTTCATACAAATGTAGGTATCATTGCTAGAGTGTCATTTATATTGAATAGAAATTTTAGCATTCCTGTAAGGGATAGTGGTTGGTCATTGAACGTTTAACCTTTTTAGTAACTTTTCATCCCTTATGTGTAAATGTCCAATAGCAATATTGAGAGAACAAATATGGACCCACATTTTTAGTTTACGCAAACTCTAAATGGCCAAGGACCATTTAATTTCTTTCTGGTCCATTTCGTATAAGTGCGAGCTGCATATTTTCAATTGTCTTCCATATCTACTCCATCGTAACTAGGCTATGAGTTTGTAGTTAAAAAAAGAGCTATTTCAGACATCAGTTGGCTGATTTCAAGTGCCCATATTTTAATTAAATTTAAATTTTATAATGCAAATATTTTTTTCTTCTCGATAAATGTAGGTTACTTCCGTAATTTTGGCAAATATTGTTTTTTACAACTTTGAGTTTTATTAAATTCTATTTAATTACACGACTTGCACTATTAAATTAATTACACTGATAATTATTATAAGGATAATTTATTACTTAACAGTAGAATGCTAATTAGATACAACGTTTACATACACATGTAATAATAATAAATGTTACTAAGTTGAGTTATGCTATAATAAACGCTCTTGTTAACATAGATTTATATAGACGAATTGAAAACAGTAGGTCAAAATTTTATTAGAATGGAAAACAACACTCAAAATTGAAAAAAAGCAAAACTATATAAAGGTCATGAGCTCTTGACTTTGTTAGGAATTCAACGTTAGTAATAAATTCAATATACATAGGTATGTTAAGGCCTAAAGGGACATTGTTTCCTTTCTTTCATTTGAGAAAGCACGTATAGTGTATGCGTATGCATGTGCTTTTATTTATTCATAAGACACACTTTCAAGACTTCACATATTTTTCAATTAATCAAAAGTTATTTTGCTTTACATCTCCATGATGCAAAGGAGTAACAAAAGCACTCGAGGGATTGCTGTGCAAAGTTACTCTTGGAGGCCCTGTTCGAAAAAATACATTGTCCCTCCAATGGGAAACTCGTGAATTTGCAAAACTGCAAAATTGAATTTTACAGGGGGAATAGGAGGAATACCTACTTTATTGTGGTGGAAAAACAAGATTCCTGTAGGTATTTACATATACGAGTTTACAATTGCAGTATCTAAATATAACAGAATGAGACAGATCAAGACTTCACTAGTGTGCATTAATTTGCAGATTCGTGAATTTATCGTTGAAGGGATGATACACGAGACCCACTATAAAATGGTGAACGTTGATTGATTTATGATTTATTCGAAGGTGAATCATGTGACTCTTGCGTTTTGTGGTATCTTATAAATCTATTGTTCCTACTTATGTCTCTACCAACCGATTTCAAGCAGTTCCGTTACCTTTATGAAATTTGGTAGTTTGGGAATTCAATTGGTTGGCGCTTTTGTATCTTCCAATGGAATTAAAATCTTCCATTAGTAAGAACTCCACATTCAAACAACACTTGGGAAGTTATTCCTTTCTCTTCACTACAATATGGTCTACATATGGGATATATTCTATGTATGAAGGCAACGATATGGAGAAGTGATAGTAGGCCATTAATTTGGGTCGTACTAAGTATTAGGATAGAGTTGATTAACTTTGTCCATGGTTAATATATAGCTGTAAAACGTCTCTAATGTCTGATCTTTCTATGTTTGTTTAAACGCCATAATCTATGAGTTAAAGAATATGCAAAGCTCGATTAGATCATCCTGATCCCAATACACTGAAATGGCACTTTCATCATAGCGTAAAACACTCATGACAAGGATTAATGGCCAATTCTTTAGAACCTGCAGGTTCTAAAGAACCTTACTAGCCTCTTTCAATACTTAGGGCTTTACTTGCGAGATTTCTCGCGAGAAATGAGCGTTTCTCGCCTGTACTCTAAATTTTTGCGAGGCGAGAAAGCGAGCTTCTCGCAATTTTGCGAGATTGACGTGAAGCTCTACCCGCAGTAAGTGATCTAAATTATATAACGAGACCTGGAGTCCAAAATCGACAAAATAAGACGTGGTGGACGTTTAGATCATCCTCATCTCAATACACTGAAAAAGCACTTTCATCATAGTACTAGTCATAGTATAAAACACTCATGAGAAGGATTAATGGATCAGGTTTTAAAGAATCTTACTAACCTCTTCCAGTATTTAGAGTTTCTCGTCTTGCTATCTCGCAATTTTTGCGAAGCGAGAATGCGAGATTCTCGCAACTTTCCGAGACTCGCGTGAAACCCTACTCTCAGTAAGTGATCTAAATTATATGACGAGACCTGGAGTCCTAAATCGACAAAATAAGACGTGGTGGACGTTTAGATCATCCTCATCTCAATACACTGAAAAAGCACTTTCATCATAGTACTAGTCATAGTATAAAACACTCATGAGAAGGATTAATGGATCAGGTTTTAAAGAATCTTACTAACCTCTTCCAGTATTTAGAGTTTCTCGTCTTGCTATCTCGCAATTTTTGCGAGGCGAGAATGCGAGATTTTCGCAACTTTCCGAGACTCGCGTGAAACCTTACTCGCAGTAAGTGATCTAAATTATATGACGAGACCTGGAGTCCTAAATCGACAAAATAAGACGTGGTGGACGTTTAGATTATCCTCATCTCAATACACTGAAAAAGCACTTTCATCATAGCATAAAACACTCATGAGAAGGATTAATGGCCCAGGTTCTAAAGAATCTTACTAACCTTTTCCAGTATTTAGGGCTTCACTAATGGCCGTTTCTCGCTTTGCATCTCGCAATATTTGCGAGACGAGAATACGAGATTCTCGCAACTTTGCGAGACTCGGGCGAAGTTCCTAGAGCTTCACTTGCTAGATTTCTCGTGAGAAATAAGCGTTTTACGCCTGGCATCTCGAAATTTTTGCGAGAAAAAAAGGCGAGAATGCGAGATTTTTTCAATTTTGCGAGACCCGCGTGAAACCCTACCCGCAGTAAGCGTTCTAAATCATATGACGAGACCTGAAATCCTAAATGGGCAAAATGAGACGTGGGTCCCCCACGTCGTTGGAAGTGCTCTGAAGAAAATTGCAGATTAGAAGTTAATAATAATAACATACATTAGCCTTTTAGATATTTATTATTAATTTAATCTATGATCTAATTCTTTTCATAAAGTACCATTATAATAATTACGGAAGCGCCAGACCATTGTTTTAACTGACTATTTGCTTATTTGTTTAATTGAACCGTCAATCAGAAAGTGGCAACTTTGTTTTAGAAATTGGTGAGACAAGATTTAAAATTCTTTATGGAAGATCATTTTCGTCATGGTTCACAATCGATAGTTGGTTTGGAGTTTACGTGTTAAGTCTCATTAGGTAACAATCATGGTAATTCACCACTTTTCGAATTAATTTGAATCTAAGCTGAAGATCTGAAGAAAGCGTGGTTGGTAATGCTAAAATGGTAACGACAGTGTCAATAACATGTCGTCAAACTGAAATAGCTGCAATTTGGAAGGGGTGATCTTTTCACAATATTTGTGGAGCTATAAGGGTTGTTATTATCGTTGCTCTTATAATTACGATTTTGAATTAATTAAGAATTTCAATAAACGCCTTATCTGCTTATCAGACATGAAAACATGTTTTTTGCAACTCGTTAACAACAATCTTTAAGTGATAGTTTATACTTTCACTTACTTTTTCTGTTTCTCAAAAAGAAATTAGAAGAAATTAGGTTTTTTTTAATTATTACTTGAAGGCAAGTTCCGTTTATAAGCATTTCATATCTCATTCATATGCTTATACCTTATACGTAATATGAAAGTAATTACATTTTTAAAAAATTGATTGGAAATTAATAATTTTTAAGACACAGTTATGGTTATACAGTTACCTAAATACCTACTAACGGTAAAGCGAGTTATTTTTTTTCAAAAAAAGGTTGCTTAATTTGCATACGTAAAACATGCTTATACCGTTTCATTATAGCGTCGTGGATAAATTAAATTGTTTTTTTTTGGTAATCCTAACCGTTAGCATCTAACACTATCTAAAAGAAATTAAAAGTTGACCTATACCTTGATGAAATTACGTCACCTAGGTACCTATTAGTGTCAACTATCGAATTTTTTGCATTCCCACCTACATAAATATTTAAATTTTTTGGAACTGAAAGGTGTAGGCTTTTCCCGTTCTTTTATCAAAATTCTTAAGTTCTATACACAGTGCGCCCAGCTCCAGTTTGAAACCGTTATTTACTTATTATTTGATGTCAGTGTAATCAAATTGTAATTGCATAACATTTTAAAAATATGCACTGCTCTAAAAACAATTTCAGGAAGTATCATCTTATGAGAGTTTTATTTTTTGATTTCCCTTTTATTTAAAAAACTATAATTGCTATAATTTATCATCAAGCTTAAGGCATCAGATACACCAACTGTGATGTTGTTAAATAGATATTAAACTTATGTTGAATTCAATGACCGTGAAGGACGTGTGTAATTTCAAGGTCAATGAAAAATGGGTCTTTAGTACCAAGGTGTATTAAATTCCATCTTAAGAGTTTTTAAATTATACATCTTCTGGTATGTTAATTTTTGAAGGAATGTACCTATAGCTTGAGGTCAGGGTCTCTCTTAAATTGTTGAGGATCACCACATCACAATTTTCTGTTTCGGTCATCCAGTGGAAAAGTGGACATGCTACGACAGTACGATAAATTCCTTTCTCATTACTTCATCAGTGTAGGCTTGACAGAAAATGATCTGAAATATATAGGCTCATTTTTTATACAGGGTGTACTTGTAAACCGCTCACAAACATCTACAGTGAGTTCCAGGGAGCAAAATAGGACATTTGTTTCTCTGGAAGTCATACTCAAAAGTGCATTCGTAAAAAATTATAGGCTCTCAAAGTCCAAAAATCTTATAAAAATCACACACCGTGATAAAAAAATTTAAGAAAATCTCATCAGTATAACTATCCCAAAATTCAACAGATTGAATGTTTTTAAACATTTTCACAAAATATCCACAATTAATAATTAATAAATTAGAAAAACGTAACGTAAACAAAAACGTTACTTATATAATTTAAAGTAATAAACTGTTAATAAACCGTTTTAACAAATAAAACTTGTTGAACTATGCTAACTGTCATTATCAACACAAATAACAGTTTTCCTTTTTTAACGTTTTTCTCCATTAATCCATAATTTTTTTAAGGTGATATCAATTTATTTAAAATTGATCAAAGCGATCGAACCGGTAGAAACAGTTGATACTACAACAGAAGAAGAAGCACCTCCTGAAGGATATTACGCATTTATAGAATCACCAAATGCAGAACCACCGAGAGTTCGGCCACCCCCATACACAAACGCACCAGTAGATTGCAAAGAAGAAAGCGATAAATTAGTCAAATCGTCCTACTACAATATATGTGGAGACTTAAATAAAGGTAGCATTCCAAGAAATCCAATGGGACAAAACGTTTTAGACTCATCATATCCGTTGTAAGATTATTTAAATTGAAACTGAAAACTAATAATTAAATAATAATCAATTTTATAGCGAACTAATACGAAATCAAACATTAAAATATTTAAGCAAAACCTTACCAATTTTAAAAGCGGACGAAACTTTACCCAAAGTTGCTCAACTTCAAGATGACCTTATTTCTCAAAATACGTAAGAAATAAATTCACTTCTATCCGTCCGATTAAAGTTTAAAATTTTAGAATTGCTTATGATAGAAGTGATCGTAATAAACGAGAAGCTCCAGAATTACCCAACAATGAAAACGTAACAGAACAAGGTAGACAAGCACGAAAATTTTGTGATCAAGGAGGTGTTTTTTGCATGTTGTACAAAGCTATAAATGGAGAATTTTCTCCTGCGCCATCTTCGGCACATTTGCCAATTGAAAGGAGAGAGGATGTTCAAACTGCGCCTAGGTATGATGGACCACCAACTCCATGTCCTGCGAAAGTCGAATATGCTACTCCTGTTTTTGCTAAAAACTATCAAGGGATTTGGAGATACGTAGTTCAAATTCCCTACGAAGGATATTTCACCCAAACTATTGAAGTTACAAGGTGCTACTAAAACATTAAGCAAATAAAAATTTTAATATGTAAATTATTTGTAGATGTTTACAATCGAGATGCCATTATCTTGATGGAGGTTGTTTGTCATCTCCACGTTGGACAAGTTTGCTCGTAGCGGAAATATTTTATCCTGACGCTATTTTAAGCAATAACGACAATATTAATCCACCAAGGAGCCCAGTTTCGGTCTCTCAACCACCATCGGTTCAAGATTTTCAGGTAACTTGTAAATTATTTTAGTTTATTAATCACTATCTGTTTCTTTCAGAGTTACCAGCAATATCTTCACAAGCGTGCAGGTTTACAAGCAACTTCTGCCGAAGTTCCAACGACAATAAGACCTGCTCAGTGTGATGGTGTTGATAACTTAGGTTGTTTTCAAGTACGTTTATATTATGATTGGTTTTTGATTCCTGGATCTTGTAAATGCTGGAGACCCGATTATTTCAACAAATACGTTAGAAGAAAAACAAATACGTCAGATTTATAAATTAAATTTTTCAAACCACTTGTAATTTTAAAAGACTTGCTGTATAAAAAAATAAGTTTAATTTAATTTAAGTTTAACTACAAATTAGAAATGGTACTATAATAATTTTTTTATATTTATAAAAAATAGTGTAAGAAGTAAAACTTAAGGATTAAATTAATACAATCGATAGTTTTAAAAAAAAGAAAATAACGGATGTGGCCATACGAGAAACCTTTTCCTGTTGTATTTTATAGTGCACTTTTAAAAGTTTATAATTTAAAAGTTTTTTTAATATATTTTATTTATAAGATATTAAATAAAACTTTAATAAAAAAAATATAAAATTCCAATATTTGACGGACGGAAAAAGTTCCTCGTTTGGCCACATTCGTTGTTTTTATTATTATATTTACTTTTATCTTAATATAAATCACAAGATATTAAATTGCAATAATTGACAATAACTGCTACCTGCCGGGATCGAATTTAAGGACTTCTGCGAGTAAGCAGAATTTTTAGACATGGACATGAACTATTTAAATTTGACATAAATTGAAGTTCAAATTGTACATTATTTTATATATTCAGAAAGCTAATTTTATGAGCTTTCAAAATATTTGAAAATATACAGGGTGTTTCTAATAATTTTAATATTTTTGTAATTTCCGGTTGAACCGGAAGCGTTTTGTTAACCTAAATTGGAGTCAAATAATAGATATTTATGAGATTGATAAATATATTCATTTTCAAGTTTTCATTCTTATTACAAAAGAAATTAGAGATTTTTGAAGTTTTGACATTCAGAAAATCATTATTCCAAAGCGGCTCGAGCGATTTTGATAAAAATTTATATTTCGATAGGAAATTACATTTTCTGTAACATATCCAAAAAAGAAAAAATATGGCAGAGGAAATTTTGAGAAAATCCATTTCAAAATTTTAACCTACTTTGGCCCCTTAAAGGTAGGCAATTTTTAAACAATTTTAAAAATCGACTTGTTTAGGACGATAGCCCTATATTTTGGCTGTACAGGGCCGTTTTGAAATTTTTATAATAATAATTACCGGCCAAGTTATAAGGGAGAAACCACAAAATGGAACAATCGTTCTATTGACCGCCATTTTGAATAAAATAATTTGAAAATTTTTTTTCAATTGGGACTCACATGTATCTATAGCCAAGCAGAAAGGAATTTGACCCAAATTTGCAAATATGCGCCCAAAATAACCACATTATTTTGGACACCCTGTATATATTTCTTATTAAAGCTATTTTTGCCGATAAAATAATTTTAAAGTGTCTGAAACAATTTCATCGAAATCGCTTCAGTAGTTTTTGCTCTAAGGGGGGGGGGGCATACATCCTGACATTTTGGTTCAAAAAATCAACATTTTTTTTGCATTTTTGGAATCAGCGTGACTTATAAAAAAGATTCATTACAAATTAGGTGTAACTAGTGACACCTATGATGAAAAATATTTGAATTTTTAACGGTTTTTCTTGACTGTTGATACTAAATTCTAACCTCAAAAAAAAGTTAACGAACTAAGAAAAGGGTTTTTTAAATTTAGCTTTTAAATATGTGTGATATTTTTAAGAATTTAAATGATAAAATTGATATTCTTAAAATGCGGATCAATATTGTGCATTGCCTGAAAAGTGATAAAACAGCAAGCATGAGAGTAATCGAAGAAATCGGCAAAGTCAAAGAAAATATTTCGAGATCTTTACTTGAACTTCAACAAATAATAGCAGAACGAAAGCATTTGTATGAGAAGCAACAAGTGTTAGGTATTTATCTAATTTTATTAATTTTACGCTAAACATTAAAAAAAATGTTTTTTAATTACAGAAGGTGAAATAATACATTTAAATTATGAATTTGATCAAATTTATAAAAATATTAAGTATTTGAATCCAATAAATTATAACGACATTAACTTTGAAGAATTACAAGAGACTGATTCGAACAGTGCTGAAATATCGGAAGGTAACGATACTGATGTTGTCCCATTCCAAGATTTTTCACCTATGGTTTGTACAGAAATACCTCGAGTTACTCTTCGCCCTAAATCTTTAACATTTGGTTTAACTTATTTAACTGAAGAAGAATTTAAAGAAGTGCCCAAGTAAGTAAAAAAATAATTCTTAAGGGTAGTTATTCAATAAAAGTTCTTTAGGTATATGTTAGGAAGGTTGACACTTGATGCCATTAACAGCTTTATCGACTTCGTAAATGATGCATTTACTAGAAAGTACGATATTTTATCAAAGTCGAGACAAACTTTAAAAAGTGATGAAATGAAATTGTACCATAGATATAAAGCCTTACAAACCAACGAATTAAAAGGTTGGTAATTCAATATAACTTAATTCAAAGTTTAACTTTCTTTAATTTAGGTAAACGATTTATTACGGAAGAAGATATTGCTTTAGAATATAATAAAGTAATATTGGATAAAAAGTCTTACAATTTGCTAACAATTTTAAGGCATTCAAAAAAGCTACTTCGAATTATGTCTCATCGTACAGCCATTTATATTAATAATAGCACAGATTAACTTATTTCCAATTTAAATTTTATTTCCTCATATTTTGTTGATCATTAAAGAATTACAGTTTTGGTAACTATTATATTTTAAACAATCCATAATAGGAATGTATCTAACAAAAATAAAATTATCTTTTAGAAGCAACTCAGAAATTTTACAAACTTTGCAATTTAATAATAAAATTTAAATTACAAATTCATTCAAATAGTGTTGTTGGGTATCAAATATTTTGGTGCAATATCCTAGATACATTTTTAGTATAGAATTTATGTATTAGTATCTAACTTTAGGCTAATATAAAGGCATGAATAACGATTCATTCAGAAGGCAACATTATACTGTTTTGGACGGAATTCTAAAACAAGTTAAAATATATTTGGTGCTCAATTAAATATTTATACGTACATTCAATTGTTGAATAGTATCATCCCAATTTTCTTCAGCAATTTTAGGCACAACTAGCTTAATTAGTTTTACTACTTTATCAACATTTTTTTTAAAAGTAGCTAAAACATGGCTAACATTAACAGGTTCGTGAGTTACTCTCCAACAATCATAATCGGTAACTAAAGCAATTGCTGCATAACATAATCCGGCTTCTTTTGCTAAAACAATCTACATACAGAGGTTTATACAACTGTTGATTTTTTAAATAAGTACTTCTGGAACACTAGTCATATTAATAATATGACCTCCTAATTGACGAAACATATTACTTTCAGCTCTACTTGAAAAGCGAGGTCCTTCAATTGCAACAACTGTCCCTGATGTATGAACTGAAATTTCATTAGCTTTTGCAATGTTAATTATTAGTTGACGAGTTCGGTTACAAAATGCTGGTTCCATTGGTAAATGACACACTCCTTTAGGGGATGATGGTTCTCCATCATAAAATGTTTGTTTTCTCCCTTGTGTTCTAAAAAATGGACTTGAACATAGTCAAATCTAAGAAATCATAATAATTACCTATCAATGAAACTATCGATTATTACTACATCACCGGGATGTATATCTTCTTGTAGTGAACCAGTAGCAGTTGATACAATCAGATGTGTACACCCAACTTTTTTAAGAGCCCAAATATTTGCTCTGTAATTAACATTTCCAGGCATAATAGAATGTTTACGTCCATGTCTAGCTAATAAAATACAATCGACACCACTAATTTGTCCTTCTATTAAAGTATCAGAAGGTTCACCAAAAATTGTATCTACAAGTACTTCTTTACGATTTTTTAATATGTCAGGATCATCTAAACCAGAGCCACCGATTATGCCTATCTATTGGTATTAAACATTATAATAGATATACTTTAGACTACTTTAGACAAAAATTGATTACCTTAATTTCCATTTTGCGAATTACAGCACCACTCGTTTATAAATAATATCTACTTTAATCTTGATAAAATAAATTTTATATAAAAAATATTCTAACCTAAAAATAGCTGTGGTTAACGTTAACATGCGCTAAAAAAGTCGATTTTGTCCTTGTAGAAGGTTTAAAATATTGTTTTTTCTTGTATAACATGGGAAAATTGTTTCAAAACTCTGACTCTAATAACTGACCTACATAATCAATTAACATATCCTGAGATTTAAGTAATAGAAGTCTAATTACATTAATAGAAAAAGAGGCAACTTCTGAAATAAATTCAATTCAAATTTAATTTTCTTATAATCTTTTTTTTGATACTTGAGCCCTTTTATATTTCTTTAAAGACATAATTTGCTTTTACTAGAATAGGCATTCAGTTAGAAAAACTTGAAGTTATGTGGAAGCTTTTTAGTTTTCCATATAATTATTTTAATAAAACTACAGCTGTACCTACTATTATTATAATCATGTAATATTATTTTTGGTAGAATCGGAACTTCTTTATTTTATATTATTTTAAAATTAACAATTAAAAGAAATTGCCAATAACTTTACTATTCCATATTACTACAAAACTCCAATTTAATGATGTCCCTGAGCTTCTTTACGTCTTATTTCAGCCCATTTCGCTTGATTTCCGGGTGAATTAGCTAAAAAAATTTAACTCGTTACTAGTGTTTCAACAAGTAATTTATCAACTTTACCTAATTTATGAATTTTATAAAAGACGGGAAAACTAACTGCAACAGCGATGAGATAATACTTATACACCCAGTTGTTATTGATGTAAAACTTCCACGGAAACTGAACAATTTTGCTTCCGATTGTGTAGGGGAACTTCATGGGCCTGCCAACTATTTCTACTTTATCTGCCATTGTTGGATCTGTTTTACCTGTTTAAAAAACGTAATGTTAATCAAACGAAATAATCAAGTAAAAGAAATTTTGACAGCCTTTTATGTAATCACTTGAGTGTGATAATAATTTCAATTTCTTAAATATTGATGCAAATGACAAAAATATAAGTAAGCCATGCTTAACGATTTACGCTAAAAAAATATGAATTCTAATAAAAATCACAACCTACTATTAAATAAATTTCCAATTTTATTAATTTAATCACAAAACTAACCTTAGCCCAGTGTGCCAAAATCTCAACTTTGTAGCTGTCAAAGTGTCGCATAAAATCCCTAGGTTTAGTTACTAACTGTTTGCGGGAAATTTAAAATGAATACAATACAATATTCTAATAATGAAGAAAGAAGTATAAATATAGATAAATAAATTAATCATAATAATAATTATGATAGAAAATAAATTGTTTTAATTACTAATATAATACAAATTTTAAAATTTAATAAATATTTGTGCAAAAATGTCGTCACCAAATTAAGAAATGAAAAACGTCATTCAATTTAAATTGATTTAAATTATTTATTAAGAGCCCCCCAACGTCGATTATAATGTAGAAATGTGTTTTGTTAGTTCAATTAATATGATAACCTTTACTCTAATAACGTCTTTAATGTGCATTAGGAAAATTAGAAAAAAAAAACATTAAAAAATAGATAAATAGGACCAAATGTAAAAGACGTTTTAATTTCAATTAATTTAACTTGCAAAACAGTACCTACTTATAGTATTTATTTTACGTATTTAATAGTATTTTATTTAATAAATTATTCTAAATGTTTAAAAAAGAATTTTTTGTGTTGTCCAATTATTTATTTAAGAATACAATGTTTATCAGGGGTACGTATATTAAAAATTTAATATTTTTGTAATTTGAGAAATATGAAGTTCAAATTTATTTTTTAAATTTTCCTTCATTTTGAAATTTTGAGTCATTTAATTTCCTGTATAAGATTTCCCGCCTTTTTTCTGTGTTAGTTTGCCTCCAGTAAATTATTAAAGGCTATGTAAATACAATTGTATTTGGTTAAATTAATATAATGGTAAATATTTCATACTATTTACAAATAATATTTTAGAATTTAGTGTACTTATTTTACTTAACTAATCTAGTATTGTTATGATTATAAAAAAAATATTTTGATTATTTGATTGATTAATGCCACACAACACCTAGCTATTCATTTGTGATATTTATATTCTTTACTAATTATCTGATCCATATGTGTCATACGCCAGTAATATAAATCATACTAAATTACATTAAATACTCTTATGTGGCCATAACAGGGCTTTTTTGAACGTATTAACCCATTAACGCCCAATTTCAAAATTTTGTATTAAACAATAATGCTGCAGTATATTTAAGTATACCGGGTGACACAGGGGTTTAGAACACTCTTATAACTCCGTTATTTATCAACATATCAGCATGAAATTTGGTGTGGATTATATTCACATAAATTGCAATTGTTTTAACTACTTGTCAAAATTCTGTCACTTCCGGATTACCCCGGAAATGGAAGTGAACTTTTAATTTTTAAATGGAACCCCATAAATATTTGTACTTTTTTGAAACCTACATTAGTCAATTTTTCGGCCCCTGATGGTACGTTGTAACGGGGTTCTACTGTATATTCAAAATTTAATGTAGGTTTCAAAAAAGTAAAAATATATATGGTGTTCCATTTAAAAATCAAAAGTTTACTTAATTTCCGGCGTAGTAGTTAAAACTGCAATTTATGTGAATATAATCCACACCAAATTTCATTTTGATATGTTGATAAATAACTGAGTTATAACAGTGTTCCAAACCCCTATGTCACCGGGCATATGACAATTGCTCACTCGGACAATTTTTTGGGGGGCCCTAAGAAAGTGGGGTTCTAAGCTATAGCTTGTGTAGCTTATACGTAAATCCGGCACTGATTTTCTACAAAAAAATGAAAGGGGTCATATGACCCTCACCTCAGAGATTGTACAAGAATAGGAGAGTACCTAGTTTTCACCCTTCACGGATTTTACTAAAGTAGCTATGCAGATCAGAAATTTCTCCCGTTTATGTCTACATACTAAAATCATTTTAAATTCCACAAATCATTCCGGAGTTAATTAGCCTATCAAAAAAAGAGTTTTGGTATAGGTAAGTACCTGTGGCTAATAGTTTGGACCAATAGGCCCCAAAACCTGTAGTAAAGGAATTGCCCATGGAATTTTCTAATAACCGGTATAATAATACCCAGTAGATAATATTAAGGATTCATTTTTTATATTTTTTTGGGGTATTTTGAGCGCTTCTTTGATTTGCTGCGAATGCGAAAATCATAAAAATACTAAAATGGGTTTAATATGTTTATGCTTTCGCATTGGAAATGTAATGAAAAATGTACATTTAAGTAAAGGAACAGCCAATTCATATTTTGCCTAACTAATCTCTCCAAACAAAATTATTGCTCAGATCCTTGTTTAAAAAAAATAAAATGAATTCAAACATAAAAATAAAATTAATAATTAAAATTTTTTTTTAAATAATTTAACTCTTAAATTTTTATACAAGAGAAAAATTAAATGATGGTCATAACATAACTATTGCAAAAGAGCCTAAAATGATAAGAATTGATTTCTAATGACTTTTGACCCTTATCTTAAGCAACTTGATATATTTCAAAAATTGTTGTTCACTTTACGTGGGAGCTCCTACCAAACAACAATTTTGTGCAAGTTATCTTTGAAATTTGCAAAATTTATTAATATTTCAGGACATAACTTACTGTACAAAATGGCCACCAAAGAAATGCAAGCCCAAATATTATCAGGAACTCAAATTGCCAAGTAAGTTGCTATTTTATTTCTTAGATTAACATTTTTGATCCCTTAAAAAGAGAGCCTTACCTCTGGATTTCATTTCATTGATTTCATCTATCCTCATTAATTCCTTTCAAAATTGAGCAGAGTACATAATTTTTACTATTTTATTGTTGCAAAATTTCATAAGCTTTGTATTACCTACCTATCTGTCTTCATCGTTTTTTTTTTGAGTAGGTATCTCTATGTACTCTATGTGTAGTGACGTCATATGTTTGCTTCTTTATTTTTATTTTATCAATTTTAAATGATTGAAATTGCAACGATTATAATTAAAATTTATCAAAGATCATTTTTTACCAAAGTTAAGATTAATTTTAAGAAAACGTTTATTTTTCTAGGGAAGATTCCATATGTTTCACTCTTTGGTTCTGAATCAGTAATTCAATTAATAAAAATAATAATTAGTAATTCAGAATTACAAAACCATCATCATTGATTGCAATATCTATATTAATATTATCAGAATTTTCCAGGTTCTTCTCTTATGTTGGGTTTCTCTAAAGATAGTTATGTACTGACGAATAGATAGCTATTCCCTAAGTGTTCAAAAACCGGTTTCCAACAATGAAAATAGTTGTGGAATGTTATGGATCCATAACGTTAGAGAAACTCGACATTAATGGGTTTTTATTATGCTTATGCTTTAAGCTCCACTACCTCTATTTTACAGTTTTTGAATGTTCGTAATTCCTATAAGTTTTCCAAATCACTCTCAATTCTCAATCAGTCTTGCACTCGATCTGTGTTTCGATTTTAGGGCATCCTTTTCTTCCATTTCGTATCTTCGCAACTTATGGCGTTTTTGTTGGTAACATTTTTGTGCACTCGGTGGCTACTGGGCTGGACTTTTGGCTGGAGTGCACGAAAATTTTACCTCTTGAAAACACCATTACAGTAGGTTTGTTCGTTTGCCTTGCACTAACTACTCCTCCTCTTGACTAGGAGTAAGAAAAGCAGAACTGAACACATTATAGCCGTCAAAAGCATAGTCAAACGAACGTTGACTAACGGTTCCGAGCAACCAGTGCAAAGCAAACGAACAGACCTAGTATTTCTATTTAGAACCAATTTTTGAATAAATTTTGGAATCAAAGCTGTAAATAATCAACTTCACTTTTATTGATTTCTATTTTTACAGAGAAATGCGAGAGGAATTATGCAGCGATGTAAGAAAAATGAAAGAGATTTTACCCAGCTTTCAACCAGGTTTAGCTATAGTGCAAGTTGGAGATCGTGAAGATTCCAATGTTTATATCAGAATGAAGATGAAAGCTGCAACCGAAATTGGAATTGAAGCGTCGCATATACGCCTACCAAAGTCAACAACTGAAGCGGAGGTAAATTTTTAAATTATATATTTATCTTAATTTGAATAACTATTTGAATAACAATAAATAATTTCTTGCAATTCCTGCGGTTACCTACTAATTAGGAGAACCACAATAATTACAAAAATGCATTTAAATAAACAAATTCTATTTGTTTATTGTTTCATATTAAATTATTTTATGTGTCTTATAAATATTCTTTTTTATAGCTATTGCTAAAATTGAACAAACTTAACGATGATCCAAATATCCACGGAATAATCGTACAAATGCCATTAGATACTGATACAAAGATCGACTCTCATCTCATAACTGATACAGTTTCACCAGCCAAAGACGTCGACGGGTAAACTTTTTTTAAATTTAAAAAGCTCGTTTTAATTATTTTGTAAATAGGTTAAATACAATAAACGAAGGGCGCGTCGCAGTAGGCGATTTATCAGCTTTTTTGCCTTGTACTCCTAATGGAGTCATCGAGTTGATAAAACGCTCGGGAGTTAAAATTGCAGGATCCGAAGCGGTAGTTCTTGGTCGTAGTAAAATTGTTGGAACACCAGCGGCTGAATTATTGAAATGGAACCACGCCACAGTTACCGTGTGTCATTCAAAGACAAGGAATTTGAAAGAGCAAGTAGGATATTTTGTTT
This sequence comes from Malthinus seriepunctatus, assembly GCA_963924605.1. Classification (NCBI taxonomy): domain Eukaryota; kingdom Metazoa; phylum Arthropoda; class Insecta; order Coleoptera; family Cantharidae; genus Malthinus; species Malthinus seriepunctatus. Next base: position 112,984,657 of record OZ004600.1, on the reverse strand, counting down.
TCTTTTTGTTATGGTTTATGTTTACCTTAGTGAACAATGAACGTTATCAATTAGCAATTAGTGTTTCAATAACCATAAACAAATTTAATTTATAATTCATCGTCTATTATTTCAGTGCCAAAGAGCAGATTTATTAGTTGTTGGAATTGGACAACCAGAGCTTGTTAAAGGTGATTGGGTTAAACCTGGAGCAGTGGTCATCGATTGTGGAATTAACGCCATACCAGGTAAATTATTTGTTTCCACATAAGTAATAAAAATATTTTGTGTTCTACCTTCATGACTGCTAATAATTTCTAATAACGTTTTATTTAATAGATCCAACAAAGAAATCCGGTCAACGTTTAGTAGGAGACGTTGCTTATAACGAAGCCAGCGAAGTTGCTTCACATATAACACCTGTACCTGGCGGAGTTGGTCCAATGACAGTTGCCATGTTAATGAGAAATACTGTGCTTAGTGCTCAAAAAGCAGCTACGCGACTATTGGAAACAAAATGGAATGTCAGACCGTTACCATTACGCCTTCAAAAAGTTGTACCAAGGTAACTTGATTGATTTTAGTCATAATAGAAATTCATTTGATGATTTTATAGCGATATTGCTATTGCTCGTGCACAAGAACCTAAAGATATTGTCCAATTAGCTGATGAAATTGGATTATATCCTGGAGAAATATCTCAGTATGGAAGCAAAAAAGCTAAAGTTGCTTTATCTGTTTTGGACCGTCTAAAATTCCAAAAAGATGGCAAATATGTCGTAGTTGCTGGGTAAAACAATATTTCACTTTAATCCATCCATGACTTGACTAATAATATTTATTTATAGTACAACACCAACTCCATTGGGTGAAGGCAAAAGTACCGTATCGATTGGTTTAGCACAGGCCTTAAATATACACAGAAACAAAAATGCGTTCGCTTGTTTACGCCAACCATCTCAAGGCCCTACTTTTGGCATTAAAGGTTCGAAGAAAAAACCATAAACTCAACACTTTTTAATTGAATTCTGTTTAGGTGGTGCTGCTGGCGGTGGATACTCCCAGATTATTCCAATGGAAGATTTCAATTTACATCTTACCGGTGACATACACGCAGTTACAGCAGCACATAATCTTCTTGCTGCACAACTTGATGCTAGAATGTTTCATGAAGCAACTCAATCAGATAGTGCTTTATATGATCGATTGGTTCCCACTATCAAAGGCGTTAGGAACTTTTCCAATATTCAACTTAGACGTGTAACAAAATTGGGAATCAAAACAACAGATCCTAATTCTTTAACTCCTGAAGAAATTACCAAATTTGTTCGACTTGACATTGATTCCAATAACGTAGTTTGGCCTAGAGGTGAGTTTAAAGTTTCTTTTTTCAAAAAAAAATTTAATTTTTTTATTTTAGTATTGGATATAAACGATAGGTATCTCCGTAAAATTGAAATAGGTCAGTCACCAACTGAAAAGGGTTTAATTCGTGAAACTGGTTTTGTAATAACAGTAGCAAGTGAAATAATGGCAATTTTGGCTTTGGCAACCGATATCAAGGATTTCAAAGATAGGTTGGCTAAAATGGTTGTAGCTTTTGATAAAAAAGGAGTACCTGTAACGGCCGATGATTTGGGCGTTACTGGAGCTCTCATGGTATTGTTAAAAGATGCTATTGAACCAACTTTGATGCAGACTTTGGAAGGCTCACCAGTTTTAGTTCACGCTGGACCTTTTGCAAACATTGCTCACGGATGTTCGTCAATTTTAGCCGATAAAGTTGCACTTAAATTGGTTGGAGAAAACGGTTATGTTGTTACAGAAGCTGGATTTGGATCTGATATCGGTAGTTTTTAATTGTATAGAAAAAGACTCGTTTTTAATAATCAATAATTATTTATAGGCATGGAAAAATTCTTTAATATTAAATGCCGTGCATCAGGTAATATTCCAAGTGCAATAGTATTAGTAACAACTATTAGGGCTTTGAAAATGCACGGCGGTGGACCACCAGTTACACCTGGAACACCATTGAAGAGCGAATACCTTCAAGAAAACTTAGAATTACTTCGAAATGGCATTCCTAACTTAATCAAACATATTAGTAACGGCGAAAAATACGGAGTTCCTGTTGTAGTAGCAATTAATAAGCACATGTGCGTTAAAATCATAATTAATAGTTTTAAATATTAATAAATCATTTTTAGGTCCGATACCGACTCTGAATTAAACTTGGTTAGACAAGCAGCTTTAGATAATGGTGCTTTTGATGCAATTTTGTGCACTCAATGGGCTGAAGGTGGATATGGAGCTACTAATTTAGCTGACGCTGTAATAAAAGCATGTAATCAAGAATCTCAATTTAATTTCCTTTATAATTTGGACTTATCAATTGAAGAAAAAATGAATGTTATTGCAAGAGAAATGTATGGCGCCGAGAGTGTTGAACTTACACCAGAAGTTAGAAAAAAAATTGAAATGTACACTGCACAGGTAAAACTTTATAAATAATTAGAAAAATTGAAGCTTTAATAATTTGCATAGGGTTACAACAAACTACCAATTTGTATGGCAAAGACCCCATTATCGCTTACTGGAGATCCAAACATTAAAGGAGTACCCAAAAACTTTATTTTGAAGATTAACGATATCTCCATTTCAGCAGGTTCTGGTTTTATTGTACCAATTTGTGGAGAGGTTTGTTTTTACTTCAGTAAACCAAAGATGATTTTTGTTAATGTTTGAAATTTTAGATCTCCAAAATGCCAGGATTACCAACAAGGCCATCGTTTTATGATATGGACTTAAACACAGAAACAGGAGAAATTGAAGGACTATTTTAAATAAATTTTTTATTATTTTAAATAAAAATAACTACTTTTTATTTACAGTTTACAAATTATTTTATTCTCACAGCAGCTCTTAGTTTAGCAGACCTACTTCTAGGATTATCTTCAATTTCATCAATGCTAGGGACAATCACATGCTTATTCAAAATTCTCCAATTTGATTCTAAAGCTTCATTAATAATATCCTTTTCAACATTAAAACTGTGACTACTAAATTTTAGAGGCAAGGTGTTAGCGGTATTTTGAATAACATTACCGTATAAGTGACGTTTTACAATAGTATCTTCCAAAGAATGAAAAGTAATAGTTACAATCCTACCCCCTAATTTAAGATACTTTTGTGCCAAAACTAATCCGTAATTGATTTCATTAAGCTCATTATTAACAAAAATTCTAAAAGCTTGAAATGTTTTAGTGGCATTATGAGCTCTTCTTTGAAGCTTATCTAAACGATATTTTTCTTCACAGACAGAATCCACTAAATCAGCCAATTCCTGAGTTGTAGTTAGCTTCTTAAATAAATATCTAGCTTCGACAATCGCTCTAGCTATTTTTCTAGCTTTCTTTTCTTCTCCATAAATTTTTATAATTTTGTACAAATCTTCTTCATTAGCATTAGCTAAAACGTCAGCTACTGTAGGCATATCAGAAGATTGATTGCCATCCATTCTCATATCAAGTGGACCATTTTTAGAAATTGCAAAGCCACGTGTGCTATCATCAAATTGCATGGAAGAACAACCAAAATCAAATAAAATTGCATCCAAAGAGTTTTGTTTAATTTTTTGTGCTGTTAGTAATTCTGGCAAGTTTGAAAAACAACCTTGCAATGGAATAACTTGATTGGGATATTCTTGGCATAATTTTGTTATATGTTCATGAGCTATAGAATCTCTGTCTAAAGCTAGAAGTTTTATATTAGGAGCTTGAGCAAGAATTTTTCTACTGTGGCCACCAGCACCAAAAGTCATATCTAAAATTGTTTGTTCTGCTTGGGGTTTTAGGTAAGCTAAAACTTCTTCAGCCATTACAGGAACATGAGAGATATTTTCTTCCTCTAAGCATAAATTTTGTAAACTTAAAAAACGTCTATGTACTTTTCTAATTGACTTAAGAACTTGAAACATATTTACTTTTCTGTTTCAGAATTACGTTTCAAATTAAGTATGTTTCTAAAAACTGAACTATTTTCTTTATCTAATACTTCTAAAAATTCTTTCGTTAAAATAACGTTACACTGTTCCGCTGATAAACCAGTGGCAGATGAAGATAAACCTCGTATGTACTTAGATCCGTGTTCGTTATTTATTAGTCTTTGAAGAGATAAATATTGGCGATCCCAATGCTGTTCGTTTCCAGTAAATTTACCTTCGTGTTGAGCTGTAGAAATATATTCGCGCAAATATTGACCCAGATCTCTGCAATAAAAAATATTCTTTTATTTGAGTTATTAACATCCACACAATAATAAACACATGGAGCATCGGAAATGAGCAGTACGATCCGAAAGAGACAGAGATATAATAAAAAAGATGATAGAGAGAGTGGTGGAAGTATGATAGAGATTGGTTTAGAGAAATGTGGAGTGGTCTGTCACCATAGTTGACAAGTGTCAAATGTCAATCTGTCAACATAGTTATCATATGTCAATGTCTGAGGGGAGTTCATCTGTCACCACATGTCAATTTTATCCGTCATTTCATGTAGTGTAGTTTACTATCATTTCATCTGTCAACCCATTTGTCATTCCATATGTCATTTCAGAGATTGTTTTAGAGAGAAGAGGATTGGGGGAAATCTGTCACTATAGTTACTATATCGAGTGTTCAGAAGTCAATCAGTGTAAGTCGTTTTATTAAGAAATCGACTTTACATGGCTTAAAATCCTCTTCTATTTTAAAACTTACAATTGACAAAGCAGGAAAATCACTATTGTTATATGAGTTCTTGATATTATTTACAAGCATTGGTATTTTTTTTACAACACATTAGAAAAACAATGGATGTGGCCATACGAGGAACTTTTTCCGTCCGTCAAATCTTGTAATTTTATATTACATTTATTGCTGCTTCTGTCAAGGATTGAACCTGAGACTTCTGTGTGTAAGCATTTACAGCAATTTTTGAAATTTTGACATTCAAAAAATCCTAAAAAATCATTATTCCAAAACGGCTCGAGAGATTTTTTATAAAAATTCATATTTCGATAGAGAATTACGTTGTCTATAACATATCCCAAAAAGAAAAAATACGGCAGAGGAAATTTTGAGAAAATCAATTTCCAAATTTTGACCTACTTTGGTCAAAGGTAGGCACCTTTGAAACAATTTTAAACATCGACTTGTTTAGGACGAAAGCCCTATATTTTGGCTGTACAGTGCCGTTTTGAAATTTTTATAATAATAATTACCGGCCAAGTTATAAGGGAAAAACCCCAAAATGGGACAATCGTTCTATTGGCCGCCATTTTGAATAAAAAAAATTTTATTTATTTTTTCAATTCGGGCTCACATGTACTATCTTATAGCCAAGTAGAAACGAATTTATTTAGCCCAAATTTGCAAATATGCGCCCAAAATAACCACCTTATTTTTGGCTCAGTAGCTTTTGCTCTAGGGGTGGGGACATCCATACACACTCATACATGCTCATACTGACATTTTGGTTCAAAAAATCGAAAATTTTTTTTTGCATTTTTGGAATCAGGGGGGCTCGAAACGTGGAGAAATGCAATAAAAAATTATTTTTTCTCGATTATAACTACTTTTTCTTGGATTGGAAAAAGTTAAAACACAAAATTATCTCAATTTTTGTTTCTATTTTTTTATTGACTTACACTGATTGACTTCTGAGCACTCCATATGTCACCTTGGACCCAGGGCCCCACTTATGTATAAGACAGCACTGGTCATCTGTCATGCTATAATGTTATTCGTCTGGAATTTCATGTCAGAGGGGAGTCAACTCATCAGTCATTCCATTTGTCATTTCATCTGTCATTCCATCTATGATCAAATCTGTCATTTGAAGTCATCATCTCACAGATCAGTTCGACAGGAGGTAGGATGAGTGACAGATAGAATGAGATTACAGATCACATTGATAAATGAGATGACAGAGGAGAATGACACATACAATGAGAAGGCAGATGAGGATATGACATAATATTAGACTGACAGATGATATTCGTAGAAAGAAGATGCATAGACAAACAGAGAGAAGATAGCGTCAGCGTGCCCTATCCCTCAAATAATTATGTACAAGTTTACGCATATAACAGTATATCGTTACTAGTTACTAATACTTCTTTTATTTAGTTTAATCAAACCTACTTGTTTGGTAATCATATTACTTGCTATTACTGTTTATCGAGGTCTAAAGACTTCTTTTGGGATAGGTATGGGTAATCTAAACAATTTGAATATGTTACAAAATATTTTTTAAATTTTGTAATTATAATACGATAATGAACATCATACCTGCCAGGTTTACTTGAATCAAGAGGCCACTGCTTAACTAATTGCAAAATCCTTTTGTAAATACCAGAAGAACCCATACCAAAATTGAGGTTAGATGAAGTTTATTATTATTATTTTTTAATGATCAGTAATCAGTAGCGCACTCTATGACTTCACCAGTAGCAGCGTTTAAAAGGAAACTTCTTTATCATTTTACTTTTATAAATAATTCTAGATTAGTTTGGATATCAGTTATCTCGAAATTATTGGCAAATAAAAAAATTTAAAAATAAAAAACTTAAAATAAATTGCCTCACATTTTTTGAATATCAGTATTTTGCATGATTTTTAAAACATCCGCTAGGCGCTGGCACATTTCTATGCGTCAGTCAGTTTCTGAAGTTTCTCATGTGGTTCGAAGGTAACTGCTAATTTTTTTTAAATTATGGCCGGAATGCTGTCCATAAGTTCAAGAAGTTTATCGAGGCCATTAATTAGGACAGCAAAAAATTATTTAGAAACTAACTTATCTAAGGTACGTACAGCTGAAGTCTTATAAATGGGTGATAGATATCCAATTTGACTACAATTTTGTTATGTAATATTTGTAATTTGGACAATATTTTACGCTAGCTAGGTATTTAAGTTGGACTAAATCACTAAATGTGATTTTATTTAAAAATAATATTCTTTGTTTCAGTCACGCCCTACAAAGAGAGCCTATCATAAAATTGCACCACAAGCAACACTTCGCAGAAATTGTATTAAAGCGAGTAATTTCATATTTAATGAGTAATTGCCCTTCACGTATCAGTAAGACTTAATTTTAACTAAAATGTTACAGACATAGAAATGGTTTAGAATGGAACCATTTTAGAAACTTTAGAACTTCGGCTACTTTATTGGAGGTTAAGGTAGTAAATGCACCAGAATTTCCTGAATCGGTGCCTTCGGGTGATTTGAGGTGAGCTCAATCTTTTATAACTATTGTAATGCTAAATATGTGGTATAAACACCTTAGATGGCTAAAGAAAGCAGGGGATCAGGTGGCCGAAGATGATAGTGTAGCTGAAATTGAAACTGATAAGACATCGATACCGGTACCTGCTCCAGGTCATGGTGTAGTGGAGGAGTTGTTGGTACCAGATGGAACTTCTGTTAAAGCAAAACAGCCTTTATTTAAATTTAACATTACTGGTACTAAACCTTCTGGAGGAGCAGCTCCTGCTGCCAAACCTGCGGCGGCTGCTGCACCACCACCCCCTCCACCGCCACCTGCTGCTGCAGCACCACCACCAAAACCTGCAGCGGCGGCACCACCACCACCACCTCCACCAAAACCTGCTGCTGCTCCACCACCACCTGCTGCTCCTAAGGCTTCTATACCAGTTGCTGCTATTCGACATGCACAATCAATTGATACAGCCACAGTTAAAGTAAGCGTATAATTGTAAACATTTTATAAAAAAAATAATGAATTTGTTTCTTTAAATAGGTTCCGCCGAAAGATCCCACTAAAGAAATTGCAGGAACACGTACTGAACATCGTGTTAAGATGAACAGAATGCGTCTAGTAATTTCAAAAAGGTTAAAGGAAGCTCAAAATACGAACGCTATGTTAACTACCTTTAATGAAATCGACATGAGGTATATCTTAAATTTTTGTTTGCTGTTAGTTCATTTTTGAAATTTTTAGTACGATAATGGAATTCCGCAAAGCGAATTTAGATTCATTTGTTAAGAAGTATGGTATTAAATTGGGATTTATGTCTGCATTCACCAAAGCTTCTGCTTATGCACTTCAAGATCAACCTGTTGTTAATGCTGTTATTGATGATAATACTAAAGAAATTGTATACAGAGATTATGTTGATATTTCAGTAGCTGTAGCTACACCCAAGGGGCTAGTTGTTCCAGTATTAAGAAATGTTGAAAGTATGAATTATGCTGATATTGAGCTAGCATTAAATGCTATGGGCGAAAAAGCTAGAAAAGGTAATATTAAATGGTTACAATTACTGCATTCGGTAATATACATCTTTTACCTTTTTTGGCTCGATACGATCCGAATCTGTTCGTTTATTCTGAAGTCTGTTCTCAGTTTTGTCACCTTAGTGTTCGTTTAACATATAATCGAGCATTCGGAGCATGATCTGAATGCTCAGAGTTTATAGACGGACCTTATAAGGAACCAAACCAAATGCAGTAAATAGTAATTCATGAATTTTGTAAGGCTTTTATTTTGGGCATATTAATAGATCAAAGCTTTACTAGTTTGCCCATTTAGCCAATTTTCTATCTACTTTAAGCAAAAATAATCATGTTATGTCACATTCTGTGAAGCACATTGTATTTTGTTATCAATTTTTATGTTATTCTATTTTTTACATTATTTTATTTTTTAGGTAAAATTACTGTGGAAGATATGGATGGTGGTACTTTTACCATTAGCAATGGAGGTGTGTTTGGTTCTTTAATGGGAACTCCTATCATAAATCCTCCACAAGCGTCTATTTTGGGAATGCACGGAACTTTTGAGCGGCCTATTGCCATCAAAGGACAGGTTTGTTAATTAAAAATAATTTTTAATATTATTTTAATAATTTTTATTTTAGGTTGTGATTAGACCGATGATGTACATTGCCTTGACTTACGACCATAGATTAATTGATGGACGTGAAGCAGTTTTATTTTTACGTAAAATTAAAGCGGCAGTTGAAGATCCACGTATAATTCTAGCAGGTCTTTAAAATTTACCAACATTAAATAATTAGCAAAAAAATGTACAGTACTTTTATTATTTACATTATATTATTATGTTGCTTGTATAGTTTTAAGAACAAGATAAGAAATATCTTATAAATAATTGACAACCATACAAACATTTATGTTTTAAACCTTAAATAATGGATTATAACATGTATCATTATAATATGGCAAACCCAAATTATTTTAAGTTTTTAAAAATTTGTCTGTACATTTTTGGGTGAGTAGTCATTGTTCGTTAATTCAGCAACACATCTTCAGCTAAATTCGACGTGTAATTGTATTCATTTTTTCAAAAATATATGGCAAATTCTGTTTTAGTTGTATTATTGGATGTACTCTGTATTGTTAATTGTTATAAAAATAAAGACCCCCAATTTTAATTTGAATATTTTAAATTTATAAATTTTTGGAAGGTATGGGAACATCGAACATCAATCGTTCTGAATATCTGGTGTAAAGATAGTTGGAATAGATTTTTTAACCATGAAATGACAGCCGATCTGTCAAATTTAGTACAAATGACACTAACGAAGAAAAGGTTTTAGCTGGTTTAGATTTTACGTTATAAGTTTTTAAAACAACATTCTGCTTATTAAAAATAAAGGTAAAACATTTGTACTTTTATTGGAAATAATGCTCATATTGATGTTTATTGTAGGCTATTATAATTAACTTGAGCAAACCAACCATGAACGACGTTGAAGATGAATCTGTTTTAGAACAGATATCACAGTCGGAAATTGTTAGTTTTAATGTAATTTGTCGTCTTTGTGCAAATCCAAACGAACGAATTATTGGCATTTATAGTGAAGAAGGAATATCGAATAATTTAGCTGAGAAAATGAATCGTTATTTACCAGTCCAAGTTTGTGAAAGTGATTATTTACCGTTGCAGTGTTGTTGGAGCTGTGCTTCAACTGTTTTGGCATGGCACGAACTTTATTTAGCTAGTGCTGAAGCCGATCGCAGATTGAGAGAACTCGAAGACCTCACCGTAAAGCAAACTCTAGCAGAAGAATTTTGCGACATAAATGAACCCAATTCACCACCTGAAGAACAAGATATAAAGTAAGTAGTCTTATTTTGCTTATTTCTTTAAAAAATTTAAAATAGAATTTGACTTTTGTTGCTCTTAGCAATAAATCAAGTTTACACTTTACGTATAATTAGTTCTGCATGTGTGGTTTATTAATTCTTCCATAATCGAACAGTTATGGCTGAAAACAACAGACTTACTAATTGCCCGTTTCTTCATAAAAGGAAAACAAAAGCATTTCATAGTAATTAATACTTCATCGAAGCAAACCTGTAAAAAATATACTTAAACTAGCTTCAGAAAATTTTATGTTTGAACCATTGTACCCTCGTATCTGACCCATTTTCTATTATATGTTATTAAATGATTTGTGTTTGTAGGTCAGATTTGAAGACACTTGCAACAAGTCTGAGTGTTTTCAGCCATGATACAGCTACAACAACAACGGAAGAAACGAAAAAAGAAAAAATTAAAATAAAAGATGATTGGCTTGAATGTAATCCTATGATCGATGAATCCTTAGATCAGTATATGAGCAGTATTGAAAATTCATTAACAGAATCTGATGAAAGATTATTGAAAAAGGAAAGTGTTATTAAAAAACCTGTTAAAAAGAACAAAGCACATAAAAAGAAGTTAAAAAGTGACGAAACGGTTAAAAATGAAGGTGACTATGTCTTTAATTTTACTTGTGCATATTGTTTAATCATATTTTTTGATGAAGAATCCATAATTAGTCACATGAAAAAAGATCATCCCGAAAAAGCCCAAGACTTTGTAGAAAATATGTTATCAAAAAAAGATATAAGTAAGAAACGTCATTTGACTACAAAGCTTGATCTTGAAGTTGTAAATGAAGCAAAAGTAGTAGTTGAAGGGCGTATTTATTACAACTGTAAAATTTGTGGAAAAAGTTTACACTCACCCTACACCTATACGTGGCATATGCGGATCCATACTGGAGAAAGACCATACATTTGTGACTTATGTGGCAAACAATTTCGCGTATCACAAGGTTTAATCAGACATGTACGTGAAACACACGAAGGTATTAAAAATTATGGTTGTGATTTATGTGGCCGTAAATTTGCCACTCGTCGTAATGTTGAAGAACATCGTCGTATACATACAAACGAAAGACCATACGTTTGTGATCTTTGTGGAAAAAGTTTCAAGCAAAAAGCTTCACTTTTTGTTCATAGCAGATCCCACAACGATTTTTATCCTTACAGATGTGATTATTGTAATTTAGGTTTTCGTGCTCGACCACCACTTTTAATTCACATCACAAAACATACAGGAGAGAAGCCCTATCCTTGTGATGTTTGTGGTAGGCGTTTTAGAATTAAGTACGAATTAAAGAGACATAAGTTAATACATTCTGAAGAAAAACCATTTATTTGTAGTGATTGCGGATTTAGTTTTAGACAAAAACGTTATTTAAGAAATCATGCCAAAGCAAATCATAAACGAGATATTACTTAAACAGTTAGTTATAACTGCTACGTTGTGACATTGTGTACATGAATACGAATTGTTTGCAAGCATAGATTGTGTAAGTTATGTTTTAATTTTGTTAAATACTCAAAATCGGTATTGCTCGAATTTGTGACCAACACTTGAGTTCACCATTCTTTAGTCATATGTGACCTTAATATGTATGAACTAAGATGAAAACAACGTATTTATTGAGTTTAATTATTTAATTTAGTTAATACATTTATTATTAATTAGTATTAAAAATTTATTTAAAAAATTTACTATTAAATTACTTATTTATTGAGTATTCTAATGTTACGTGACTGTAAAAAATCGTGAAATCAAGTTTAATGTTAAATGAATGTGTTGGCTGTAAACTGCTCACTCAATTTTACTTTGCTACTTATAGTAAATATATAAATTTGATATTGATTTTAAATTAAGAGTTATGGAGTAAACTTCAATTTTTATTTATACAAATTGTGAGAATGTAACGTTTACTATTGTGAACTGTTTTTGATTTTTATATTCTTTTAAATTGTAGTATTTTATGAATCCAACATGTCCTAGAAAGACCGTTGGACTGTTTAAAATAAGCTGCTAGAATAGTAGATGTGATCTGTGACCTAGGTACAAAGAGTAAGTATTTTGGTCTAAAAAGGTATATTGTTAGCTCTAAGGTGTCACAAATTCGGAGCTGATCATTATTAAACTTAATTTTTCTCTTTGTAAATGTTAAAAGGCCTGAGATACTTATTTTCACATTTTAAGAGATACTAATTACCTAAGTATTAAGCTTCAAATCTGGGGCACAGTGTATAACATAACAATAAATCTGTGACTGATTAGTTGTTTATTGTGATGTATTAAATGTTCATATAAAGTTTGTAGTAAGTTAGTAAATAATTAATTTAAACGTATTGTTTTTAAAATGTATAAAATGTCTCGTAGTTTTATAGATAATTTGTAAATGTACTAAAAATAAAGTAGTAGAAGATAAAACAATAAACACTTTTTTACAATAAAAATTAATAAACTGCAACAAACTTGTCGAGTTTAACAAGTTTCACATAATAAATTGATGGAAATTAATTGTTTTAAAAAATAAAAACAAACTATTAAAAGAGTTTCTTGGACATTGTTATAGAATTAATTGTACCAGTATTTTATTTTGCATTAGATGTCTAATAAATCATTAATTAAGTAAGAATTTAAATTAGTTTAGTTGTTCTCAATTGTTTCAGCAGATTTATAATTACATAATTAGAATTTATTTTCAAGTAGTGTTTCACAAGACAAGATTTCTTGTCTTGCAAACTAAAATCTTGTCTTGTCTTGTTAGTCTTTCATATTTTCAATGAAAATAACGTCGGGTTTCCCTGTTCTTGCTTTTTCGTGGAAAATACTTGCATTCTTGCACCCCGGGGATTTAACAAGAAGCAAGAAAATTTTGTAACTCTTGCACTATTCTTGCAAGCTATGTTCTTGTCTTGGTTTGCTACAAACTAGTAGCTCTTGTCTTGCATTTTGTGCAAGAACAAGAAAAATGCAAGAATATCGTGAAACACTATTTTCAAGTATGAAATAAAGCTTCTCATGGAGCTAATGGCCTATTTGCAGTCGAAGGTCCTTAAACTAAAGTTAAAAAAACTAAAATAAAAAGCTTCTCATGTCTAAACATTTTTTTATTTTCAGATGTTCCGATAATAAGGAATTAATAGCTGACGCTCTACCTCAAAGAGAAGTCTTTGAAAATGAAAGTGCATCCTCAAATACCGAATGTTCCATATGTTTTATGAAATTATCTAGTGAAAGATATTTAACCATACATAAATTGAAAAAACATGGAATTTCTAAGTCTCCATCAAAAGAACCACCTATGATTTGTGAAATTTGTAAAACTACTTTTAAACGGCGTTGTGATATGATAAGACATATTAAAACAAAGCATTCTACAAAAAGCCAAACTAAAAAGAAACGAGTTGTTGAAATTAAGGAAATTCATAAGAGCAAGAAGAGAGTAGATGAAACTGAATTTAAAAACAATAAAAGTGAAGTTGAAGATACTGCTTTAAATTCAACAGTTGGTTTAGTTTGTGTAATTTGCAACCAATCTTACAAGAAAAAGAGCGAATTAAACAAACATTTAAAAGATGAACACGATCAAAATATTCCTCGTTTGAGACGGAACAAAAATGAAATAATTGCAGAACATTTTTGTGATGTTTGTGATAAAGGTTTTACAAGAAAGTTCGATATGGAAAAACATAGAAAAACGAAACATCCTAATGTACCCAAAGTTGAAAAGGAACCAACTCAGCAGCAAAAGAATCTTGAACTCTTGAGGAGGTGTAAAATTACAAATGTGGATAGTAAGAGTTGTTATAAATGTGAAAGTTGCCAAAGAGTATTTAGACAATCATATAATTTTATTAGACATCAAAGTGTTCATACTGGAGTTAGAGCATATTTTTGTCATATTTGTGGTAAAAATTTTCGCGTTTCTAGTGGTCTTCATCGTCACATAACGGAACATCATTACGGCGTAAAAAAATACCCGTGCGATGTATGTGGAAAAAGTTTTGCAGCGAAAGCTACTCGGGACGATCATACAAATATTCATACCAATCATAGACCTTTTGTTTGCGACGTTTGCGGTAAAGCTTTTAAGCAAAAAGCCTCATTACATATTCACAAACTTTTCCATACCGATAATTTTAGATTTTCCTGTAATTACTGTGGTAAAAAATATAGACGAGGGTCGGAACTTAAAATTCATACTTGGTTGCATACGGGTCACAAACCGCATCAATGTAATTTGTGTGATGCAAGATTTAGATTGCGTCATGATTTGAAAAGACACCAAAAAACTCATAATAAATCAAATATGTACGTTTGTAAAGAGTGCGGTTCTACGTTTAACGAAGAAAGGTATTTGAAAAATCATAAGAGAAGGCACGAATTTGATGATTCGTCACGTCATTTCGTTTTTATAGCTGAATGAAAATTATGTAGGTATTTCATTTGTAATTTTTATTGTAAATATTACACAAAGTCAAATAAATAGATGAACAAATGGCTCTTGAAGTAGCGTTTTGGTTATATCCCATAAACTTTAAATTTAATTTTTTATACTGAGAAAAGAATAAAATGAAGAGATTATAGAGTTTTATAAGGGATTTGCAACAAGCGGTAATAATCAAAGCGTAACGAAGATACTTTTAACAATTTTCATCTATTTCACATTTAACTTGTATTAAAATTAAATTTTATTAGAATATCCCTATTCTTATCTTTAACAAATAATCCACAACAATTGAACATGATTAAAATTATTATCAATATCTTTTCTTTACAGCTTAGCTCAGTTTGATCATTTGTGTTGTATTTGTAGAGTAAAACGTTTAATTGTAAAAAAATATGGATTGGGAAGGTATACTTTTTCAAAAGCAACCATCTGATGGTAAAAAGAGACCACCTTGTAGAACTTTTGACCTTTCTTTAGACGAAAGTGTGCGTAAATATGTTTGTGGAGTTTGTTCAAATAGTTACAAAAAAGGTAATTACCTTAGAAGGCATAAAAAGAAAAATCATCCTCACAATAGACTTACACAAAAGCACCTAGAGGAAAGAGATGAAATGGAAGCAAGTAGTAGTGAACAAGGGAGTACATCATCAGAATATCGTTGTGATTATTGTGATTCTATATATTTGTGTTCTTATACATATCATCAGCATGCAAGAATTCATAGATGGCTCGAAGATATAGAACATCGCGATTTTTCTCTTTTAACCTCGGCTCGATCCTGTCAGACAGCTGGAAGAACATTTTATATTCCACAAGCTTATCTTTGCAAAATTTGTAGTCGAGCTTTAGATACAGAACCTTTATACCATGCACATATACAAGTATGCCAAAAACATCGGCCGAGGTTTTCAAATCTAAATTCCAACTTATGCTGTTATGTTTGTGGACAAGAATTTAAAAAATACTTACAACTGAGAAAACACAAAACGCTTTATCATCTAGATACAAATTAATAATTATATTGTAGGTAAATTAGTTAGACAAATCCCTAAAGGGAGATTTAGTAGTATTTGAATAATAATCGCGTACAATTTTAAACTTAGTTTTTTAAATGAATTAAATGTGATATTTTATATAAGTATAATAAAGACTTATTTGACTTGTATTTATTAACTTATTATTGGATTTGTACCTAACACAGGTATTCTCCATTATAAGGCAGGTTAAAAATCTGAAAAAAATTGAAAGTGACCCTGTGACTTACTTTTCTACCCATCTAATGATAACTAAAATATTAATTTTAGGAATTAATTAATTTTGAATGGACTTAATAGTAATATAAAAATAAATTAATGCAAAATATATGATTTATTGAAGTATGTAATAAATTTTTTATTTTATTTATCATATTGGCTTATGTCTCCACCTACACTTTCCTTTTTCTTCATGCTTAACAAATCTACAAAAGCACTTATATCATAATCGGGATGTTTTGTCATTTCTCTAAAAAAAATAAGTTGGAAATATATTTTATATTAAAAGGTTTATTATATTTACATGTAAATTTGCAGAATTTGATTCGGAGTTAATTCCCCAAACTGAGTGAAAATACTCATATCCTTAAAATATTTATTATCATCACATTCTTGAGGTACTATTAAATTTACTCCTATCCCAGGTAACCAATTTCTGTAACAAAATTAAATTTTTTGTAAAGTAAATCATTTAAAAACATATAACTTACTCGAGAGTTGGTATTATTCTCGCTTTTCTTTTGATCATACATTGTGTAACAAAGTAATGTAAATGTAATAAATATGAGGGTTGTACAGGAAGCTCTCGTTTCAAGTTTATTTTTACAAAATATATGTAGTCAACATCATATTTTGAATGCTAAAAATTTTTTTGATTTAGTAACGAGTCGGGTAACTTCAAGATTTAAAAAAGATACTGTTATAATTACATTATTAAATACTGGGCTTTTGTACCACCATTTTAAATATTAAACTTACATAATGTGTTCTATAGTGTTCCTTTAATTTGGTCTCCCATGGAAGAAACGATTTTCTTGGATATTTCTCTAAAAATTCGTAATCAAATAAAATTTGAAATAAAACACTTATTTTTTGATAAGTATGTAAGGACATTCCAGTAGTTGCAGTACATCTCTGAAATTGTGTTATTGTGAGTAAAACATTTTGATGTTTAAAATATTATTACATACAACATAATCCATAGGCTTCATTAAGGCAAAAATTTGAGGTCTTCCGTGAGTAACAATTTCTCGTTGAATAGTTAACATTCTTATCAGGTAATTAATAAAACTTAAATTTGGCATTGGACCTATAATTGTCATGGCAGGATCTGCAAAGTATTAAATTTAAAATTAATCTATAAAGTTTCAAAATTGCTATTTACCGTCATTCCAATTTTTAACAGGTACGTCTCTTAATAACTGTTCTACTCTATTCCCCGAATCTTTATCATCCCATCTAGATAAAGAATCCAAACTGAAAATGTTCTTAATAAATAATTCAACCCTATTTGGATACTTATTACCAAATTTCTAAAATGATAAAACAGATTAATTAACAGGAATTGATAAAATAATTCTACCTTCAAAACAGTTCTAAATTCATCACACGATTCATATACTCTAACGGTTTTAATATTTTTGTCAAGAAGTTCTCTTGTAATTAAACCTAAACCAGCGTTCGTTTCACATATAACTTGGTTATCGTTTTGCAACAATTCGGGTAATATGCGTTCGACAACACTTCTAGCAATGGCTCGATCGGTTAAATATAAGTGACTTAAATTTAATCTACGTTTTGGAACAAAATATTTTAATGGTATTTTATTTCTAACACTTTTCAACCCTTTTGTAGTTTCAAAGTAATTCAAAACTTTTTTTGAAGTACGAGCAAGTTCAACTTCTTTAGTATCGGTCGTATCGGTAGCCGGTTCTGTGCTTATTGAAAACGATTTTGTAAATTTATATTTCGAAAATATTTGTTTATTTAATAAAATCTTCATAGTAATTCGTTGTGCAATTAGTTTTCAACTTCCAAATGTTTATAAATTTAAAAAAAATCTGTAAACTGAGGTTATGTTTAACGACGTAAATGTCAAATTTGAAGTTTGACAGTAAAAATTAAAGTGTCAAATGTTTAGATGTAGTTATTGTTGATTTTTCGGTTTTGAAGATTGTAAAGTGCAATTAAAGTTACAAAAATGGTTTTAAGTAACATCGTTTTGCTTAGCCAAATTGCTGGATATGTTATTGGTTTAATTTTATCTTTATGTATAATTATACCGATAAGTTTACATCAAGACGAGTTTAGGTACGATATGATTCTTTTACAATATAGTATCTTGCAAGTATTATATTTCAGAGGACACTGTTTATTATTTTCTACTGGAACATGGCAAGAAACAGATGGTCAGTTTAATGTAGACTGGGCGTCACAAGCTTATTGTAATTACACCATACTTGTTGGCGTGTTATTATTTTTGTTATCTATATTTCAGATTTATAGGTAAGCAGTTTGATTTGTTTGAATCTGTAAGCTATATTTAATATTTTTCAGGTTGTCGGTGTTTTTGTACAAGGGAACAGATAGTAGTTTTTTATCGGCATTTATAGATGTTGTTTCAAGCATTTTTGTATGTGGAATGACCATAGTTGCCGCAATAATAATTACATTAGGTTTTATAACCTGGTGTCAAAATATGGAGCAGAGGTTTCCTTCGTAAGTAATTTCTCTTAATTGTGTTACTTTTATTGTGTTTTAATTAGCATAAATCGCTAATTAATTAGCGTACTCAGTTTTGTAAGTAAATTACAAAATTTATACTATAAATACTATTTTAATGTTATAGTTGTAATGCAAGTTAATTGTTGTTTTTAGTTGCGAGTTAGCTGCTGGTCAAGAAATTGATATTCATGATGGAATTAATACAAATGGTTTTTATATAGAGTTAGCAACAGCTCAGGTAATTTCAGTTTTTACATATATTGTAATTCCTATATTGTAATTTTGTTGTAGTTTGGAGTTTGGGCTTCTTTTGCGACATGGGTAGGATTGAGTGTGTTTGCTCTGTTAAAGTTATGCAGATATCACCAGTTGGAAAATCTTCGTGTTTCGATGTATAGAGAAAGACAGCGTCTTATAAATGAAAATGCAGAATCACCAGGTAGTTCTTTGGGTCGTGAATCAACCACCAGTACAGCTCCAATTGTAGCCAATTCAGAGTGATTAGTTTTAGCTGTATTAAAATATCCTTGTTTAATTTTATATGCCATAGTTCATATATCTCTATTAATTCATCATACTTTTAATCAATTCTGTAATTATTAAATTAATGATTAAGAAATAATTTATAAAAAATACCAAATTGGAAGACTAATGATTAATGTACATTGTTTGCTGTGATTAAGATTATTGTTAACTTTTGAAGTTATTTAGAGAATTATTTTAAACTTATCTAACTATTTACTTTATTTTTAATTTTAAAGCGTAATAAATAAATTATTTTATTAAAAAGGCAATTTATTTTTAAAACGCAATAATTCTACCTTGGTCCACAGGAGGTCAGGTTAATATGGTTGTGTTCTTTGCTAAAATGAAGGTTGGTAGCTCGAATAATGTTAACCTAATTCAGCTGATTATTTACAACTGTCAGTGTACGTCAACATAAAGAAAAATGTAAATTTTTCTAAATATCGAAATGTTTTATTTACATTTTAATATAGCAGTTCATTTATTTAAGTTTTTCCATTTATAAGCAGTTAAAACCATGTTTAGTAAGAAGTCCCATTTGGATATTAAGAAGTCGACCACAAAAATACAAGATGCAAAGAAAGACTTAGCTACACGTCTAAAACACCTAAAAATCATTTTAGGTAAGTTTGTGTTAACATTTCAAACAATTTTACTAACTTGTGGTTTGTAGATAATGTTGACGTATCTGAAGCTAAAGGCATATTCGAAACTAATTTTAGTCACATTTACCACATCCTTTACGAAAGTTTTATAGAAGCTGAATCACATTTACGACAACGAGGTAAAGCAATATTTATAGATAATTTCATTTGTGTTTGCGTTTGTAAATTTCATAATTTTGAATGTCGGTGGATACTGTTGAAGCTTTCGCTATAATTTGTACCATGCGTTTGGTGTTTGATTTTTCATAACTATTTAAGTTCTAACATGCTCAATTAAAATTTAAAAAAATCTTGTTATGAACTTCATAACATAAAAATTTAATATAATAGTAACTTGAAAAGCCTTTAGAGGTACTATTGATGTTTATATGGAACAAACTTACTGATTAGGTTATTAGTATGTGGTATCTATTTAATTTCTTGCAATTATTGTAATATTTAGTAGGTACATTCAAACTATTTACTAATTTTCAAAACTAGTCCACGAAGCAAATATAGAAGATTTTAAAAATAAATTATGGCTGTACACTACACTTTGTTTTATCTCTTGCTGCGGTTTAATACACTTGGCTGTAGAAATGTACGTAACAAAAAAAGCATTTTATTAAAATAGATGCAAGTAGAATAAATTGCAAAGCACAGTTTTAACTTTTTCCAATCCAAGAAAAAGTTGTTATAATCGAGACAAAAAAATAATAGGTAATAATAATTTTTTTTATTGCATTTCTCGACGTTTTGGGCCCCCCTGATTCCAAAAATGAAAAAAAGATTATTTCATCGGCAAAAATAGCTTTAATAAGAAATCTATACAGGGTGTCCAAGTCCAAAAATAAGGTGGTTATTTTGGGAGCATATTTGCAAATTTGGGCCAAATTCATTTTTACTTGGCTATAAGATAATACACGTGAGCTTCAATTGAAAAAAAGAATTTCAAACTTTTTTATTCAAAATGGCGGCCAATAGAACGATTGTCCCATTTTGGGGTTTTTCCCTTATAACTTGACCGGTAATTATTATTATAAAAATTTCAAGGCGGTATTGTACAGCCAAAATATAGGGCTTTCGTCCTAAGCAAGTCGATTTTCAAAATTGTTTAATAATTGCCTACCTTTAAGGGGCCAAAGTAGGTCAAAATTTTGAAATGGATTTTCTCAAAATTTCCTCTGCCGTATTTTTTCTTTTTGGGATATGTTATAGACAACGTAATTCTCTATCGAAATATTAATTTTTATTAAAATCGCTCGAGCCGTTTTGGTGTAATGATTTTTTGAATGTCAAACTTCTAAAATCTCTAATTTCTTTTGTAAGAAAAAATGAAAACTTGAAAATAGATATATTTATCAATCTCATGAATATCTGTTATTTGACACTATTTTCGGTTAAAAAAACGTTTCCGGTTCAATCGGAAATTACAAAAATATCAAAATTTTTAGGAATACTCTGTATATCTTCAAACATTTTGAAAGCTCGTAAAATTAGCTATTACTTGATACCAAACACTTTATATTTCGATTTCTGGTTTAACCGGAAACAGCATCAAATTTCTTATTTTAAATAGAACACCCTCTATATTTTTCAATATTTTGAAAGCTCGAAAAATTAGCTTTTTGAAAATATAAAATAATGTATATTTTGAACTTCAATTTTAACTTGAACTTCGAAATTAAAAAAAAATGAAATTAGTATTTCAGACAGTTTATGTCTAAAAATTCTGCTTACACGCAGAAGTTCTAGGTTCGATCCCGGACGAAAGCAAAAAACCATTTTTTTTTATATTTAATAATAAAAACATTGGATGTGGCCATATGAGGAACCGTTTTCATGCCTAACTTCAATACCCAAACGTTTCTTTAGTGCGCTTTTTACAGTTTTTTTTAATGTATTTTATTTATAAGATATTAAATGAAATTTTAATAAAAAAAATACAAAATTCCAAGATTTGACGGACAGAAAAAGTTCCTCATATGGTCACATTCGTTGTTTTTTACAGTTAATAATAGGTACAATGTATGTAGTATCTCTTGAGGCTCAACTTCTAATAATTAAAGGGCATTATCTTTATATTTGAATTAGCATAAAATTTATAATATTTTTATTGTGTGTATCGTTAGATGATTAGTTACATTTGAGTAAATAACAACAAAATAATTTGCTAATAAAGTAATTTTCTGTGCTAACTGCTAATGTATTGTTTGTTCTTTTTAATGGTATCATACAGAGCTGTCATTTCATCTAGGTAAGTTAATACAAAGATTATTAATTTCTCATCTTACTCAATTTTCTTTAAAGTTCACAAAGCGTACAAAGAAGAGCTCGAGTGTGCTTTATGGATATTAGAACAAATATTATCTCTCATACCCGAATTACTTCACAAGAGATGGCAGATACACTCTTTAGGACGAATTTTAGCCAAGCTGTTGCACACAGGAAATTCTGTTCGTGTAAGACGTCAAGCCATCCGCTATTTTTTAATGTGGTATCAAGCTTTAAACGAAAATGCACCAGATTATGTGCACGAAATGTACGCTTCTCTAGTACCTGGATTTGCAAATCAATCTTCTCTATTTAACCAAAGTAGTGGAAGTATTTTTCATGATGCCGTTCACTTACCAGTTACTCCAGCAGAAATTTTACCCATTCTTCCACCTTCAAGTGGAGAAAAACCACCCGAAAATCCGAATAGATTGTTTTTAGAAACACTTCTAGATTATATGGTTTCTACAGTAGTGCGATTAGAATGGCACGATAAAGTAGTACAACATCATCGTTGTTTTAATTTTTTACTAGAGAAGTTCAAATTGTACTATTTACCTAAAATATGCCCTAATTTTTCAACGGAAACTTCTCTATATCAGCCAAATTTAGGTAAATATTTACCATTGTTGTAACTTTTAACTTATGAGATTTTTTCAGATTTACCAGTGATAAGGAAACCGGAAGTTGAGAATGAATTTGTAACATGTCGAGTGTCTTTAATAAAGTGGATTGCTACATACATGCAACATCCCAAGCGAAATTTAGAAACTGGACCACCATCAATTATCAGTACACATTCAGCACCGTCAAATCATGAAGATGACCAACACTCAGATTCAACCCATCCCAGTCTAGATTATTGTAAGTAAGCGGTAAGCAATCTATTTCAAAAATTAAACTGTACATTTTTTTAGCAATTTCAATCCACTCAAATAAAACTGTTGATGAAGAAATTGCATCCCAAATTGTTAGAAGTGTTCTGTGCAGTTCAAGAGATAATATAAATTTTGTGCATGAAATTTATAGACAAGCCTTTCTCTTGAATTTTGCTCATGCTGTAGCTATTCGTAAAACTATTGCTGTTTATAAGGATCTCATTCAGTTAAATATTATAGAATTACCACCTTATATGCTAGAACCACCAGAAGATTCAGTTCGACAAAATGAAGAACACAATACGCCCGAAGGGTATAGATACGGAAGATTAAGAAATGATTCTTACATTGGAGCTATTCATAAAGAAAATATATTTATTAGAGCCGGAATGCAGGTAATTTTATATCTGATTTATTTATATTTTATTGTTAATTGAGGAATTTTCAGAATGTTCTTCAAATCTTCATGACACATGCTTCAAATGTATTCTTATTAGAAGTGAGTCCACAATTTCCTACACTATTAGAAGAACAAACCGATGCTTGCAAGCGAGTTCTTAATATTTATCGTTATATGGTGATGCATACGAGAATGGATAGCAATACTTGGTAAAATTTATTTAGTTTACTAATTAACAACTAATGAATATTTTTCAGGGAGCAACTGCTATTGGTTTTGTTGCAAATAACATCTTTGGTCCTTTGTGAAAATCCTCCGAAAAAGAAAGCTCAAACATTAGGAGGCAAATTAGCTCCAGCAATATTTCAGACTTTAATAGTGACTTGGATAAAAGCTAATCTTAATGTTATGATATCTAGAGAACTTTGGGACAGATTTTTACACGTTCTTACATCGCTTACTAGTTGGGAGGAATTAATTAAAGAATGGGCTGTGAGTTTCTCAGGTTAATAAATAAACTTGTAGTAATTTTTATCGTTCTAGAAAACATTGGATACTTTAACAAGAGTTTTAGCGAGGCATGTTTATAATTTAGATTTGTCTGATTTACCTTTGGATAGACTTTCTGAACAGAAATCCAGACGTAGTCGAAGAACGACAGGGAGACCTGAAAGTAGTACTCCATGTAGTTTAAGTGATACTAACCATCCGCCTGTTAGTCGACAAGATTCAACAGTACCTGATGCTAGTACACTTACCAAACAGCGCAGTCGATCTGGTTTATCAAGAAGTTTGAGCGAGACAAATCTTGCTATTAAACGAAAATCTAGACAACATGTAAGATATTTCTATAATACTTACCTAATGTAGAATCATTTTAAAAAATATAGATGCCAATGCTAACTGAATTTTTACAGTTCCAATTTTTTTCAAAATTATCACTACTGCATTAATTTTGATTTTGTTTTCAGAATCGTCACAAACATTCGATTTCTTTAGATAATATCAGACAGTTAGATACAGAATCTACAGATAGAACAAGATCTCCAAGCCCAGCACCCTCTAGTGGACTTGAAAGTACATCGATAAAAGATTCTCCGATACAATTAGATGTGTTAGTATCTGAAAATCTAGTACAGGAAGTATCAGGAGAACATCGAGGTGTTGTTTGTGGTGGTGTGATTAGAGGGTGGCTTCCAGATGTGGCTGTAGTACTTTGGAAAAGAATGTTAGGTGCTTTGGGTGATGTCAATCAAATATCAGATCCAAGGCTTCATTCTCAAGTGTTTGATTATTTTGTTAAGTTAACGGATACTCTCATTAAAATTAAAAACAATCAAGGAGTTTCGCCAGATAATCAGAGCACACCTCAACCTCCAGAGTTAGTACCACCTTT
Source organism: Malthinus seriepunctatus (assembly GCA_963924605.1). Classification (NCBI taxonomy): domain Eukaryota; kingdom Metazoa; phylum Arthropoda; class Insecta; order Coleoptera; family Cantharidae; genus Malthinus; species Malthinus seriepunctatus. The sequence continues at coordinate 112,960,181 of OZ004600.1, read as the reverse complement.
AACTCTGATTTTACCTTGGTGTTTTGAAGCACTTTCACTTCCTATTACATACGAAGCAGGCAAATTGAGTGCACTTAGATTGCTGTGTACTATTACTTTAAATTGTGATTCTCAACATCGAACTTACCTTCCTCATTTCTACAGAGCTTTACATATCGGTAGGTAAACTGCAATATGTAAATTTTAAATCAGTAAGTTTGAATTTTGATTTAGCTTTATGTGGAACTTCAAAATCAGCTTTAAATATAGTTTTACGGTATCTGGGACCTCGTTTTCTATCGTTACAATTGCCTGGTTCTTCGTTACTTTTACTTGACTTGATACAGGCTTGCAATACAGTTTTAAATTCGGTCGATATGTCTCATTCTATACCTCGTACAGAAGCTGTATCTATATTGGCCGATTTGTTAAGTTTCCGAAACGACCTAAGTCAAATTTCTGTTTTACAACCTGAACCTCACATTCAAGTTATGGCTTGTCCCGACATTAAGGTAATTGATACGTTTGATTTTAAATAGGAAATTTTATTAATATTTTTTAGGAACATGTGGTTACAATATTGCTAAGAGCTGGCCGTAGAGAGCCTACAGGAAAAGCTCGTTGTATTGCTTTATCTGCTTTAGGAACGTTCATTTATAAAGAGTTTTCAAATAAAACATTTCATCCTAAAGTTGCAGATGCAATTAATGTTTTACTTTTAGCCTTAAAGGTAAAATTGTACTTTTTTATTTATTATTTCAATATTATAATATTTTTTTACAGTTCAACAATAAAGTGATAGCGCAGTTGGCAAGTAATATCTTATTTCTGCTCTGTGATCATGCTGGTGATTTGTGGACACACTACCCTAGACTTGGTGACTCTGTTATTCGAACATTGTGCTCTGCTCTGTTTTTACATGCTCCTTTAGGCTCAACTGCTGGTGAAAATGATAAAGCTTTGAGCACAGCATTGTTATTGTGTTTAGGAGAATGGTGTATGGGATTGGGACCAAGTCGTTTGCTAAGCATTTCTGAATATGGTGATGCAAGAGATCGAACGTGTTTACTATTGCTGGTGTTTACTGTAAGTTAGAATTTTTAAAAATCTTTTACATATGGAGTATTATTTTTATTCCTTAATAGGTTTTACATAAACTGGTTACCGGACAATCGTTTGGAGAAAACAAGGGTGGATTAACCCAGCCTAGTATGAATGATGATTTTGATCCAAATATCCTTTTGGATAATTTGGATAAGTCATCACCGACTAGTTCTCCTTCAAAAAATTATCAATGTCAGCAAGCTATCGTTTTATGCGCAAAAACAGTTTTAGCTCATTTAGTAACGCATTTGGGGCATTTCCCTATGGCTATAGGTGCTGCTAGGTTAAGTTCATTAGTGGCGGAACACGATGATGTACCTAATCTTGTGTCAGATGAACTATCTGCTAACATTTTTACAGCACCAAATATTCAGGTTTGCTTTTACTTAAAATTATAACTTTTTTCCAATAAAGTGTTTTTGTTTTCAGTTATTTGTATTAACACCAAATGTAATATCCAGTTTAATAGAACTACCTATATTGGACTTACCAGGCGGTGGCATCACTGCTGGATTATCGACAGCAGAAAAGCAAGTTCGTGTGCTTTTACGGGATCTTTCTGGAAAAGCTTGTTGGGACGCTTCAATATTATATTGTAATCCAGATTCGCATAATTTTGATGAAGCTGTAGATGAAGATTCGATCAAAACCAGTTCAACTGTTAGTAAATGGGGCCCGATGAGTTTCATACAACCTGAAAGTTTTATGATTGGTAGTGATATGCAACCTCATTTACCACAACGAGCTATGAGGCATAGAGCACTCAATATTTTACCAGATACCACAAATTCGGCTCCTGATTTAGATCAATTGGATGATGTAAGTTCAATAATGAGTATTTTACAATGTATAATTGTATTTCAATTTTAGTTATTGCAATATTTGGGTCACACAAGTCCAGAGTGCTTAGAAAGTTTTGATCACAAATTAAATGAGCCTATTTGTTCACCTATTTCTCCAGATTTAGAAGCTGAAGCAATAGGTTCTGTAATTAATCAACGAAATATTGAAATAGAGCAGATTCGATCTATGCAATACGTAGATGTGATGATTGGTCATCCTGCAAGTAGACCTAATAGTCATCTTATGGGATCAAGTAATTCTGGTTATGAAATCACTTGCATACAACAAGGTAAATAGAAATCTAGTTTCATTTGGTTAATTTAAAATATATTTGTAGCTCCAGCTGGAATTGTAGAACAAAAAGCATTCCAGCAATGTCGCCTTTTATTTTCACAGCTTGGTCTTGGTGGTTGGGAAAGAAGACGCCATTTGCATTTGCTTAATAAGACTGAACGTTTACTAAGAGAATTAAGAAATCTTGACACACAAAGATGCCGAGAAACTCATAAGGTGAGATACATTTTGTCTAAATTAAAGTTGTAAAGGTTTCTTTAGGTTGCAGTTATTTACATTGCACCTGGGCAAGAAGATAAAAATTCTATTCTATCTAATCAAGGTGGCAGTGCCGAATATGAACAATTTTTAGCATCTTTAGCTTGGGAAGTAGAATTGGAAGGGCACACAGGCTTTTTAGGAGGTTTGCAAAGACAAGGTTCAACTGGCCTTACAGCACCTTATGTTGCTACTAGTTTTCATGAAACAATATTCCATGTTGCTACTCGAATGCCAGGAGATACCAACGAAGCTGTACTTAATAAGGTACGATGTAATTGTTTAAAAAATTTAAAGCTAATTATATTTTACGTTTAGACTCGACACTTGGGAAATGATGAAGTTCATATAGTGTGGTCAGAACATAATAGGGAATATCGACGTGACATCATTCCTACAGAATTCTGTGATATACTTATTACTATTTATCCACTTGGTAATCATCTTAATCGTGTTACAGTTAATTGCAAACAAGATGTAAGTTATTGCAATTTTTAAAAATATCTTTTTCATATGAATTTTATAGGTTCCATATTTTGGCGTTCTGTTTAGTGAGGCTATAGTTGAAAGTAACATTTTAGCAGGTTTGGTAAGGGCTACTGTAGTCTGTGCAAGTCGTGCTAAAAGAAGTACTTTATCATTTTATCAACAATAGTAAGTTCCAGATTATTTAAAAAATTCAATATTGAACAATTTTAATTTTTAATGTAGCTATGAAGAACGAGCTCGCTCTTTGGACACTGTAATGACAAAACATAAAGACAACACTACATATGAGGACTTTATATCACGAGTATATAGCCCAATTGCAATGCCTAGTCCATTTTGTGTTGCTGGTGCAACTACAAGTGGAGGCGGAGATGGACCTACTTGCTCTTCAAATACTTCAATGTTGGCTGCTGCTTTATTGGATTCTCACGGCCATTCACATAAAATCGGTCAAAAATCTGAACAAAAGTTTAGAGGTAAATTTTAAGTTTTTGATAATAACTAACAAAAGATTGCAATAATCTAATTAATAGTTATTATAATCACAAACTTCCATTTGTATTGTTTAAAGAAATTAGTAAATGTATTCATTTTAGATTCAACAAAAGGTGTTTGGTTTAACAATGCCGATATATCACAAAGCGTCGAATCAACTAGTATATCACCTAGACCTCTTAAAAAACTTTCTACAAGTTTAAAAAATGTACCACGTAGATCTCTTAGACAAGAAGCATCTACTGAGTCGCCGCCCGAAAGTCCTACACAGTTTGCACGTAAAAAATAGCAAATAAGATTTTTTTCTTAATCTCATAGCATTTAAGATATCTCTCACCAGACTGATAATATTTTTCTAATTTTTATCGAATTTTTAACCCCCGAAGAATTTATTATTTATTTAAAGTTTAAAGTAAGTACATAAATATCTATTGCATTTATCTTTTCTGTGAATAGTTATTGTTATGCGTTGTCTGTTTTAAAGTTCATTTATATTTTAATGTGCAGCGTAAAATTGTAGATATAAGGAAATATAAAGTAGATTCATTTTTATTTGATTATTTTTAACGAAAACCGTTTAGAAAGTTTTGGTACTTATATTTTTATATTTAAATGTCACGGTTTTAAAAAAGTATTCTGTTACAGTTGTTTTTGTTAATTAAAACGCCATAAGTGTTTATTCCGAATTTGTATTATGTGTAAAGTATTATGTTCTTATACAAATTTAACATTTCGTAAGTTATTTATTTATAAGTAATTAATTTATTAAAGATAAACGTATTGTTTTAAAATCTTAGGAATAATTTTTTGTACCAATTGGTTATTTTCTGTTTGTAAAACGATTTAATTTTTTTTATGAAAGCACTAATTTATCACTAAATTTAAATAAATTTTATAAATCAAATGTATTGCAAGTATTTGAATAAACTTTTTACTTATAGTTGGTCCACAATGTACAATAATGAAATGAAGTGGTAAGATTCGATATTGTAAATCATTTTGGAACCGAGGACTTCTTATATCAATCCACAATCAATCTGCCTTTTAAAAAGAATAGTTCTTGAACATTTCGAGAGGGGAAAGGCTTAAGATTAAAGCAATATGAATTGAAATGATTAATCGATCTAATAAAGTACGATTTTCGATTTTAGTTAAAATGTGCTGTGGAGATGAGTACCTATTTTAAAACATAACTGATTATTTTTTTAAGGGTTGCTTTTTATTATTCATTACTTCAGGAAAAAGCTAATATTTATGAAAAAAAAGTTTTTCTTTAAAAAAAAGTTTAAAAATTGGAACCAAAAAGTTTTAGGCTCAATAAGAAAAATTTTCAAAAATAAAATTGAATAACATTTCAAACGTCACAACAAATGTCAAATTATTTTACATAACCATAAATTTGAAAGATTGTGTTTTAATTTGATTAAAAAATGGTTATAGGAGCTTTTCCAGCAGCAAAACTTGGTGCTTTATTGTTAAGACAAATTAGCAAACCTATAGCTAATTCTCTTATAAGTAGTGCAAAATCTTCTCCAGTATTTAGAAAATATATTTGTATGCCTCCAGCTCAATGTAAGACGAGTTATATTTAACTTCGAATTATTTTTTTAATAATGTTTATTTTAGTTTACAATTGGTGCGAAGTTAAAACGAAAATGTGGATATTAAATTTAGGAAAACCTGTGAATATACCTGTTTTAAACGAACAAATGGCAATAGAGTTAGGAGCAAATTTGATAGGTGAAGCATTTATATTTCTGATCGCTGCAGCTATTTTAACTAATGAATTAGCAAGGTAAATGGTGCTACTTTTTCAAATTAAAACTTAAACTGTTTAATTTAGAAATGCCCGTAAAGAAGCACAAAAAGAGGCTGACAAAAAAGAGGAAATGGAGGCATTAATTAGTCAAATACAAGAATTAAGTTTTCAGTTAGAACAACAACGTGTAGAAATAAAAGAATTATTTAGATATATTGGCCATAGAGGTAAGTTGATTATTTTCTGTAAACGTTTTTTAAAAATATCTTGTAGATACTCCTACGGCGAAAAAGTCAGGTAGAAAGCCATCTGATAAAAAACCCAAAGACGAGCCTCCTTCATCATCTTCAAGTTCATCTGCTCAGAATGTATCGAATGAAACAAGTGCAGTTCATAGCGATGGTGCTAAATCTAATTTATTAAAGGACGCAATTAGTATTGTCGAGCTTGAATTTTTAAATAATACAAACCCACATCGAGAAGATGGAGTTTTAACAGTAGCAATTAATCATTTGTATAGAAATGTTTATAAGCTTTCTTTATCAATGTGTTAGCTTGAGTTTTATTTACTTGTAAGGCAAAGAAAGGTGTAAATAACATACAATAAAATGAAAAAGTCACTCTTAAAATGTGTCTGTTGGAAAGGTATACTTACATTGGATTATTTGGGTATTAACGATTAGTGATATTCATGTTTAGGTAGAAAGAATAATAAAGTGCTTTTTAGATCAATTTTGTTAAAGCACATTTTGAAACTAGGAGTGTTCTTGGTTCTTGTACAAATAGTTTTAAGATTAAAAATGTTGTTTTTAAAGTACTTAATGTAGACATTTAAGCTTTTTTGATTTTTGAAATCTAAATTTCGATTGTTATGCATGTAAGCTTGAAAATTTAAAAATTAATTAAGAGCACTATTAAATTTATTGAGTGATCTCAAGTAAATACATTTTTGTGAATGCAATTATAAATGATTGTTAAATACCAAGTTTCCACATAATGATTTTATAACTTGATATTTTATGTAAAAAATGTTTAATATTGGCCCTTATGGGGATTTTGGTAAACTGTTCTAATTTGTTTCTCAAATTCTTTAACATTATTAGTTGCTTTTTGACGTTGAAAGGGAGAAGCTTTATTTTGGTATCTGCTATTATGTACACCACTTCTGTTACATGATTCTGTCGAGTTGCTACGTGAGCGTGATGCTTTTCTACTGTGAATTGGAGATTCTAAAGGAGAGCTATAAATTTTACGAATACAAGTGATTAGACTCGAACGTTTCCTACTTGAAATTGAACTACCACTTTCTACTGATTTTGATCTGCAACTGAAAAAACTTAAAATTAGATTGGGAATGTAGAACATTAATTAAATTTATTTAAGGAAAATGAAAGAGCCTCATACCTTGCAGTGTCAGAAAATTGATTTTGTTTATTTCTATAATTATATTGTGGTGATGCAGATCTTGATCTTTGGTTTCTAACATGTTCTTTGTTTGTAAACATCGCAATAGGCGATTTTTTTCTTTTAAAAGAGGATTTGCTGGTGGGTTTAATGTAAGTTACTTGTTCTTTCGAATTTGTTTTACTGTAAAATAAATTTATGTGTTACTAAAATGTAATTTTCTCTTTTTTATCTCAAATACTTAGTACTTGAGAGTTTTCAACAAGACATGAAAGATAGAAATGTTAGTCAAACATTGATCTTATGTTAAATGTACTATTGAGTTTGTTGAAATAATATAGTTCTTAATATATCTACTCTTGGTCTCTCAGGAGCTTGAAACGTACAGTAGGATGCCCTTTTATAAAGGCTAATTAGTTTGGCTGTTGGCTTTCGATAGTTACCTTGAGTTTGGCCGTGATAATTGTAATTTCATTTTTAGGCTTTTTTCTGAAATTTTAGTTTTTTCCAGTTGATTAGCCAAGTACATTTTATCATTTTGTAATTTTTCAACCAATTTGTGATGCGAGTGTCTTTCAGATATAACATTTTTTTCCAATTTTGAAATTGCTTTTTGTAAAATTTCAACTTGAGCTTTTGGTTTTCTTTGGGCCGATTTAGTTAAAAACTTTATTTGTTCTTGTAAGTGTTCATTTTCCAAAACCAATTCTTCTATTCTAATAAACAATTTTTGTTAAAATGAATGAAAAAGTATTTCAATTTTTAACGTACCTACCGATTTTGAAATGCTTTTATTTGATGTGTTTCACTGAGTTTGTTTGAGTACCTTAATTTTTCATTCGCTTTTAACAAATCGGCTTCTAATTTTCTAACTGTTGATTGCAGGATTGCTGGATCAGGAAGACCACAGTATTCAAGAGGTAATGGATAGTTTATTCTGCGAAAATGGAATTCAAGAATTTTAGTTTAGGATTGCAAAAATGGAACCTACCTATCAAACTCTACAGAGTAAGTGAGAATTAAATATCTTCTGTTATTATTGTAACCACAAAGACGATGAGTTGAAGATTTCATTTTTCTGATTCTAAGAGTTTCCAAGTCATCGTAAGTTAAAAGATCTAGTATTATGCAATCACTGGTCTGAAATTACATTAAAACTTTGTATTTTTGATCTTTGAAATATTACCTTAAGTAAACCAGACTTGAGCATTGTTACGAAAATATCGAACTGTTTGAAATTACCAGTTTTTCTTGTTAAATTTTCAATATCTAAAATTTGTATAATTATTCAAGATCGATAGGTAATATTATTTATAATAGTTACATACAAGAAGTGTTGTAGCCGCACTCCCATTGTTCTCCTGATTGTTTATCTGTAATTTCTAATTCTAAATTATTTTTCATAATGGTCATTTTGACTAAATAGTCACGTCCTTGAAAGTTGTAGCTGGTAATCAAGTTACGATCGACTTTTGACATTTATTGGAGCAAATTTGTATAGTTTAGGATGGTTATAGACAAGTAGATGACACGAGTTTGACTATTAAATAAATTTGTCACATTCTAGTTTAGCAACCAAATAGTTTGTTATAAACAAATAACAACTCCTGTGCCCTTAACCATGCCCTTAACTTAGAAATCGTGGGTCCACATGGGTCAAAGGGAGTAATATAAGTTTAGGGGAATAAAATTAACTTATTATGATTCGTTAATGTACCAAATAGAAAATAAATTATGTTGGAGAAAGAATTAAAGGATAAAAGAGGTAAAAACATCGATAAGGTTTTCTTGTTAGGTGTAGTTAGATTCCAGAGCTATTTCCAGAGCAGACAATGTTAAAAATTTAAGTGATAAAAACTTTAACAGAAAAGTGAAACATATACTTTGCCAGAGTGTTGATGAGTTCGTGCAGATGGTGGTCTTTTTGAGACGATCGCTGTAAAACTTTTTTTTACGAGCTAATAAAGATTATTATCATTATTATTATTATGTATTTATTTTAGAGGTTTTACATAATGCTAATATGAACTCATGGTCAAAATGTAATAGCTACATATTTATCTATACAGGAGGAAATTGCAAAATCTCTGTAGTTTTTTACCTACACTCAAAAATGACTCGTTTTATGAAAAATATGAAAAAAAAATATTTTGGAGCTTGTTTTAAATTTTAACTCCAACTTTGAGAGCTTATAACTTTATTTTAGGGGTACGTTTTTGCTTATAGGTGGAAATAAGAATGATGTTCATTGGGGTCTATTCGCTATCAGTAGAAACGACTTCTAGGAATACCGTGTGTAACCAAAAATATAGTATTAAATATTATAATAATGATTCTTTCGATTAAATATATTACAGGAAATGACACAGGAAATAGACATTTTTAGAACAAAATTACGCATTGAGGCAGATTTCGAAATTTTATCTTTCAGAAAGATGTTCCTCATGAAAGAACTTACATTGTTGTTATTATTATTCGTTGTAAAAAATTATGGAAATTACCACGAAATATTATCCAAGGTAAAATTCTTGAGAATATTAGGGTGCATTATGAAACAATATTTTTCCTGTAAACAATTAGTTTAATTAACACGAATTTTATAGTTCAATCAAAACGACTTCAAAGTTAATTTTGAAAGAGTCGAACTTGTTGATTTTAACAAAGCAATATTTAAAAGTGTCCATGCTGTGACTTTTAAATTCAACAGAACAACTCCTGTATGTAATATAACTCATGAATTGGCAGTCGATGCAGAAAACCATTTAAGTGTTAGTGTAAAAACAGTAAATAACCCCTTTTAACTTTGTTCATGTATTTTTAATTCTGTTAGATCGTTGTTCAAGTTTATAAATTTCTAAGTAACCAGTACCGAGTGTTTCCTTTAAGGTTTCAAATTAAGTATTGCGATGCTGTTGCATTCGATGCAATAGGAATGGACCATGCTACCAAATGTGGAAACTACTCTGGATGTCCTATGTATAAAGTAATCTAATGCAAAGTGAAGAAAGTATAATGAACAATTATTAATAAATATGAGTTTTTTGTAGGATACTGTTTATCACATGTGCAACTTTTATCCAGATGAAAATAAACTTCCACCATTTATTCCAACTGGATCTTTTATGGCTGAATTTGAACTTTTGTATAAAACAACACATGCACAATTAATTCGAGGCTATTTCAGTGTTTATCGTCCCTTAAAATATTAATGGAAGGTGGAAGAGGATATAAGTAAGTTGCAACAGTTTTGGGTAGTAATTGTATTGTATTTTCTCTTATTTTGATTGTTTTTTAATTTGTAAGCCTTTTTGTGAAGGATGCGACTCTCAGGGATTGTTTAATTTTTAAGGGCATTTTTAGGTAGTACTTAGCTTAGTTTGTTAATTTTGTTGTTTTTGTGCTTAATAAATAAGGAAGTACCTACATGAAGTATTACTTAATACTTATGCATTTAAAATGCAGAATATTTAAGCATACATTTTTTCAATTTTTTTTATTCTAAAAACCTTATCAGAATAATAAAGTCCTTGGATTTATTTAAAAATTATTTCTAGAATTATTAATTTTAAAATAATTAATGTATAAATAAGAATTTCTTACATGGTTTGTACGAAATATCGTTTTATCAGGTTTTATCGCCTTTTGATTTTGATATCTGCATGAAACATGTGGTTGATATTATGAGCAATATCACGTTTTATTCCAAAACGTTATTATGAAGTTAAAAGATATGATTAATATGCAATTAATAAAAGAAAAAATAAGTTTTAAATTATGTAATTTGTAGTGAGCAAAGTGAGCACGTGACATATCGTGTGAAATGGAGCACTCTCATTGGCGAATCTATGTATAGTTCTAAAATGTACCAGTAGGTGCGGATCGCGAGGCTGTTGAATGTATAAAATCCAAAATTCTTATATTTTTTGAGTTTTTGGGATAATTTTATTGTGTTAAAGCGAGTTAAATTATTCTAATATTATTTTTAAAGTGTTCAGTTATAAAATTGTAGGTACGTTTAACTACTTTTAAAACTTCTAAAAACTTATAAAATAGTGGTTATAGAATTGGGTTCCTCAATGGCTTAAGTGCAAAAATATGTTTTAAATTAAATTTTTAGTTGCTAGTTGTGTTTAAAACTACTTAGTTCGTGTATTACAGTAACAATAGCAGTTTGTGTCTACTTTTAGAAGCGAAAAATTTGGTAAGTTTCTTTTACGATTTCTTCGACTAATGTTACCGATGCATGAGATGGTTTTAGGAGTTAGTACATAACTAATAAATTAAATGTTATATTGTAATAACAAGTTTATGGCCATTTTTATATGTTCGAAAAATTTGGTATGATTGAAATTTGCTCATTGCTCTGTAACATTAACTAAGAGCAAATTGGTGTCTAAAGGAGCCGAAAGTACCTATGTTACACAAAACCATATTTTAGTTTATCGATGAACTTTCAAAAGTAATTGTGCTTAGTACATTGCTTCTTAGAAATAAAAATCGATTGTTGATGGTCTATCTTAAAAACATTCTTCCAGTATTTTTATAGATGTTTTTGAGTTTTAAAATCGAACTTAAATTGTAATTTAGCAGAAATCACTTGAGAGCAATGCAATTAATTTTCTCATCCGATGTTAAATCTTACAACTTCCCATTGTGCAACTTTAATCGGAAACCAAAATTAATAATTTTTTAATTAAATGACATGGTTATTGACTATTTTGTGTAATTATTTACTTTTTGTATACCATTACTACCATTAGTAAATTATTATCTCGATAACTAGATACTATCGAGTAACCTAGTTACAACAGATTAGTGCTTGTATATGATTTCTGTCTAATCGAAAGGAGCTTTTCAAGTTATGCAAAGAAGTTTTTCTTCAAACGTCAAAAAAAGTCGAAAAAAAGTTGACATTTTGTTACTGAACAAGTAAGGCTAAGGTTCTACTTTTATATCCTAGGAGGTAAAGTAAATTCTAACCTTAAATATTTACAACAAATTGTAACGTAAATTGATATTTCTAAGCATTTGTTCCACTAAAAAAGTTAATGTTTTTGAAATTTTCTTTTATAATTTGTTCGTTGCATTTAATAATTAGCTTATTTTTGCAAGTTAAAGTTAGTTTTAAAAACTAATTGACAATTGAACTACAAGTAATTGACAAGTGATGGCGCTTCTTCAAAAATCTTTATTTTTGGAGTTTATAAGTTTGACGTTTGAAGAGAAATTAAATCTTTCATACGGAGTAAAAGTAATTTTACTCCTAATAAAACAAACTACTATTTTTAGCAAGTTTTAAAGCTTAATTCTCAGCTATCCGAAACCGTCGTATACGACGATACGAAAGTTTTCCTATTGGTGGAATTTCGAAATTTTTCAAAATTCCACCAATAGGAAAACTTTCGTATCGATACGACGGTTTCGGATAGCTGAGAATTAAGCTTTAAAGTTTTGCAATTTTAAGGGTGACCTCAGACTACAGACTTTTAATCGGCCGATAGTTTAGCCGGTTGCTGAATTTGTATTGAAATATATGTGATTTCGAATCACATATCGGTAATTAATGCAACCGACTAACTATCGACTATCGGCCGATTAAAAGTCTGTAGTCTGCGGTGGGGCTAAAAATATATGGTGTGCGACTACAGGAAAAATATTAATTTTAACTTTTTCCAATCGAAGAAAAAGTTGTTATAATCGAGACAAAAAAAATAATAATAATAATTTTTTTTTTGCATTTCTCGACGTTTTGTCACCCTGATTCCAAAAATCGTATTAAATTTTTTTCAATTTTTTGAACCAAAATGTGTGTATGTATGTCTGTAACTCTGTAGAGCAAAAACTACTGAACCGATTTTGATGAAATTTGATTTTAACCACTTTAAAATTATTTTATCGACAAAAATAGCTTTAATAAGAAATCTATACAGGGTGTCCAAAAATAAGGTGGTTATTTTGGGCGCATATTTGCAAATTTGGGCCAAATTCAATTTTACTTGGCTATAAGATAGTACATATGAGCCCTAATTGAAAACAAAAATTTCAAATTTTTTTATTCAAAATGGCGACCCAGAGAACGATTGTCCCATTTTGTGGTTTTTCCCTTATAACTTGGCCATTAATTATTATTATAAAAATTTCAAAATGGCATTGTACAGCCAAAATATACGGCTTTCGTCCTAATCTAGTCGATTTTCAAAATTGTTTTAAAATTGTCTACCTTTAAGGGGTCAAAGTAGGTCAAAATTTTGAAATGGATTTTCTCAAAATTCCCTCTGCCATATTTTTTCTTTTTTGGATATGTTACAGACAATGTAATTCTCTATCGAAATATAAATTTTTATCAAAATCGCTCGAGCCGTTTTGGAGTAATGATTTTTGGAATGTCAAAACTTCAAAAATCTTTAATTTTCTTTGTAATGAAAATGGAAACTTGAAAATGGATATATATATATATATATATCAATCCCATGAATATCTATTATTTGACACTATTTTCGTTTAACAAAACGCTTCCGGTTAAACCGGAAATTACAAAAATATTAAAATTTTTAGGAACACCCTCTATATTTTTATATATTTTGAAAGCTCGTAAAATTAGCTGTTACACGATACTAAACACTTTATATTTTGACTTCCGGTTTAACCGGAAATGGAATCAAAATTCTTAATTTAAATGGATCATCCTTTTCAATTTTTTGAAAGCTTGTAAAATTAGCTTTCTTTTTAATTTACCTTTTATCTAAAAATTTATCTTTTCAGTATATTCATCGTCGTCTTTTCTACATTATTAATTTATACAGCAAAGCGCTGGATTATCTGTTCTTTGTACCCTAGACTCAGTGGCGGCGCTACCTATTCTGACGCCCCCATGCAAGTTTCAAATATTTCGTCTCCTTCTGTAATGACGCTATCTCGCGTCGCTCTTAACATATTGCGCCCCTAACATGTTGCGCCTTTATTCGACGCTTACTTCGCTTACAGCCTAGCGCTGCACCTGCCTAGACTCTATTAATCCCTGCGTTCTCTTTTAATTTGATATCAAAATTTTTTAAAAATTTGAAGGAAATTGTTTAAAAATTCGGTCAAAATTAAGGTAATATTATATCGTCCCCACAATGGTAAACTCGCGAATCTGCAAATTTGGCGAAATTGAGTTAGATAGTGGATTTGAATGGTAGATGACAATGCTCATAATAGTAAACTTTCGGATTTGTATCTCATTCCGTTACTTTGATACAGCCATTTTAAACTAAAAAAACTGCATAAATCTTGGTTTTTGAGTACAATAAACTCGCGAATTTGATGCGCTGAATCCATTTTTTTTGCAGTTATTAAACAACGCATAGAGCTGATTTTTTTTTTGTTTGATAGAGTAATTATTCAGGAATAGAAAGTTATTTTTAAATTCAAAAAAAGATCTTCAATTGTGCTACAAATAATTGAAGAAGGGGAAAGTGGATGAACGTGCTATGTTACAATTTTAAAAATGAGATTTTTGGTGAAAGGGCGTAGGGATCCGTTACTTGTTGAGGAAACTCTGATACCCAGATTTTTGGTACCGTTGAACAGAGACTAACAAATTGTTCCCATTTAAAAAAAAAGCCGATGACGTCATAGTTCAGTTATAGAAACGATAGTAATGATTACGTCAAAATGAAGACTTTTAAAATGCGAAGAACAGAAACTAAAATCGGTGCAAACAGCCATAAGTAGCAGATACCTTTGTAGAAAATTTATCCGTCAGTTATATGATTTATGATTACAGTTAGATGGAAGTGCAAAGGTTTTTGACAACTTATCCGCCAGATAAATTACCTGTCAGTTTATGCGTAAGCGGTGCAAACGGTGCAAGTGATCGAAAGATCGAAACATTGAAACATTCAAACATTATTCTTTTGGATCATCGGCAACATCATCCCCCACCCCTATGCTGCGACATCTCTTTTCCGTTTTTAAACCTTTTCTCCAAATAGGTTTTAAAAAGCGAAAGTGGACGAGAGACTTAATTCAAAAAAGCGTTGTGTAGATACATTTAAGGACGGTTCTTTTTCGGAGCTCTCCTCTTGGTACACAGCTAGTAATTAATGAAAGTTTAAATTTAAAATCAACTGCGTAGGCATACATTTTCATTACTTTTCATTACAACTAACCATTTTATCATTTAACTGAACAAATATCATCTATAAAAAATGTTTGTTTATGTGATGGAAGGTTTAATTACACTTTTTTTCAATTTTTGTAAATAAACGTAAAAAATCGTAAATCTCGCTCTAATAATTTTTAAAATTCTTTGTCTTAAATGCGCTACAAATTCAATTAGTTTTGTTATGTGTTTAAAGAAGTGTTAAAATTAGTTTTTGATTGAGCGACATTTTGATTTTTTGAAGTTGAAATCACAGAATCAATTTCTTTCAAGACGATTAAACATCTCATTTATAAGTTTTTAACTTTTTTAAATTTCATAACCTTGCTGTTAGATGGATGAATTGCAAGACCACGTCTATTATCATTTGGTTGGCTCTCGGTTTTATGATAAATTTCAAGAATCAGAGAGATGTCTTCATCTTTGTCTTATATTCTCCAGAAAATGGAGAGTTAACACTGTTGAGTACTTTTATGCTGCATATTTTTAATGTTTCATATTCTCTATTCCACTATTCCAAGCCTGCTGCCATGAATTATTTGGGTTATAGATGACAGGATAAAACAGAATGATCTTTGGCCGACTTCTTGAAAGAAGTGAAACTTTTACTGTAGGTTGTGGAACAAATTTTCAGTTCCAAAAGTAGGTTTGTTTATATTGAACCAAAGAATATCCTATTTAAATTATATCTAGAAATTATCTATAAAAGACGATTTGCTACACACAGAAAAACTACACTTGATATAATTTTTAGTGTGTTAGGAAAGAATTGAAAAAATATTCTTTATATGGATCAACAAACATTTTGAACTACATAAGTGATATTATTCAACAATTGATTTTGGATATTTTTTTAAACGATTTCTTTTTTGTTACTGAATTATGTAGTAACCCATCACACACGTTTTAAAATAGAAGACAGGAAATCTGAGCTTTTCTGACATTTCAATAAAGTTGATGAGTAAAGGCAGGAAAAAATATCGTTTTTATACTGCGTTATGTCTTGACGACTTGTCATAACCATACCTTCATTGTCAATAAAATTCAATGTTTGTTATAAGCTTATTTTTATAAAGAAAAAATGTTGTGGAATTATAGTAGAAAGAAAATGGGGTATCCATTAAAAAGATTTATAAAGTGCATTTGTTTCTGTGTCTAGTTTCCCAATGTTCTTGACTTTTACTACCTAGGTATATGAATAAAATTTGGTTTGAAAGAAAGTATGCAAACTATGATATGGGTTCAAAAGATCTTGATATTTGATCAAAAGTACAAAATTGTAATGGAAATTGATATTTTATATTGAAAACTTTAAAGCAATATTTCAAACAAATTGCTTATGTACGTAGGTGTACTTAAATAGGATGTTATAGGAACTCGAGCTTTCAAACATCTAACAACTATTTTAGTTAATTTATTCTAACTCGAAACTAATTAGTGATTAAGCTTGTTTTGTTATCAAACATTTTAATGTTCATATCAAAGTTCGTCGGCTCGAAAAAGTTTCAAAGTTAATTTTTTGCTGTTAGGGATGTTTTTATCATCACGTCTTATTATATTATTAGGATAATAGGGAATACGGCACTCAGAAAGAATAAGTTTTTTTCTGATTGTCTATACCCATCAATATCAGTTTTCAAAAGCTTCTAAAAAGAAAAAAATATAATAATCTTATTTATTAACTTCTTTAATCAACGATTTATAGGACAAGTCTAAAATAATAAGTAGGTCTAGGTACGTACAGATTCACAATTAAATATAGTTTATCATCGAATAAAAAGCTTTCGGAACTTTAAGTTAACCTTCTAAATCTTTAGCCTCGTCTTTAGCCTACCCTTAATCTCACCCACATAACTTTTCTTGAACTTACCTTCAATTTGACCTTAACCTAACTGTAAACCCAATCTCAATTGGACTTTAATTAGACTTGAAGCGACCCTTAACTAGATCTTAACCTAGCATTAACATGATTGTAATGAAATCTTTTATACAGCTCCACCAACCAATTTTGCATTACGGAAAATATGTATATTTAAAGGTAAACCAAAAATAAAAGTTGTAGCACAGGGAATTCTAAGAACAAATTTTCAAACCACATGTCGCTGTGATGAACCGTTCGGAAGATATAAGACTTTTAAGTAAAAATTCGTGACGTCAGACAGTCGCAATCGGTCCAATAGCTAAGCAAAATGTACCAGAAACTGGCTATAAGCAACGAGGGCAAATCGCGAAGCTCTTGTGCGTGTGACGTCATAATTTTCGAACTCAAGAGCTTATATCACAGTTAATATTTGTGCTAAAAATGTGCGGTTTTCACCGTTGTTCTTAGATGTTTTTGTAGCATTTTTTCGTAGCGAAAAAAATTTTTTTTGCTTTAACACCCCCTTTAAGTAATATCAAATACAGATAAACTTAAGTAATATGCAACTAAAATAATTTTATTTAAAATATTTTTTGCCGGAAAAAATTTGTCCAATCATAATCAAGTTCAGGTTAGGTACAAGCATAGTTAAAAGTCGCGTGTATCTACAACTGTTTTTGGTTATTTCACCTTTCAAAATGACAGTAAGTTGTCCGCTTACTTAATTATACCGCCTACCTATATTCAATTTTAGTGACAGTTGCTTGTCAAATTTAGCCACTGAAATACTTATATACAACTCTAGAGTGTAAGAATACAACTCTTAGTGTACTTCAAAATCTTCGAAGCGTTCGAACTTTGGTTAATCTATTCACGTTTAAAATACAACTTTTATATTCATCATCAAAGGGGGAATCCAATTACATAACAATAAACAATATACAGGGTATTCCATTAAAAACAATTTAAGTGTGGTCTGTATTTTTTTAATGAACCGCTCTGTATATGTAAAAATATTATAAGAGATGCTGTAGTCATGCATTTAACTTTTGTTGTTAAATTATATAGCAAAGCCACAATTTTTCAATTTCGCAGCTTTGGGACACCCTGTATAGCAAAGATTGCATCAGCTAGGAATATTTAAGTTTGTTTCTTCAGCTTCAGACAAAAATGTTTTGCCTCTATAAGTAGTAACCGTCTACGTTCCAAGAGGTAGAACTATAAATGAAAAACAACATACAATTTCCACAAAGAGTAGATTTTTCATTTTTAATATAGGTACCTCGAAGTTACTAATTGCTGTAATATAATATTTTATAAATCTCGTAAGAACCTTTTTAATAATTTTAATGAGCTTTTTTTTATTCCGTGTCATGATTTCCTTCTATAAATGTGTAGATTGCGTGAATTTCTGAACTAGGTATAGTATTTCATCCAACTTTATAATTGAAGAAAATTTAACTTTTACAACAAACTTTATTAAAGACATTTTGAAATCCCAAAAAGTTCAATAAAACTTTTCTTAAACAATAAGCAAAAAATAGTTTATCGACCTTTTATCTGAAACTTTAGCTGTGTTTACAAATATAAAATAAGAAGTATAAGTACTTATTATGACCAAATGCTTTTAGCAAAATTTCCACTTTTAATATTAGTTTGTAGAACAGAACTTAAAAGAATTTTCTGCTGAAATAGATTATGGAACTTATCCGTATACACCACTACGAGGGGAGATTTTTAAGTTCGCGGAATGGGGTAGAAAGAAACGTAAATATTTTTTTTTATAATTTTATTGTACAATAAAATCTTCTCGAATATGAATGCATTTATTACTTCTGTGAATTAATTTTTGTAAACCTTCAAAAAAATTATTTTATTTTTGCTTGTAAAATGCCTTCTATGAAGTTTTTATTTCAAATTTGGAAATGGGTAATAATAATTTAGTGCCAAATCTGTACTTTAGGGTGGATGAACAATTTCTTCGAAACTGAATGACGTCACGGCACTCATCGCAATTGTTTATCTTGTGAACAGGTGCATTGTTTTTCAGTAAGTTTAAATTTGGGCAATTTTCCTCACCTTTTTGATTTAATTTTTTCTATTAATCGATGTAAACTATCAGCGTAGTATGCGCCTGTTATGGTGGTACCTTTATTTTTGCAATCAATTAAAAGAATTCCCTCAGAATCCCAAAATATTGTTGTCATCACTTTTCCAGCAGAAGACGAAACTTCCTTCAAATTCAATTTTTTTTAGGATGGACCACCCTTTAAATGTCACTCCATAGACCCCTGCTTCGATTAAAATCATAAAAGTGAACCCAAGATTTATCTCCTGTGCCTATTTGGTTGATAATAGGTCGAATTAAAAAAAAATTCGACAAAATTCAAAAATCCAAAATTCAAAATTATCATTTTGTTGATTGCAACTAAACTACTTGATATAATTGCATACAATTTTTAGTGTATGCTTGTAAATAAAAAAGGGCATTAATTACAAAAAAGAAATAATATATACGGGGTTGGGGAAAAGTCCCTCAGAATGCATTTATCTCGTTTTAAAAAAAGAAAACTTAAAACCAGAATTTTTGCGATGAGCAGGAAATGTTTTTTCATTCTGTATTTGGCCGTTTTAGCAACTAACTGAATTTTTTTCAAATGGAAACCCATCAAATTTGTTTCTTCTACTTGGATTCACGATTCTTTACCGACACGTGAACACCTTAATGTGTATAAATCAAGATGAAAACGATTTATTTAATTTATTTTTACAATTATTATTAACTATTAATTATTAATTATTATTAACTATTATTAAATAGGAGTATTTATTTAGAAAATTAATACAGTAGAACCCCGTTATAAAGTACCCCTTTATAACGTTTTTCTGGATATAACGAACTAAATCTTTGGTCCCATTTTAATATTTTGTTTATTTATTGTGTTTTTATAACGAACTTCCGGTTATAACGTACCAAATTTTGCGGCCCCTGATGGTGCGTTATAACGGGGTTCTACTGTAATTCTCTTTTTTTGTTAAAAAATACATTTTAAACAGTTGCCAAGTCAATTCAATTCAATCCCTTCTTTATAAAAGTCAACTATGTTTTTTTAAAGAAAACTCACCAAAAAAATAGATTTAAATACATAAATAATTCCATTTTGTTAAGCACAGTTTTAGGTAGGTTTACAGCAGGAACAGGAGAGCTGAATAAATTTTACTTTCTTAAACAGAAATAGAACAATATGTGACACTGCTTCCTTAAAGTTTCTTATTTATTGTTGCATCAACACGCGAATTTAAAAAAAAATACAGAATTTTATGCCTATACTAAAAACATTTCTGTTCATTTCGATTTGTCCCATTGAGAAAGTTAATTAAAGTTGAGTGCGGAGTCGAGTGTCTGTGTTTCAGATCTTTCGCATTATTTTTTTTCAACATTAATTTTCGTAAATTTTGAAAGTTAGCTATCGTAGTTGGTCGCTTGTTTCCGTTTTGAAAGGGCATAGCATGGATAGACGCCGCAGGTGGTTTTTCAGACGCGTCGCGACGCTCGGAAAAACAGGACACGATAGTATTTAAGCAACTAAAGTTGCATACGTAATTTTGTGAGTTTAAAGAAACGTGATTTAAAATTTTTTTAAATATATTTAAAAAAGATTAAGTTAGTGTACGATAATATTTCACCCTCTGCAAATTTTTAAAATTTATTTATTTTTTGCCTTTTTACAATTAATAAGTTTGAATATTTTAGCGTTATAAATATTGGGGTTAATCTCAAAAGTCAAATGAGAGAAAAAATTTATATCTTAAATTTGAAATTTATGCAAAATTAATAATCTCAAAAGGGCCCCAAGTGGTAAGTTGAAATAAATGAATGTGTGTAATAAATTTTTAATTGCAGTGGCATTTAGATGTATTTTTTTACATTTCCTTTTTAAAGCTATTTTATGAATTTTTAACATTATATTTTAAAATATATTTTCATGAACAAAAAATTGAATGTGACAAGAAAGGCATATTTTCTTTTTAAAGCGCTATAAGCTAAATACCTATTCCATTTATACAATTTCAAAACAAAACAAAGTTACTGTGCATGTTATTCTCCCCCAATTTGTTGAGTTTATGGTTCAAACCTCGGTTTAAACTTTTCTTGAAAAACTTGATAAAATATTTACTTTTTGAAGTTTGAAAATTTTTGTAAGGATGGTCTATTTTTTTATAGTGTTCCATGGTTTACCTGAAACCGCCTGAAACCCTAAGATTCAAGTTGGTTTTAATTTTTAAGAAAAGCTAATAATTGATGGATATAATTATCAATAATTGCAATAATTATTATGATGAATAAAAAAATAGTTTCAAAGAATCGAATAGTCCAAGATTAAATCAATCTTCAAATACGGATAACGGATTTAGTTAGTCTGAATATTTTGGTAATATAGGTACCTACATATAATTGCAAAATTTTTTTTAGATTCTTTTATAAGAGGGTGTCTCTTTTAATGACCTATATGCAATTTTTTTAAGACTTAAAAGTGGTTTCAGAAATTTCCTAAAAATACTATTCAAATTTTAAATTATCAATCTATTAATATCAATTATGTTAGGTACCATTTTTAAGTTTTTTTAAGGTTCAGACAACGCGCACCAAAATTACCTAATTGCACTCATTTTAATTTAAATCAGTTATATGTAGCTAAAACATCCTAATTTAAGAATTGTAAAGCTGAGCACAGTTGAGACGAGCTCAGACCTGTAATGTAGTTATCCCAACTAAAAAATCTTAAACGGCAAAACCTTTTGCTCTTAAAAAATGCAACCAAATGCAGTTTAAGTTGCTACCACTTTTTAAGGGCTTTCCACATTGAATAAAAAAATACACTTTACTCTACCAGGAAAGAGCATTTAAGCTAATAATACGGATCGCAATGAACGAGTAAATGTAGCGATTTCCGGTTAATTTCTCCAATAGAAATGGTTGCTTATACTCCCATTTATAAGGAAAGATCATGAGAGCTAATGATAATGTAAACTTGACGGAATGAATGAGTCATCCCTGGACTTCTAAAATTCCATTTCCGTCCCATTTTCTCTTATAGGCAACGGTTGCTAACCCTCCTTCTGGATTCTTTATGTTCTAAGGATTTCCAACTTGGAACATTAAACATTATGAAGGAGCCTTGACAACTGCTGCCTATAGGCGAAAATGCGACGAAAATGCCTTTTTGGACTTCCATCGCGTTTACATTATCATTGGTTATCATGATCTTTTCATATAAGTGGGAGTATAAGCAACCATTTCTATTAGAGAAATTGACCGGATATTTATCTGTAATTACTCGTCAATTGCGATGTATATTATTATTTAAATCGCTCTTTCATGGTAGAGTAGGGGGTATTTTTTTATTCAATGGCTTTTCAATGATGTATCATAAACAGGGGTATAATTCAAAGTTTTTTAGTTCCGGTGACTGATCATATAGGATAAGTGGGGGTGGTCGATTTATGATGTTATTTTAGTTCCCCTTTCGTACTATGGAAACGGTTTTGAGCGATATTTGATATTTTTTTTAATTCCTAGAGATATAAGCTCTGTTCGCTTGACTTGCACTAGTTGCTCGGAGCAGGCCGTAAACCAATGACTGTAGACTTCATTCTGTATTCTTTATTCTCATTGGTTCACTAACTGTCCGGAGTAACTAGTGCAAGTCAAGCGAACAGAGCTATAGCCAATTTCTACCTTATCAAAGTGATACACTACTGCTTTCACCCCATCATCATCTTTAAAATAGCGTCCACAAATAGCTTTCTTCAAGTATCGAAATTAGAGGAGTGAACTACTGTTCTGAATTTATACACAGACTGCCGAGTTGACAGCTCAATTTTTCAATATTCACAGATGACCACTCGCAAAATAAGTAATAATGGCTAGGGTCTAGATCTGGACTATGCGGAGGAGGATTAATCTGTTGGAAGTCACAATTCCAGAAGGAGGCATGTGCGACATCGGCAGTGTGAACTGGAAGATTATCGTGCACGCCTTTGGTCAACCTCCCACGTTTCTTTTCGCTTGTATTTTGTCGCAAGCTACTAAGCAGTGCTGCATAATACATCCCATTAACATGTGACGGATATCCTCACTGTCTCAAATGATTGTAGTGTAGCCATCACATTTTTCGTCGATTAGCAGACCCTAAACTTTCTTGAAGGTGCTAAATCCTTTCGGCGTCATTTCATAGAATCACTTTTCGATAGAGGATCATAGTAAAGCACCATAGTTTCATCTTCTGTTGCAATAGTCTCTAATGCTGGATTTCCATTATTGCGGTGTGCGTTGTACGTCTCTGCGTCGTGCAGTTCTATTGCTCGATTTTATTCAATGTCAAATATTTGAAATCGACCAATATAATTGCGCGACGCAGCGACGCACGACGCACACCGCAGTAATGAAAATCCAGTTTTATACATTCTTTGAGTTTTGTCCACAGCATTCCAAAAAAGACCGTGCACACTCAAACTTGGTGTTAGCAGAGAGGTGTTTGGGAAAGTATCTTGCACTGAATTGATTCATTCCAAAATTATCTGACCGTTTCTTGATATCTCAAGGAGAACGTCCCTATTCTTTTCCATGGCCTTCTAAAATATCTAAAAGTTTTCAAAACATTGTTCTGCTATGGGAAATCTAGATCTAGGTCAAGTCGGGACTTTTTGGCGCTTACCCCTTCGTATGTATAATTATTATAAGCCCTTCTTGTCTAATCCATGCCCAGCAATACATTTTAAAGTTTATTACTAATAATTAATAAATATTAAGTTACTCAATCTTGGGGCCTTTAGTTCTAAATTAAAAACAGTAAGTCTACATAATCGCATAAATTACAAATTAAGTCAAAAACAAAAACGTATTTTCAATTTTCAAAATGAAAACACTTCAAAGAAAGTCGACTCGCATTTATTTTTATTTTAAAAGTAAAAAATTTAATGATATTTTCCTCCTTTAAAATTTTGTAAATTTAATTTTCTTCTATGTACGAAAATGTAATATTTAAATATTTAATTCCTCAGCATTTAAAGTGAAAACATAAAAGAATGAATCGTCGTGCCAAATTTTACAACGGTTTTACATTTATTGGAATAATTTACATTATGATTAAATTATGTTCTTCTCAAACAGACATTTTAAAAGTCAATGAAAATTTTCGTTACTTTAACATTGGTGTTCTAATGGCATCTCGTTTGGACTCGCCATTTGATTTAGAAAGATGTGGACCTGCCGTCGATTTAGCTTTAGAAGAAGTCAATGAAAAATTTTTATCGCAGCATAAAATCAAACTTAAAAAAGTTCAAGCAAGGTAATAATTTTTTTTTATTTTGATATCGTTGTGTGTATTGATTTGAATTTTTATTGCTTTTTTTGGTTTGCAAATTTCATATGGGGAAATTAAAATTGAAATGCTTTTCAAAGCTTAACGTAAAATCGATATTGTTTTAGAGAGTTTACGTAATTAAACTGTTTGCAATTGTTGCATTTCAATTATTATTCAGTAATTAATGGAAATCAATATGAAATTAGTAAATTGAAAAAGAAAATAGAATTGTGTTTTCATTATTACGCTAATTTTAATTAATTCCACAATCAAATGCTCATTTTATGGAAGGAAATTTTTGATGAATTTTCTCTAAATCTTCGTCTTTTGTATACAAGTTAGAAAGAGTTTTATTAATGCCCTTGCACTTGTAATATTTTTGGTGCAATGGATTTTTCATAGAAGAAGCGAGCTTCTTGACCTATATCATGTAATAACACAAGGTTTAATTTATTACAAATTTAAAAAGCAATTTGTAAGGAGTTTACGCTTCATATGGTATTAGAGTATTATGTAACTTATTAACTTTCTTGTATGATAAAATTTTTATTTTATCTTTTAAGAGAAAACTCGTGTACTTGAAAGATAATTAAAATTTGATCTAGACATCTTATTTCAACTTATTTTCTGAACTACCCTTGTGGGCTGAATTTCGTGTAGATTGTAGTTGTGGATTAGGTTTCTTCAAAATTGATGCTAATGATAGCGCTAGGTAGCTAATAGCGCAAAGAAGAGTAATCTCTCTGGCTATCCCCATAGTGTGCTCATTAGACTGGACACACTGTATAATATAAGCAGTAGGTTAATTTCTAATTTTTTTTAAAGAAAAGGGCTTAGCATTGTTTCAATGGTTGCCCGCTAATATTGGTCTAATTTATATAATTTTATAGCTGATGTCGTTAATTTGTTCTTTTGAACAAAAATTCAATGAGCACAAAACTTCCCATACAGGGTGAGTTTTTTAAGTGGTACTAACGTTGAGATCTTGATCTAGTACTAACTGAGAATCTTAAGAGTTACGAGATTGCTTAAATTAGCAAAAAGTTACATGTTGTGATAACCTTTGACAATCCGTTTAGAAAATTTAAAAATTAAAAATGGTTTATGAGATAAAGCAGAAAAACAGAAAATTGGCAATTTTAATTTTCGACTGTAGTTTCAAAATGGCTTACTTTAGAAAAAAAGTTCTTTGGAAAAATTTTCAGAAGAAAATTTTCAAAGCTATCAAACGATACTAAACTCGACTTTTTATCACATCGATGCTAGGCGTCGCGCCGTTAAACTTTTCATTTTTTTATGGGGGACCTATCATTTTTTCCAACAATTACTCAGTATAGGTATGCTTGTCTAAATTCTGATACTTAACGAGAACATCCTATCTTGTACTTTTCTCAATTTACACAACTTTTCAGGTTATGTTATGTTACGTTATGTTAATATGTTGTTTTTTTTACGAAGAAATTTAACGATTAAAACCTAGTTTTTAGTTTTAGAAGCGTAAGTTGATCAGGAAATAAAAATAAATCAAATTATTATTTATTAAGATTGGCGTTTATTAGAAAAGAAATTCACTTTTTGGATAGAAAGTGATAAAAAATGTTACCCTGACAACAAATAGTTATTTATGTATCTAGAGCCTAAAAGCTAGTTTTTAGGCGTGAAGTCGTTTTTGCGACCGAAACGAAGTTGAGGTCGCAAATAATCGACTGAACGCCTAAAAACGCTTTTAGCTCGTGATACATACAAAATTTTTCCTCCTTTTGCAAAATTAAATAAATTTTACTTGGAGTTTTTAGGTTACCTATGTATGACAGTTGTTGAAGACACGCCTCATTTTAAATATGTCGTACTTCTTTTTGGATTATATTGTTTCTATGTATAATTTTTTTGTTTATATACTTTCCTATGTACAATTTTTTCTGGTTATGTACTTTCGTTCGATCGAAATGACTAACTTTAGACGTGCATTCATGAAGCGTAAAGTACGATTTTAGACGCAAAAGTAGGAAAAATTAATTATTTAATTTAATTCCAAAAAGTGAACGCATACTACATCTATACTTTTCCCTCACTACTAAAAGTGGTAAAAATCCACGCTATGACAGAAATTGTGACAGACACTTTGTCAGCGAGTATGGATGTCAATTGGTCAATTCCATTAAAATACATACACATAGCCAAGTCGCATTGGAAAGTCAGCCATCTACAACCACATTAGTACACTAATTTATGACGTTTGTGATTAATTTGTGTTACTAGATTACAATACGACAGCAAGTAAAAAAATTTGCAAAGTAAATAATTTACAAATTTTATTCCGCAAGATCTTTCAAAATACTCAATATTTTTCTACAAATAAGGTGTCAAATGAAAGAGAAAGAATAGATTTAAAAAATGAGTATTTTGAAATTTTAATTTCTCGTTTCGTTTCGAAGCATAATGGCCCAAAAATTGAAATTTCGAGATACTCATTTTCTAAGTTGAACCTTTACCTTTAACATATTTTTTGAATTTTTCCAATAGCCCTAATTTAAAAAATCTTGCGGAATAAAAATGTGTCTCAACCCCATTTATTTCTAATGGCATAAATGCCACCCTTAAATCTTTAGTAATGTAATATTTTATATCTTCATTAACTTACTTTTCTAAAACTTTAAAAATTAAGTGTCAGTCGTTATTTTTCATTGTAAAAAATAACATAAAGTAAATGTTACTTAACGTAACATAACATAACCTGAAAAGTTGTGTAAATTAAAAAAAGTAAGTACAAGATAAAAACTTCTCTTTGGTATTAGAATGTTGACAAGCGTACTGAGTATTTTTGCAAAATAAATGATAAGTCCCTCATAAGAAAATAAAAACTTAAACATCGCCACGCCTAACGTCGATGTGACAAAAAGTCGAGTTTGGTATCGCTTGATAACTTTTTTAACCCCTGAAAATTGTTCCTGAAATTGTTTTTTCTAAAGTAAGCCATTTTGAAACTACAGTCGAAAAACAAAATTGACAATTTTAAGTTATTCTGCGTTATCTCGTAAACCATTTTAAATAACGTTGAAATATGCAACGTTTTGCTAATTTAACCAATCTCGTAACTCTTCCGAGATCCTAATGTTAATACCACTTAAAAAAAATCACTCTGTAGAGCAGTTTATCAGCTGATGTGACTCCCAAATCTACATAAAAGAGATCAATTGAAATTTTCATATCTTGTTGTAAAGTATCCATAGGGGTAATTCCACGTCAGATCGGCCACGTTTGACCCTTAGGTCTTCAGATTTTGACGAAATTTTGTGTCGGTTGAAAATTTGCTCAAAATTAAGTGTACAAACTGGTTTTGCGAAAAAATTATTTTCGACCTATGGACGGTCAAATTAATTTTTGAACTATTTTGAAAACATGAATACTTCAATAATTTATAACTCGCGATCTAAAAGAGATATATTTCTGCAAAATACTCTTATAAAGCTAAAGGAACGTACTACTTATTTTAAGCAACGCTTCTTTGATTTAACGCCTTTTTGGTCAAACTGTTCCAGTGTCAAATGTTCAAGTCGAAGTGTACAAAAAACGCCCTCTTCGATTTTCGAAATTTTTTTATATGTTGAGCCCTTATGACTTATGTTTAGGTGAAAAGATTCAAAATTGTGGGCACTCGTCAACTCTTGACGCTACACGGTTTTATAGAAGAGTGGAAATAAAAATTTTTTGAGAAAAGATTGGGGATAGCAATTTTCTTTCAAGAATCGTTTTATTTTGGGCCCATTATTATGGTAGGGATTTTTCAAGATTAGGGGCGTGCGGGAACAGGGTCAAAATTACATTTGTTCTTAGCAAAACTACTAATTTTGAAAATATGTTCGATCACATTGAAGATAGCAAAAAATACGTCTTAGAAAATTTGTAATGTATAAAATTACCAAGAGAACAAACTTTTT
The DNA here is from genome assembly GCA_963924605.1 of Malthinus seriepunctatus. Classification (NCBI taxonomy): domain Eukaryota; kingdom Metazoa; phylum Arthropoda; class Insecta; order Coleoptera; family Cantharidae; genus Malthinus; species Malthinus seriepunctatus. The sequence continues at coordinate 112,932,244 of OZ004600.1, read as the reverse complement.
TTTCAAAAAACTCTTTTTCGAACCTACTATTTTGTTAAATATTTTAGAAATTATTGCCTTGCATAGTTCTCCGTTGCACCGTTACAAGCACTCGCAAGCTCGCGCTTGTAATTTTCGTCTCTAATGCGATAAAGTCTTTCTTATACACATGTATTATAATTTATAATATACTATTATTCATTGCGATCGCATTAAATGGCAACCCTTACAAATTTTGATTTCCTGAGCAGTTTTTGGCTGTTTGGTTGCACTTGAAGATCTCAACTTTGGCAAGTCCATTCTACTCATCAAGTAGTATCTTTTACATGAACAAAAGAATTTTTGATTACTTCTTTGCAATGCACTGAATAAAACAATTTTTGATTTGCATTTGTTGCTTGAGAAGTTTTATCTCCAAAGCTACTGAACCAAACTATACATTTTTAGTATAGAATTCATCGTCTGTCAATTTCCCATAAACATTGTCCTAAACATTATTTAATCATAACATTTCTATCAGCAAAAGTTTAGTTTCAAGCTATTATTTCCCGTAATTCGACGCCACTATATTCCAATTTCACAATTATAGAGAGTGACTCATTCCTAATATGTGTTCATAAAATTTAGCTAGCTATAGCGCGGCTTCTATCGAGATAGATGCAGAAAACACGTCCCGCTTTAATAGAATAACGTACTTTACTATAATTTGACAGAAGTTGACAGAAGCTTAGTAGTAGAAGTGGATTCGAGTACGAACGATTGTTCATAATGCTGTACCGAAAAATCTCGATGTAATCTAGTCTCCATTCTAGAAATGACACAACTGTCTACATTTGTGAACAAATAGTATAGTATTCATGTTTTCAAAATAGTTCAAAAATTAATTAGACCTTCGATAGGTCAAAAATAATTTTTTTGCAAAACCACTTTGTACACTTAAGTTTGAACATATTTCCAACCGACATACGAAACTTCGTCAAAATCCGAAGACTTAAGGGTCAAACGTGGCCGAACTGACGTGGAATTACCAATAGAAAACTTTTACAAATGAACTTCATATTAGAAAATACAGGGTGCTCCAAAAGTATACCGGGTGATGACCGGAGCTCTCGATCATAAGAATGAAAAATAGCATAATTAACGATCATACTGTATAACAAATAATATAGAACTTTAATACTGTTTGATTTCAACAAAACTTGGTACTTGGCTACTTAGGGGTAATTAAATACACACAGCTTGGTAATTATGTCGGAGGTACAGCCACGATCTGAATAGCTGATAACAATAGGGTTTAGCAATTAATTATTTTTACGTAAGTATAAAAGTAAACACTGAACTTATCTCGAATGCGATTTGCTGTCCTCTATAAACTGCTAAATAATAAGCGAAGACTAAAGCGCATTAGGGTTGTACTTTGCGGTTAAAGTAAATTTAATTAAATCTATGTGAAGTTGTTAATGTCTGAACAAGAGGGTTTAATTGAATCCTTAAAATCAATTATAAGTTTCCTCTTCAATCAAATTATAATTTTTGTGTTTTATGATGCGCCGATTTGATATAAAAGTTCAAGTTCAAATGCACTTTTAATTAATATTTGATATAATTAAAGCATTTGTGTGTAATTATAAGTCAATAATATTTTACTATTGTAACTATTTAATTATAACATTCGTATATTATTTTATGCAAATTTCATTTGAATGAGCCCAATTAACAATTACTGCAATATTCATATTTAGGTCTATTCAGTTGGCTGCTATATGCATATCCTTTGTGTGATATTATTGTGTAACACACCACACCACATAATTAAAGAAATTTACTGGTCTACCCTTTAAGTACGTTTATCTCGCTTCTCTTCTCCTAATTAGTAACACGATTGTTATTATATCAGATAGTGTGCAGAATAAATTAAAGCAAGTTTATTTGTATCGTTAATTTCAGTATAGATGCTCTTGTATCAAGTTTAAATTATTGGTTATTTCAAAGCAAAGCACAAGGTTAAAATCATTATTAAGCTTATTCAAACGCTCTTTTTTAAGTTTATATCATGTATAACTGAACAGAAGTCAATACTCGTATATATTAGTGCCTAATTATGTTGTATAGAAAATAGTCACACAAAAGTGCTTTAAATCGATTTTATTTAAAGGTTTGAAGGTGTTATAAAAAGTTGGCTGTCAGTTTAGTTAAAGCAAGTTCAAAAATATAATTTTTCATTCTTGTAAAAATACTCGTTAAAGTTTTGCTTTCATAATATTATATTTGAACCTCTTTGTTTTTATCTTTCCTTAGATTTTTCGAAAATCAAAAATTATAGGAGATAAGTGGAAACTTGTAGATCACAAAGAAGAGCACAATTTTTTTGAATAACAGCCAAAAAATGAATTATATGGTACATTAATAGACGTATTCACTTTTTTTTTTTGATACAATATTCTTATATGTTGTGTTTACACTACATGATTTTTGTTATGCTTTTTCATATGACAAAATTTTTTCTACAATCTTATGCAAATAGGAACCGCTCTATACTGAAATTCGTCTATTATTTTGCTATTATAGGCTTATATATTTCTTATGACCAGACTCATAGGAAAAATCTTATAGTGTAATTAATATAGTGTAATTGCCTGTGCAGGCCGCCTGCACAGGCAAAACCGAAAGGCAAGCCTGTGTGTGTGGCACCTCCATAACGTTTAGGAGATCCCCAAGGTGAGCATGCAGAGTGAGACACCCTGTATTCGAAGTAAATTTCAGTTGGATATTTACTATATTATCGAGATATTAGACCTGAACAGTCAAACTGGATCACCCGGTATATTTAAAAGCATTGAAAAATTGATCTACTCGGGAGAATTTTTGTATTTTTTTAAATAGATTTCTTGAACTGTAAAAACGGATTTAGCTCTACATTCTGCAAAAGAATAAATTTCAAAATTTAAATTACCCAATTTCTTGCTTTTCTTTATTGTGGTAAAATCAAGTATTCTCTGATGTTCTTTACAATCGTCAAAATATAAAAACCTACTCTGATGTACTAATAATTAATTACGTGACGTCAAGAGGAAGAGATCTTCTACTTAACTGATTTTCAGTTAGTTACAATTAAAATGAAATTGTAACTTGATAAAATCTTTGTGGAAAACGTTGCTTCATGAAGTTTGTAATTTAAAAAACTATTAATATCTACTGTAAGTCAATAATTGCTGCAAACATGGAAGTAAATGTAAGTTTTTGTATACAGGGTGATTCATTGATATAGCGCTTTTCGATAGCTCCCTAGCCGTTGGAAATAGAGCATACATTTAAATACAAAAGTTATTCAGCTCCTTAAGGAGCATAACCTAAAATTATTTTCATCTCTACAGGGTGTTGTATTACTGCTCGGCAAGAATATTTTTAATTTTTTTAAATAGAACACCCTGTATATTTTATTATATTTCGACTTGGCTATATGTCACCTACATATCCATATAAAAAAATTTTAATTTCTTTGCGGTGTTGCCAAGTTATTAATTTTTTTCTCTTAAAAATGCCCGCGGCACGCGTCGCTTTATAAAATCGTACTGAAGCCGTTTTTCAAGGAATAATAACAAAAATTTTTTCCTATGTAGTTATGACTATCCTCTATGCTATGAAATTAAATAAGTTCAATTAAATTATACAGGGTGTTCATTAAAGAGACCCAAAGTTACTCATTTTCAAATGACCATAACTCGTTATTTTCAAATGCAACACCCTGTATATTTTTACATATTTGGGTTCCTGCTAAAATTTAGATACTAAAAATGCAAAAATATACAGGGTGTTCCAATGTAATTTTTTATAATTTTAAAAATAGAACACTCAGTATATTTTTGCATTTTTAGTATCTAAATTTTAGCAGGAACCCAAATATGTAAAAATATACAGGGTGTTCCATTTGAAAATAACGAGTTATGGTCATTTGAAAATGAGTAACTTTGGGTCGCTTTAATGAACTTATATGTATAATTTAATTGAACTTATTTAATTTCATAGCATAGAGGATAGTCATAACTACCTAGGAAAATATTTTTGTTATTATTCCTTGGAAAACGGCTTCATTACGATTTTATAAAGCGACGCGTGCCGCGGGCATTTTTAATAGAAAAAAATTAATAACTTGGCAACACCGCAAAGAAATTAAAATTTTTTTATATGGATATGTAGGTGACATATAGCCAAGTCGAAATATAAAAAAATATATAGGGTGGTCTATTTAAAAAAATTAAAAATATTCTTGCCGAGCAGTAATAAAACACCCTGTAGAGATGAAAATAATTTTAGGTTATGCTCCTTAAGGAGCTGAATAACTTTTGTATTTAAATGTATGCTCTATTTGCAACGGCTAGAGAGCTATCGAAAAGCGCCATATCAATGAATCACCCTGTAGATTGTCCTCAGAATCCATCCTGATGGTGCTTTCATCACGTAGAGACGTGTAAAATATATGTATGTACAGTCAGCCTCACATTTACTGGCCACTCTGGCTACACGTTTAGCACTAATTGTGGATGCAACCATCATAACACCCCCTACTTAAATTGAGGGATAACTTTATTTTTCCAACAAGTAGTAAATCAATAACCTCCCCTTCTGTCCTTTTGTCGTTGTGGGCTAATAACCACCCGGGCTTATAGTCAGGGTGGCCAATAATTGTGAGGATGACTGTACCTATAGTATATAGGATAAAGATAAATCGGTGTCGAGCCTTTAGATTAATTTACATACTTTAAGCTTGACATTCAAAAGCCTCATTGAACAAAATACACAACGGTTAAGAAGGTGCATTTAAAGCGTTTGATGAGGTGAATTAATTTCTCAACTTGACTTTGGAATTTAACAATTACTTTATTTATATCTTAATTATAGAATCATGCGCGATTTGTTCATTTGTTGATATTGATTTAACGATTTTGTCAAGTTTCAAATAGTTTAGTCTCTAAGGATTTGTTAAATTAATTGAAACTTGGAATATCTTTAATAAAACAATGGTTTTATCAACTGTAACAGTCATTTCTAAAGAGAAAAGAAAACTTCTCTAGCTCTTTATACTCGTATAGATAATGGTGTGAAATAAAAATTGGCAATTTAATTTTATTTTTGTTGATAGTTGGTCGTTTTCATAAAAATATGTAATTTTCTTTGTCTTTTTGACAAGACAACAATACACTTTTAATTGGGAAAATAAAATTTTCTTTTATAAACGTGTTTGAATGAGCTTTTTCGCTCGAATAAGTAGGTATTAGTGGTTTGTGAAAGGTCAATAATTAGTTGATTGAAAGCTTTACATATATTTGGGCTCTTTGATCTTTGTTAATCTACATTTTAAATTAGGTTTTTTGATACATTATTTGAAATAATTTGTCGATAATTTGATTGGTGGATGAAACCCAAAACCAGCGAAAATGAAAAATCGGTAAAAAATGAAATTTCATCAAATGTAATATCACAAGACCTCATTTTTCAATCGATAAAAAATTGACATTTGCATGAAAGTGTCAAAATGCATGTACATTTATTGAGACCTTTTTGAGCATTATTAATCTGAAAAAAGCTCGAGCGCGCAGCGCGAGGGCTTTTTTCTTGCATTAATAATGCTCAAAAAGGTCGAAATAAATTACCTTAGGCATTTTGGCACTTGAGTGCAAATGTCAATTTTTTGTAGATTGAAAAATGAAGTCGAATTATATTAGACTAGGCGCAAAAGTTAAAGTATTTTATGCAAGCGGCATTTCATATAACATTTTGGTAACCGATGTTTTCCCAGTATTTCAACCCTGCTGAATACGAAAATTGCGGTTATCAAAGCGAAATCTTAACCGGAAGCGTGATATTCAAGATGACACCCAAGATGTCAGTTTTGTTATTTTTGATGGAATCATTATGGACAATTAAGACAAATATTTTTATTGGTTCGGATAGATAATTTTATACCCTACAATTTTTATTAGAAGTAAAATTATCTTCAGATCACTCCTAAAAGAGCTAGAGTCGATAAAAGCACCAGTGTTGTATAAACCGTCTTAATACATAAAGCACTATATGGAAGCATCTTGGTGAGTTCAGCGAGGTAGCTTTCCCAGTATCCAGCTAGGATGTATCTGTTAAAACATGATCAGAGCAAATCAAGTCCATAAAAGTCGATCATAAAGAGGATATTGCGTCTTCTGTTTTGACAACACACGGTGCTTCTCCCGACTCTCTAGACCCTTAAAGAGTGATTTTACTGTAATTTTTTGTAGACCATAAAATTATCTATCCGAGCTAACAAAAATATTTGTCTTAATTGCCATAATAATTAATCCATCAAAATAAATAAAAAGAGCAAACATGTATATTACGACGATTTTTACGCACAAGATGTCTGTAGCTGGCTTTCCCTCCTTAATAAGCAATCTTACGGTACTTTTACATTTAATAATAATTGTAGAGAACCTTGTATATCTAATTCAATCAAAACAGTTGTCCAAGTTTCAATTTAATAATTCTTCCATCCAAATAAATCTTAATTAATAAAGCAGACAACCTAGTCGCCATCTTGAATATCGCGCTTCCGGTTTAAATTTCACTGTGGGTAACCGCAATTTTTGGATTCAGGGGGGTCGAAATATTGGGAAAACATCGATTACCAAAATGTTATATGAAATTCCTCTAGTATTTCGATACTGGGATTTTGTTCCAATTTCACGGTGCTTCTTCCGACTGTAGCTCCTTAAGGAGTGATCTGAAGATAGTTATACCTCTAATAAAAATTGTAGAGTATAAAATTATCTATCCGAACCAATAACAATATTTGTCTTAATTGTCCATAATGATTCCATCAAAAATAACAAAGCTGACATCTTGGGTGTCATCTTGAATATCACGCTTCCGGTTAAGATTTCGCTTTGATAACCGCAATTTTCGTATTCAGCAGGGTTGAAATACTGGGAAAACATCGGTTACCAAAATGTTATATGAAATGCCGCTTGTATGGTTAAGGATACGTTTTTTCCGATAACAGTCCTAGTCTATATTCGATAAGACAATTTTTTTTTAAAAAGGTAACGTGATTATGTACAAAAAAAAATTGTCAACAAAATAGTATATTAAAATACATGTGTCATAAGATAGTAGTTTGATCCACGAAGGCAAATGCCTGAATGCGTCAAAAGCCCTTGTGACACAAGTGTTTTATATTTATACTATTTTTTCTATTTTGCCATGATTTATTTTAAAAATTGATTCTTAAAAATCATGTTAGAGAATTTTTTGATTAAATTCTTATGTTGACTCTAATAATATGGATCGCAATGGTTTTCTAAATATAGTGATTTCCGGTCAATTTATGCAATATAAATGGTTGCTTATACTCCCACTTATAAGGAAAGATCATGACAGCCAATAATAATGTAAACTCGACGAAATGAATGAGTCATCCATAGTTTTCTTAAATGTCGTTTCCGTCGCATTTTCTCTTATAGGCAACGGTTGATAACCCTCTTTTCGGACGTTTATCATTGAATAAATAGATCCGGAAGGAGGGTTAGCAACCGTTACTTCTAAGAGAAAATGCGACGGAAGCGACATTTAAAAAACTATGGTTGACTCGTTCATTTCGTTAAGTTTACTTTACCATTAGCTGTATAAGCAGTGGCCGGCGCTAGGTGTAAGCGAGGTAAGCGTTGCATAGGGCGCCAATATTTTAAGGGGGCCGCCAGATAGCCTCGTTACAAATATTTTACGAAATTGATAATAATAATTAAAAACAAAAGCGTTTGAATCTTTTATTTATTTTCGAAAACATTGTTATAAATTTTAATTAATTTTAAATAGGTTAAATTTTTTTAAATGGTCAAGAAACATGGGATTTTGCCGTCAATTAATTTGTGGAAAGCTGGAAACTTTTGAATCTCTTTATTTGCATGTAAAAAGAGTTATTTGAAGTTTGCACCAATTTTCTGCTTGTGCTCGAAGGGGGGTAGCACGAAAACCTCGCCCTTTTTTCATTTTTCTGCGAATAATTTACAAACGACGCATTTCCATCATACATAAATTAAAGTACGTAAAATTCTACGTCGAAAGGTCTTTCATTTCTAAAACTACGTAAAGTGGTACAGATCAGGAATGGCCAAGAAGTCGTACGCGGAGCGATTTTTGGTAGATCACAGGCGACAGGAGATAATTTCAACACTCATAGAACTCGTAGAAACAAACGGTTGTGGCTCTCCTTTAGTATTATTTATTATCATATAGTTGATGTCAAGATTTTAGTAGGTAGATCGAGACACATTTTTAAGAAAAATAGTCGATCACCTATTTAGTAAAGTTGGCCATGGCCACCCCTGGTAGAGATAATGTGAGAGTTCAAAAAATGTTTTTTCCATTTTTTGCAAAAATAGCATATTGTAAACAATACATACGAACAAGGGACCAATTTGGTTCAGCTGGTTCGGCTGTAGATATGACAGGGAGCAGCCCATGCTTTTTAAACTTCCAATCTCGTTTTAAATAAAAGTTATTAGGCTAAAACTTCTTCACTTGTTCGTGACCTTTAACTGCTCATGCATAATTGCTCGTGAGCGCAGGAGCACAAAACTTTAATTTTTTTAATTGCAACATATGATTCTTTTTACATATTTGGAATTGTCACATGTTTCTGCTTCTGGTACTATAAAAGTTTTGGAACTACGTTTAGAATTTGGTTATTTGACAATCTAAATAGGAGCTTAAGACTCATATTTTGTTGTCCATGGAATTCTCGTACTCTCTTATCACCGTTTATTAGGAGGTGGATGAATGGGCGCACTGATAAGAATATGATGTTTATAAGACTGGGGGGTGTCGTGACCACCTGAGGGGTGCCTCAAGGCTGTACCGCGATTCTGATTAAATCAAATACTACTAAAGGTATAAAACTAAATTATATCTTACCATAAAACTATATAATTTATTATCATTGTCATAATCCCAATTAACTCTATTGACCGACAATTATTAACCCATTGACTGACTGTTCCGTGAACCGACCAACTATAGCGACTCTTTAGAAAAGACTGCCTCTTACCTTATTTTGGGACCTTTTATTATTTATTTCTCATTCCTGACTTATTACAACATTACCATTGTAAGAGCAAATTAATATTTAGAGTAAAAAGTCACTGCTTTAGAAATTGCTTAAATCCAAACACAACTTTTCAAGAGTCAGTCGCAAAAGAAATTCTGAACAATTAACTAGAAAAGAGGAATTTGTCTGTTCTCTGTCGGCACTCTGTCACAAATGTTGACAATTGGCTCTAAATTTTGCCTGCAAATGGTATTACTATATTGATACACTGCTAAAGTAATTGAAAATGTCGGATCTGAGTAACTCATATTGGATAATTGGATTAAATAAAATTTTACGAATCACGAAGCAATTACCTCTGTACAGATGAAATTATCTGAAAGGTGGATATTAATAGAAGAAACCACTAAAATACGCATGTTTGCAGTAAATTTTCAATAAGCAGCACATTTGCTGATGAATACTATTAAATATTCGGATTCAGGTGCGGAGATAAAAGTAAAATATATATGTCTACTTAGAAAACGAGAGTTAATGGTTTAAAAAAATTGATATACAGGGTGTCTCATAAAGAATGGGACAACGCTTGGTCACAGATTCTCTAGGTTAAAATAAACCGATTAAACCTAATATACCTTAATACAAAGTCCTCCGGTTTCCAAGTTAAAAGACCTTAAAGTTCAATTTTTAATATTTTCTTTTTATGATAATTTCCACAAATGTGAAAATGTTTACTTCAAAATTGGAACAGGTGCTTATTATTACGAAGTACATCAGTAGAAAATTTTTCATATAGTAGGCTTGATCATAAGAGGCACTTAACCTAACTTCTACAACTTATTTTAGCTTTAACTTTGTTATCTGTGAATTTTTTATCAATATCGCGTTATTTCCTGAAAGATAATTAAAAAATAAAAAACTAAAGTATTCTTAATTCATATGTGTAAAACCAACCGTTAACCTTAAAATCTCCGTTGAAGTATTGAGTTGTCGGTAGGACGTGCAATTATCAAGTAGCAATGATCACAAAAACAAAGGACAAAATAATAGAAAACGTTTGTTTACAAAGATTGTTTAGTGTAGTATCATTAGAAATTATTTTGTTGGCCCATACGTACTTCCACCAAAGCTCAAATTTCATCACTATTCAGACTTCTTGGAAAATACCCTGGATGTACTATTACGCAACGTACCTTTGATTTTAACACAATGTTATCGGTTTAACATGTTTTCCAATATCTTACACATCGTTTTTGCGATGATGGCTACATGATAAGTGCTCGTCATAACAATAATTCAAAACTTGAATGCCAATTTTAAGACAAACGGCTGCTTTTACGCATATGAACTAAGAGCACCTTAGTTTTCTGTTTTTTAATTATCTTTCAGAAAATAACATAATATTGAAAAAATTTTCACCGATAACAAAGTTATAGCTAAAACAAGTTATAGAAGATAGGTTAAGTGCCTCTTATAGTCAAGCCTACTTTATGAAAAATTTTCTACTGATGTACTTCGTAATAATAAGCACCTGTTCCAAATTTGAAGTAAATATTTTCACATTTGTGGAAATTATCATAAAAAGAAAATATTAAAAATTGAACTTTAAGGTCTTTTAACTTGGAAACTGGAGGACTTTGTATTAAGGTATATTAGGTTTAATCGGTTTATTTTAACCTAGAGAATCTGTGACCAAGCGTTGTCCCATTCTTTATGAGACACCCTGTAGATGTTTCTTTATTGGCAGTCAAATTAATTTTAATAAAGTGTAACTAAAACTAATGGTTGCAACTAAACTTTCATAGCTGCCTATATAAAATAGTAGCTAATTTGAGTGAAAACTAAACGATTAAAAATGTAATTTTGAAAACTTACTTAAAAGTAAGTAGACGACTAAAATTAACAACGTTATTTTAGTTCAAAAAAACCATTAAAAGCTCATTTTTCCTTTTTTAACTTTTGCTGTAATTTGTAACTAAAACTTTTGAGAAAGTAAAATTACATAGCTCTCACTGTTAAAACTTGCTCATGAAATTTTGCTCTTGTTATTAATCATTATTGTTATGTTAACTCTTCTCTTGTACTTCATATTGGGACGCTTAAATTGTTAATCATAGGAGGTTAATACTTAATCAAGGGAAAAATTTAATGATGTCATCTGATGTCATGTTACTTCATTCAACACCTTGTTTATATGTTTCGTATTTAACGTTAAATATGTTTATGAAAATATGTTTTATTTGAGTAAGTAAGTAGATAGATGTAAAATGTAAAGGCGGATTTGCGTTGATCATCAAAGTATATTAAAAGTGCCTTTCTGTTCCGTTGAAAACGTTTTAAAATAAAGTTCATATCCGGATTACCTATTCAACGTCGAGAAATGAAATTTAAAACTCGAGATATTTCAAAAAGATTAGCATTTTTAAGTTATTCGCATCAACTTTGGTACCTACTTTACTTTAACCTCAATGTTAAATTATTTGAAAGAAAGTTAATTCGATTATTTTTTTTCATTATTCTTACAATTAATGTAGGGTATTCAAGCTAAAGCTGTAAAGCTTTTAAAATGTTGAAAATGGAAATTAATGGATTTAGAATTAGATTAAAATATTTTTTTCTATGGCAAACTAACTAGGATAATTGTAGGAGTAGTGAGAATAGGCGAATGCCTACTCAAAGAAGAAAACGGACAATTTTCTCGACATCTCTTAACTGAACCGTCTCGACGCTGTAACTTTCTATTTTTATCAGAAGTATTGAATTAGTTTATTGTTGATATAACGTACCATCGTTTTAAAAATATATCCCTCTAGTTGAACGCAGATGGTCTTTTTGTAACCTTTTGTCAAGTTCATGGGAACTACAACCGTAATTTTGTATTTTAAACAATTAAATTGTTCACGGCTTTAACTTTTGCTTGCGTGGTTCTACGCATTTGATACTCCTAACAGTTGAAACTTAGTTAATTACAAGAAAGTTCGCCTACTTAGGTGCAAATATCATAAACGTAACAAAAGGACCATATTTAGACAGCTTTTCAGATATTACTTTCCGATACCTTAAGGTATTAAAGGAAAGTATTGTAATGGGGTAAAAAAAATTTTTTGAGATAACACCGGATATATGTATTTTGAGGTCCCCCGAGTCGATCTAGACCATTTTTAGAAAAAAGTCTGTGTGTGTGTATGTATGTGTGGATGTAGTTCCCCACGAAATCTCTGAAACGGCCGAACCGATTGACTTGAAATTTGGTATAGGGTCTTATCAGATAACGACGGAGTGCAGAAAGGAGTTTGTTCAAAATCGGTCCGCTAGGAGGCGTGCAATTAAGGAAATTTTGTGTTTTTTAAATGGAACTATATAATTTTTTTTAAATCATCCGATAGAGAACTTTTTTTTTATTCAATGATATAAAAATTTTTAAAATTATTTTGTTTTTGAAAGAGTTTTTACGCAATCAAATATCTAATAATATTTGGCAGCTGACGTTTCTGACAATTGTCAAAAAATTTGACAGTTGTCAAAAAATTTGACATTTGTCAAAAAATTTTGACTTTTATTTATTTTTAATCAGTGATTATAAAAATGTTCAGTATTCTTTTGTTTTCTAACTGTTTTGGTCTTAAAATAATCAACTCAATCGGAAAGTCTTGTGTTGACACAACAGATATTTTTTCGTCTGTGATTTCGTGGGTGGAAATCCTCAGAAAGCTTCTTGCGCTATTAGTAGAATCTAGTGAAAACCGAGTTGAAAACTATGTTTGTTCATTTATAAAATAAATTTGCTTCCACTTAAAAATGCATTGCGAAGATTTGCATTTTTTATTTAAGAATCATATTTAAGAATCAAAATCCAATGACTTTCCTAAGAATCAGTGGCGGTGCGAGGCGGTAAGCAAGGTATGCATCGTATAGGGGCAAGGGGCACCTTGTCTGATGGGGCGCCAACGACCTCCATTGAAGTAGGAATAATTATTAGAAAAACTGAGTATTTTTTAAAAGTTTCAAAGAAAATTTAAAAATGAAAAAGGCGCCTCCTGATGTAACAAGCATTATTACAGTAACTGTGTAATAATTTTTAAATTTTCAATAGATGAAAAAATAATTTTTAGAGTAACTTGTGCAGTTTTTTTTATTTCTACGAGTTGCGGGCGCTAAATTTCCCACAAAGGTGTTATATGTATACCCACAAGTAACGAGGCGGTTCTGCCTAAAAGGTGCTTCACGTACTTCCTAAATTAAGTAAAAAGAGCGCACTTTTGTTGCGACATTGTCTGCTGATGACTTTTGTTGAAACGTCACAATTAGAATGCTTCATTTTGATGGTAGACTGGACCATCAATTTAATAATGCTCTTCAATTTTTGCTAAGCGTTTGATTAGGTATCGATATTTGATAATCCTACTTTTCAAGCCGTTTTTAGACTAGAAGACCGTCTGCAAGAGACTATAGTTGCCAAAAACTGCCTGCGAGAGACTGTCTTTGAAAGACTGACTGTAAGAAGACTACGTTTGAATGGGTTCAATTTTCCAGAAAGTTTCCTCAGTCGCAAAGCGGTTTTACTGCAGCCCTTTACATTGTGCGTTTAAAGCCATGTCCCACTTTTTAAAGAAATTAAAAAGGGGGTCATATTTTACCTCATTTCATACATTTTTCAATTTTCTTTTTATATACAGTCGTTTTAAAAAATTTAAAATCCCATTAGTCGTCCCCTACGAGCCCCGCCCGTCTCCCCCGTCTCATCAGCCAGCCAACTCACCCGCTGTAATTTCAATTTTAAAGGAAAAAAGGGGTGTCGTTTTTTCTTTTGCAGGAGGGCGCCATGCAGGCTAGCACCGTCTCTGCTAAGAATGAATGTTAAAATCTAAACTATCATTTTCTAACTCTCGTTTCATTAACTAATTAACCAACTTAAACGCTTGACGCAATATATTTTATTGAATTTATCAAAGCTCACACACGCTAACTATTTTTATCACTGTAACTGTAATTGTTATTGAAAGGCTTTAGAGTAATTAAACATTTTTCAATTAAAACTGTTATTGTAAGCTGTTGCAAAAAGTAACTGCCAAAGAATTAATTAATAACTAAATTGATGATACGACTAATTATTTTGTGAAAGAAATTAACGATTTTCTGGCTAGCCTCAAGCCTCAAAGAATTATTAATTAATTATTATATAAACGCTCTAATTTTTGGGATATAGGTGTGGGCTGTGGGGGTATGGATTCAGGGCCGTAGCTAGACTGTGTTATCAGGGCCGGCGTAAAATTTTTTAAGGGAGGCTGAAATCATAAGTTTTCTCTCTTCTGAGTTTGTATAAATCTGTTGACCACTGTAATCTCTTCTGAGAATGGAAGTTTTCTGCCCAAAGTTTGCAAAAATTTGACTTTCTCAAAATCGGGGTTTTCTTCTTTGGTACCAATAAATTAGGAACTTATCGTTTTATTATTATTGCGAAAACTTGCAAGCACTGGCTAGAACAGGCTTAAAACTTTCCAGGACAGGCTGAGCTACGGCTCTGTGTAGATGGGTTTGGGTAGCAGGTGTTGGAAATGTAGGCATGAAGTATTTTACTGTTTCGTATGCTCAAACATTAAAAAAAATAGTTGTTCTGTTTTTATACACCAACTTTTTAAATATTTGTACAAAAAAGTTCTGTTTATAGCCACATCAGAGTTTTTCAGTCAATTTACTAGCTCAATTTTCAGTTTCTGGCATATAGATAGGAACTAGGTAAAAGGAAATTTTAAATAAAAGGCACATTTGGCTTAGTTCAAATTTAATTACCTACTGTAAACATAGCAATTCCGTTATCTCAATGTAATAATAAACATAAATAACGAAATTATTAATTGTAATAGTGAGTAAATTAGAACAATCGCAAGGCCCATCATGACATAAATATCTAAATTAATTGTCTGATAATGGGGTTTATCTCTTGATGGTAAATTTAGGTAGTGTAAATCGCCATTCTCTAAAATATATTCTATCCAATAAATTCCTCTTTCTAATGGAGTTTGTAGTTGACTTTTATGTAATTTTGAAAGCTTTTGAATGTTTGTTCTATATCTAGAAAAGTTGCTGTCAAATTAACGAATCCACTTTAATTTAATTAAAATCAATTTCAGTTTTAGTAACTTGAAATTAGGTTACTTAATTCAATTGTAAGTGCATGAATTAACGAAATAATAAGAGTTGGTATTACACCCCTTTTAAGCTTCCTCGAAAGGGGGTGGTTACGAACTAAAACTATTTTTTACAGCATCAAAAAATCTTTAATCCTTGGTAATTTTTAAACCTTCGTTTTTAATTATTTTAAATTCTTAAACTCTGGGGGTGGGGTGGAGGTTTAACCCAAATTCAATTTTAATTTTTGTCTTCTAATACTGAATGAACACCATGAAGATCAAGATACTAAACTTGAAATCGGTAGATAAATTATTCGGATTAGTGGACCCCAACATTAGAAGATCTTGTTTACGATTGCTTAGGCTCAAATCTTTAGATCACTGTTAATAACCGGAACCTACAGCTTTACGTGCCTTCCAATTTTTTTAATGCTTGAAAATGATCATTTTTAGCATAAAAAGTAAAACTTTCGTCTTAGCAAAAGCGACAAACTTGAAATTTAAGTTCAATTTACTTACTTGGAATCTTCAAGTAATTTTTCTATGACGTTAGAAATAATTTCTGAGCTTAAATTTTGTTTCAAATCTAATCTTAGCGCCAAGTTTTTCCTTTCAAGCTTTCTAATATTAACATTCTGATCACAAAAAATAGGAAGTCCAAGTATAGGAATACCATGGTAAAAAGCTTCATTTGTACTCAATGCTCCTCCATGGCTTATAAAAAGTACGGTATTTTTATGACCTACAAAATTAAAAAAATTACTAGGTATACTACCTATACTTCATTCAAGGAGACGAGATAGTGAATGTAAACAAACAACCCGCGTGTTGTGCACGTGAACACTTCTGTTTAGCGCTGTGATTGGCTCTAACGTATAAACTTATTTTAAGCTTGTTGCATGGTTACCTAACTGCGTTGATGTGGATAACTCATATTATAGTGGCAATTAGAGCTGGGACAATTACAGGAAAAATGTAATCGATTATAAATAAATAAATGATTGAGACAACTTTAACTAAAGGAGCTTTTAGGGAATTATTATGAAACCGGCTGTTATTAATAATTTTTGAAAAATTTACACCGTATTTAATTTAAGTTTACGTAAAACCGCGCTCGTGAGAACATGCACGTGCACGTGAACATTACATGCAACACTATCTCGTCTCCTTGAATTTAGTATAGCTTGCTAATCTCTCTTCAACGACCAGAAATAGCTAAGCCACCCCCCACAAATTTTTGTCAAATAAGTTTGACGTATGTCAATTCTTGTGCGACTGTTATAAAACGTATTTTCAAAATTCGACCAATAAAAAAATTATATTTGAATATCGCGCGCTTTTTGTGGAAGTAGCTTAGCTATTTCTGGTCGTTGAACAGACTACAGCATCACAGTAATTTTAGTTACCTAAAATATCATTTTGTGGTAACCATTTCCTAAGTATCACATTTTTAGGTACACTTTCGTCCAAATCAGGATCTTCGTACTTCCACAAAACAATTTGGTTTAATTTTGAAAAGGCTTCCAAAAACGCCATTTTCGTATTTAAACTCAAAGCTGAAGATTTTACATTAGTTCCAAGAGAAAATAATATTACACCATTTTTCGCCTCATCAATTACTTGTACAAGATCCTGTCAGAAACTTATTGTACAGCCGACCAAAAAGTTTTTGGCCACCCCCTGACAATTTTAAAAAGCAACCAACATTACACGCCGTGTAAATTAAACGGCGTGTAATGTTGGTTGCTTTTTAAAATTGTCAGGGGGTGGCCAAAAACTTTTTGGCCGGCTGTACATCAAACAATAGTAAACTAAAACTTACCTCGGGTAAGGTTTTAGCTGGTTTAACGTGCAATCCTCCAACAGGAATGATATTAGGAGGCAAACTTGTGGGATAATCTAATATAGGATCGATGTTTGACAACAACAAGCTTATTTTTCTTTCTAACTCTTTTAAAGGTGTAATGTCTTTTCCAAATATTTGTTTTGCAAACTCTTCTTCTTGTTGTAAAAATATTAAATTTTTATAAGCAATATCGAAGTATGTGTAAAAGATGTTCAACACCCTTTCGATTACGTTCATATCCGTTGTAAACGTTGACGAATAAAATGGAGTATGCGATACGTACAAATAAAGTCCAAATGTATAAGCTAGAGATGGTGGTAACAAGAAGGGTGTTACTGCTACAATCGGTGGATTGTTAAATCTCTCCATAATTGGCAACAAGTGTTGATTTAATGTTATGTCGTAGATAATGATGTCAAATTTGAAATCTTTCGGATAGTTTAATAAAGTTTTAAGCCCTTTTGTGTGTACGTCGTGCTGACTAACCAAACTACCCCAATTGTACATATCTAGCACATGAGTTATTGTATTTAAATTTAACAGTTTTAGCAAATCTAAAGTTGATTCCGATTTATCGAAGAAACCTGCAAAAAGTTTTTACTTAGTAAACATTTGAAAAGCCCTGTTGTTAACTTCTAGGTAGGTTTAGTTGACATTCTTAATCCGTAGCTTGTCTTTCACGAGCGCGAAAACAACTAATTAAATTACAAGCTTTTCTCTTAATTTCGCTATTGTTGTAGTGAAACTTAATACTTCTGCATGCATTAAAAGGCTGCAATTTAGCACTTATTTCTAAGGGAATAATTTGCTAGTATTTAATTTTTTAACCGACCACAACTAAAATGATGTATCTTTAACCATCGGTATCATCATCCAGTTAGAGAGGAACTCGCTACGGATGCATATTATATAACTTATTACCTTGGGTGAGTTCTTCTGTGATTGAACGAAGTATAGATAGCTAATAATCTTGATATAATGAAATGCTCAAAAAATTGGAACCAAACTGGGAATCTTCCAGTAGCCACATGTTTATCTGAAGCGACTAATCTCAGATGAAGTTTTAGGTGGAGCAATTTTTTTCAATATTGCATTATATTAGAGGCTTGAAATGTAGCAATTTTACCTAAATCCCTAAGCGATTTATGCTCAATCATTTTTTATAGACTATGAGCACATAACAGAAAAATCGGGCCCTTCTCTTGGGGATAAGCTATTTGAGTACCTACTACTGAACAAGAATATCCAGGTTAACGACATCAGGCACTGCCAGGATTATTTACTTGGCCAATGGGCAATCCAAATACTGGTTATGACTTCTATGATATGAACATATTAAATTCAGCCCACTACCACCTTGTCAAAGTCATTTTAGAGCGTATAATCAAATTTTTAAAAGAATGACAAAGTAGTAGCTGCCCGAATTTTCTAATCTTTCTTACTATTTTCTTTCTCTTATAACTCCCTTAAAGGAGACTGAGCCCTAAAGTATGTCGTATCTGCTTGATATTGCCAACAGGATTTTTTTTGGTCAATTGCACCCCAAGAATACGATTACTTTGATTTTTATGTTATAAGCGGTTATGAGGCTATTACGATAAGGGAGGTCTCATTCCCAACCACGGTATACAGGGAATAAATGGATGGCGTTTTGCAACAATAAGCTAACCCACAAGTATGTAGTTTTCCACAAATTAATAAAACAGTTGAAATTACTTTAGTAAATTGACGTTTTGAAAACAGTTTTTTAAAAGATAGTATCACCATCTTTAAATGTTCGTTTAATTAATTTTGCTCGTTGTAGAAGACATCATAAAATGACATTTTAACAATTAAAAAAAATTCAAAATAACAAACTGTGGGTGTAGTGGGATCGAATTACGGAAAAATGTAGTCTGAAAGCGATTGAGAATAAAAAGTGCTGCTATTATTTATTATTGAATACTGTTCAAGTCAGTGTCAGGAATAATCTAGTAAATTCCGGACTTCCTACTCGTGCGACTTCCTTCGGAAAAGTGCATTTAAAGTACTTTGAAGCGTTTTCTTTCACCTTTTATTTAATTTCTCAACTCCTAAACATCGCATCATAATAAAAAAATATGTGAAAAAAATTACAAATTCAGATTTCCTGTGTACTTTTTGTCTCTTTGGTTGCACTTGAGGACCTCAACTTTGGCAAGTCGATTCTACTCATCAAGTAGTATCATTTCCGTGAACAAAAGAGTTATATATCACTTCTTCGCAATGCAGTGAATAAAACAATTTTTGGTCCGTATTCGGCCCTTAGGAATTTTTTTCGCAGAAACTACAAAACCGAACTACACGTTTTAGGTCTAGAATTAATCGACAGTGTATTTTACATAATCTCATATTTTTTTTATTACGATCCGATGTTTAGAAGTTGAGAAATTAAATAAAACGTGAAAGAGAACGCGTCATTGTGCTTTAAAATGCACTTTTCCGAAGGAAGCCGCACGAGTTGGATGTCCTAAATTTACTAGATTATTCCTGACACTGTCCTCAACATTATTCAATCATAATATTTCTATTAGCACAACTTTACATTCTCAATCGTATTTCTAGCCTACTAGTTTAGCTCATTGCTGCAAAACGCAATCCAAATTTGAATTTGAATCAGCCTGTGTAATGGTTTTTTTTTTACAATTGGTTATGCAACCCAATATACTCTAATTTAAATTTTGTCAAGCCAACGACTGCAGTAGAAATAATTTATTAGAGAATTCCAATATTAGTTTCAAAAAGTCCATTTAATTCATAATCTATAACACAAAGAGAGTGTTTTGAAAAATTAAGTAACTAAACCATGTGTTTGGCAGTGCAATGCACTCATAGCTAATGTCAAGGTTTACTACGGTAATTATATAATTATAAATTCGTCGAATTTTACCAACCTTCTAATTCAATCAAAGTAAAATTATGTGGCAACGGTGTCTTTTCTTTATTGTGACTTAACATAGTAATATTGTGCCCTCTTTCCACCAACCCTTGTGCCAAAACCATGTTCCATATATGATGACTTGGTGAAGCAAGAGGTGCCATGTATAAAATATTCGCACCACGAATTTCGTTTAGTAAAAATAAAACCACCGTTACACTTGAAATCCACTTTAAACACATTACGTTTTTAATATTTAATTATATTTTATAGTTTAAATTAAAGTAACTTTATAAGTTACTTTTATAAGTTGTTGAGATAACATGTACTCTGAAGCGCTCTAAACTAATAATTTTGTCCTCGAGTAGTCTGCTGGGACCAAAACAATGCCGAATAACTCGTTATTAGTTAACTCATTTTCACTGTTCTACACTCAAATGTTTATTATTTAGTTTACGTTTATTGGCTCTTATCAACATTTTGACGTAGTAATTCTTATCAGAAATACTTTTCGGTGTCTTTATTGACTTATGATGTTACGATTATTATTATTAGATTTCCGTGTTGGCTTAATTTGCCCCAGTGGAGCAACTTCTGATGCTATTTTGTTTGAATTTCTAATCTATAAAGTGGATAATAAGATTATCCCTGTATATGGGGTATAAAAATGTTGGGTTTGTCGTTCTCTAAATCGATGTAAAATTTAAAAATATGCATAATATGTATTTGCAAAAAGTTCAAAAGGACCATAAAATGAAATGGAGCTTTAGACACTTCCACTTCATATTTCAAATAAAGGACACTCTTACAAATAAACAAAAGTAAGAAAAGTCTCAAAAAATAGTTTGAAATGTATAATTAAATTACCTACTACATACAACTATGAGGTGCTCAGTTTTGTATTTAAGTAGTCGGAGACCCAAGGACTACGTTTGGGACTTTAAACTCATTATTTACATTTACATAATTATACCAATATTATTTTTTACAGTACACATTTAAAATGATCCACGGTACTGTTCAACGAATTGAGTTTGTTCAAAGCAGAGGTCAAATAATAAACTATGGTTTCGATTTTTCATTCCGCCAGGAGTATCGAATGCTATTTTTCTATAGCCAGGACGATCAAGGTGGATATTTTTTACGAAACCTTTGTCCCAAAAGTTCACTTTGAACTTGCTGACAAAAGAAAAATCCAATGAAAATTTCTTGGCTCACTTTGACTGCCCTTTATTCTCTTGTTTAATCTATTAAAAAACGCTCACCGACTGCATAGAGAATTTTTTCAAATGATACCTCGAGCGCTAGGTACTTTATGTTATCTCTACTTTAACCAGATTGTTTAGGCCAATTTGTTCAAAAGTTATCAGCGGGAGGGGGGCTTTTGGAATTTAGAGTGTATCTATACTATGCACATATTTGTTATAATAATTACGTATTACGTCATTATACCACACTTTTGAAGGACGTTGTATAAGCTATGTACTGACAAGCCTCACAATTATTTATTAGCCAACAACGACAAAACGGCAGAAGGGGAGGTTGTCGATTTACTACTTGTTGGCAAAATAAAGTTACGCCTCAATTGAAATATGGGGTGTTATGATGGTTACATCCACAATTCGTGCTAAATGTATAGCCAGGGTGGCCAATAATTGTGGGGCTGACTGTACTCTCGTTGACAATGTAAGTACTTCTGGATGGTTAAATCGGGTAGAGTGCCCTGGGATGCACAACAGCATATTCGATAGAGTACGTGAAATGATGGGTAAAGTGGAGATCTTCTAGTAGACCGCGATCGATTGGTAGGTGGCGATGGATGGGTGGACCGCCATCAACCGGTAAATAGCGTTTGAGGATGAACTGGTTGGCCACTCTTGATGTAGAGTAACTCGAGGTACAGGCTGCCAATTAAAGCTCAAAAACTTGCAATTTATCATAAAGAATAGTTTTAGTCTCTTGGTAGTTATTGGAATTTGTTAAAAATTGAAACTCAAGAACCAGAATTTCTAAGGTGGAAAAAACATAAAAAACAAACAAAACGAAGAAAAACTTATAAAGAATTCTATGTTGTGCATGAGTGCTGAAATTTCATAAATTTGATCCCTATAAAATGCAAATTCTTTAAGCAATTGTTGTTTGTTGATGATGATCCGAATAGCAAATTGAATTGAAAGAGGGCCAATTAAATGGTCTTCGAGATCGACAGAAAAAACTCCGGTGGATTTCTTGCTACGTTGTGATGACTTGAGGACTGACATAAAATAAACTGTGGTAAAAAATACCAGAAGATGGTGGGCAATGTTTCTCACTTCATGAAAGATCACTTTGTATATTTAATCTGGCTTCTTGATGGTGGAATCATCTAACATTTAAGCATTTGGCTGGGTAGTCTTAAATTGGCACTTTTAACTAATTATTCTCAATTTACGTTTTAATCCAAAAATCTGAAACTTGAACTTTTCGTGACCATGTTGTCTGTATTAACCTGTGTCAATGTAATATTGTAATATAACAATATTTTTCTGGCCAAAAGTGTTTATACCTACAGTAACATCTTATTTTTTGTTTTCAAGAATTTCTTAATAAATATGGCAGCAAAACAAAAAATATTGACTTGTTGACTTTATGCTTCTAATATAAAGTTAAGCATTTCAATATATTTTTCATAATGTCCCAAGGACCTCTTCGGCTATCTCTTTTTAATATTTTGTCTCTCTCAATATTTTCTGAACTCTTTAAAGCACACAAATTATTGAAAAAAGAAAAACTTTTTTACAGTTCACAATCGCCTAGTTTTGGCCCAAATAATTTTTTGGCAAACGTCAAGAAAAGTCGACTTTGTGTCACTTAATATGTAAAGGTGAAGTTCCTCGCCTCGGCAGGAAAGGTTTTCAGACAAAGCACTTTTTTCTGTCTAGGAAGACAAAGTAAAGATTTACTTTGTCTTACATAGTTTTTATTTTTATAACGTAAAAAATAATTTCTAAGCATTTGTAATGCAAAAAAATTGTTTTTTGACGCCCGAGGTATTCGAGTTTGCAAAATATGAGGACCGCATTCTGTCAACGGATTTGAGTTTTGGAGGTATCAATCTTCAATATTCTTGATGTTGCCAGATAGTTTTATGGGGCAATCATTAATGGTTGTTGGTCAAAGTCCTAAGACATTTTTAATAATCACATTTTAATTTTTTTCAACTTAACGGTTAGGTTGACGAAATTTTGCAAGAGATAAGTTATGCAGAATTAAAATACAAACCAAATGATGTACCTATTTATGTTTAAATAGTAACAGTGGTGGCAAAGAAGAATAATTTTTCATGATTTTGGGAAGAGGTTGGTAGAGTTCGTACAGGTACGAAAGAGTACACCTCATGACGTCACCTCCGCAGTTTTGTCTCTATAATACCTGTCAGTGGCGTTTGAACGACTTTTAAAACTAAAGAACTTATTCGACTACAAAACACGAAAGCTGCCACTGTTTAATTTGATTGTAAAATGAGCTGTATGCGCCGGAATTGTTAAAATTCGTATCTGCCAATTTTGACAGCTGGCATCTGTCGTACTTGTATGAACTCTAACAGCAATTTCTTTTCTTAAACGGTCGATAACATCACTGTGCGTGCATGTGCTGATTTTATTACTTTGAGTCAAAAGCACTGTTAAGCATCCTAAGAACTTGAAATTTGGTGTCATTCTACAACACACTCCAAGGATCCCTAGAAAGATTGAAATTTTTAATCAAAGAAAGGGGGTGGCCCCCTCCTCTTCACTTGGGATAGGAACCCCTATACACTATACCAAATTTGAAGTTTCTGAGATGCCTAGAAGTGCTTAATTAATTATTGATACCCACACAACTGTTAAAAAGAATTTCATCATGTCTTTTTAAGAAAGTTGTCTTTTAGCTACTAATTATAACTAAGTGTAAGCATTTGCACCGAAAATTTTGAAGAAAATCTTTTATTCAGCTAATTTTTAAGGTTTTTAAAATTTGATTCACAAGAAGAAGTGGACTAAAAAAATGATGAGGCAATGCACACTTTTTTACAGTATAAACTTTGATCTTTAAAGTATTGAGAACTCGATAAAAAAAATTTCATCAAAATTCATTGAAGGAGAGGGTTTCTCTCAGTTGATGCTCTTTTTGGTCTAAAATAACTCCATAAAAAGTGCCTTCTGGTCAAAATTGGGTTCGGATATTTTGTCAGCACAAGCACAGTGATGTTATCGACCTGTTGCTGTTACCAACCTCTTCCCAAAATCATGAAAAATTATTCTTCTTTGCCACTACTTTTACTATTTAACCCTGGAACGACCAGCGGGGTGTACGACACCCCATTTCATTTTTAGGCCTAATTTTTAGAGTGGTTTTTTGTATTTCGGCCGTGTGCTTCTATGACTTTTTCTAACTATTAATGCTGATTTCAAAAAACTAAAAAGATTTTTGATTTAAATTATGAGTGCCAAATGAGACGACGATTTTGAGTTTCTCCCACGTGGGGTGTAGTACACCCCAAGCATTTTTACCGTATAAACTATATTCTAAGGACTTTTATTGGAACGTAAAGTTGTTGGAATAGATTTTAAAATTATTTTTGGTAGTTTACATACATGAATTACCCGAAAAACTTAAAAGTATTAGCGAAAAGTATCACAATTCCTATCTAAAAGTACTTGGGGTGCGCCGCACCCCGCTGGTAGTTCCCGTTACAAAAAGCGTGGTCGTTCCAGGGTTTTAATTAATCTAATTGTTTAATTATTATTGATTTCAAATACTTAATAGTTATCTATATATAACATAGTGTTTACATACATAAATTACCCGAAAAACTTCAAGGTATTAGCGAAAAGTATCACAATTCCTATCTAAAAGTACTTGGGGTGCGCCGCACCCCGCTGGTAGTTCCCGTTACAAAAAGCGTGGTCGTTCCAGGGTTTTAATTAATCTAATTGTTTAATTATTATTGATTTCAAATACTTAATAGTTATCTATATATAACATAGTGTTTACATACATAAATTACCCGAAAAACTTCAAGGTATTAGCGAAAAGTATCACAATTCCTATCTAAAAGTACTTGGGGTGCGCCGCACCCCGCTGGTAGTTCCCGTTACATTAAAAGCGTGGTCGTTCTAGGGTTAAACATTTAAATACATCATTTCGTTCGTATTTTAATTCTGCATAACTTATCTCTCTTGCAAAATTTCGTCAACCTAACCGTTAAGTAGAAAAAAATTAAAATGTGATTATTAAAAATGTCTTAAGACTTTGACCGACAACCATTAATGACTGCCCCATAAGACTATCTGGCAACATCAAGAATATTGAAGATTGATACCTCCAAAACTCAAATCCGTTGACAGAATGCGGTCCTCATATTTTGCAAACTCACTTCCCTTCAGAACCCGGTCTAAATGGCACAAATCGATTTTATAACGAATTTTCATACTAATAAACAATGTTTCTGTTAAGGCTCTTTCTATCCTATGGGGCCTTCTCGCAACGAGGACCCTGCGGGCTCGTTACTTACGCCACTGGGGGATGGTTTTGTGGGATATGATTTTTATTTGTTACCATGGGTTTACAATGTTACAAATATAATTGTTTTGCAATAATTAAGTATTGTTCTACTGTTCCACAAACCACTATTATAATATTCTCTTGCTTTTACGAATTCAAATACATTACTCTATATTCATAACATAACGTAGGTATTGTTCTCTTTAAAATCGAATTAACAATTTAAGGTAAACTAACTCTGCGTACTTTAAGCAAATTCGAGAAACTTGTACTAAATTAAGGGTAGCAAATGGATATTAATGTTTAATTAGTTCTTTTCAACTGAATAATTTGTTACTAATCATCAAAATTTTAATAAAGTTGGCATCTTTATCAAACGTTAGAAAGACGCAGTGGAACTTTCATGTTTTTAGGAATGAAACCATATAATACATTTTTAAACAACTGTTGAAAGAATCCAATACTAGCAATTCTTTTCTCCAAGTCTCCATCTATAAAATAGGGACAAAATTACGAGTCTAAAGGGAATACTGAAATAAGAGTCTTGCAATCTGCAACAAATAAAATTGTTCATTCCCAGTTTTTCTATCGATGCGAAACAAAACAATCGATTAAATATATTATAATATTAAATATTTACGATTATTAATGTGTAATATTATTTTTAATATTCATTAAAATATTTATAATTAAACTGCGAACTGGTACATCCTGTGAAAAGTTGCATAAGTAAGCAATGGGGGTATAGCTCAGTGGTAGAGCATTCGACTGCAGATCGAGAGGTCCCCGGTTCAAACCCGGGTGCCCCCTATTTTTTATTTTATTTTTTTACAGACTTATTATTAATTATTTTTTTAATTTCAGTTATCCATCATGTAGCGGTGACAGAGCTCCAGGTTTAGCGGCGGATATGCATTTTCGTGATGATGTAATAGCCTTTGTGGGACCAGCATGTCTTTTCGCTTTAGAACCAGTGGCTCGTCTTGCAGCATACTGGAATACACCTATTATCACAGGAATGGGCGATCAGGTAAATTTTTAATTAAAATAAGACATAAGCCGACAACTTTCATATCAGTTATAATATTGTCTTTAAGTAAAGAGCTTATTTATTTTTATTTGGTCAAAGTAAATAAAAATTGATTTTCATTTGTATTTACTTTGCTTTGATAGACAAACAAATAAAGGTTTAAGTTGAGGATATGAGGATTGAAAAACTTTATGCACTTTAGCAAATAGAACTATAATAATAACTTGTTGCTATTCTTGGATTTTTATTGCGTATTTTGTCTTTTTCAGCCACCTTCTGATGGCGAAGTGTCCGTAACTTCGGGAATTCTTGGTCGATTACATAAATGGAATAAGAACGATTCAACTGTGAGTAGTTTGAGTTTGAGTTATAATTAAATTTTTAAATGATGTTGGGGAATAGAAAGAAAGTAACTTTCTTGTTTCAAGTCGTGGTATAAGAACAGAAAGAAAATTAAAGTCATAAAAGGAAAATGGAAATAAATTAGTGTTCTTATTGGAAAGTTTTTTTAATTAAATAGGTGTATGAATGTCACAATGAAGTGTATTAGCTCTGGCATTAGTAAAAATGCTAATTTTATTTTTAATTTTTGCGAGGTTTGACAGAAGAGCAATGAAGGAAATTCGAATAAAAATAAACAGCTAACCATTTAAATGGTTAAAAAAATTTCTTTTTGAACAAATAGGTACTTAAAAGTTTCTAAATTGTTTTAATTATTCCCCGTTTCTTGTTGGGGGCGAATTTTAAATAATTTGCATATACATGATACTCTCGGTATTTTGTATTTAAACAATATTTGTTATAATTTAAATGACTTACTTAAATTTTAATTAAAATACTAAAATGAGAAGAAACGTATCTTCACGATCTAATCAAATTTGAATAATTACTCAACAGTTGTTTTTAAACTTTAAATTTCCTTTTCGTTGTTTAGGAAGTTTTTTTGATATGCAAACGATGTCAAAATGTTTAATTTATATCTTAAAAGTATATTGTGGTTGGTGAATTAAAATTTTAATTAAGTTGAAAATTGTGACTGGACCTTTTTTGTTTTTTGTAACCCTATTTGAACCACAGTAATTTATATAATAGGGATGTAACACTATTTTGGTGCCAGTGCATACGAGCACGTACGTGTTAAAAAATTTTAGGTCAGTGCAGCATTAAATTACCAAATGTTATGAATGGGAAAATAAACTAAATTAATTGTCCTTTAGGGAAAACTTACTTTTTTTGTCCCTAACTCAAAAAAGTAGGATGTTTCGTTCGCTTTTTTACTTTGTCAAATTACATTGTAGAGTTGATTTTGCAATTTTATAGTAAATTTTAGATGCGACGGAAAGAAATTGTATTTTTACGACAGTATGCATTTTAGGGTAAAACAAACCTAATCTATAATAAATTTTTCACCCCAGTAGTAGAGTGTATGTACTTACTGCCGTGGAAATTTCTTTTACATCTCTTCAAATTTCAATGGCAAAATATAAATATAGCTATCGCCATTTTAGTAATAATAACTAGTAAAATTAATTGAAATCTTATCTTAAACTAAAACTCTATTAAAAACGTACACCATAGGAAAAGTAATAAAATTAATGTAGTTGTAAGGTTTGCTTTCGTCCTTTTGCGTTAATGAAAATTTCTAGTTAAAATATTACATTGTGGCATCAAATGAGCTTTATAAAAGTACTTTTAGATTATTTTACTGAAATTTTAATTAAAAATCCACAAGCGAAAAAAATTTTTAATGATCAAGAATACACTCACAATAATGATGGTAGATTTTATAGGTATTTGTTCATAACCTTTATAAACCGTTTTACTGTTATTACTGCTTATAGTATTAAAATGTGAAACTATTCTTCACAAGAGATACTCTTTTCATGAATTTCCTCCAGTCACGTTTTCCATTTAATGTTTTCTATTATTTTTTATTTAAAAACATCAGAATAACATATCAAGTCAAATAGAGAAAAAGGAAAAAACTGTCGTGTTAGGTAATATAGGAGGACCTTTAAAATATTATTTATTTAAAATGTATCTCGAAATGTTACCAAACCAAACCCTTATAGATAGTTATTTTATGAATTCCGAGATATAAAAATA
Organism: Malthinus seriepunctatus; assembly: GCA_963924605.1. Lineage (NCBI taxonomy): Eukaryota > Metazoa > Arthropoda > Insecta > Coleoptera > Cantharidae > Malthinus > Malthinus seriepunctatus. The sequence continues at coordinate 112,903,654 of OZ004600.1, read as the reverse complement.
GAGAGAAACAATAAAATTCTAGAATAATCAAGAGCAAATATATTTTTTAGGGCCGATAAACCATTTTAATATATCATCTTCACATGTTTTTATTTATCCCAAAATTGCACCTATTATTTTTGTTATGCTATAAATTTGCTAGTATGTACAGGGTGGAGCATTTTTGATGACATTAAATGATTAAATAGTGGAAAGCAGTAAAGCACCCATTATATTGGAGATAGGCACATTCGAATTTTTTTAAAGCTGATTTTAGATCCCACAGATAGAATTAAAATACTTACCTATTCTCTTTTGTTTTAAGTAATTTCATGAAAGATGACTGTAAAACAAAGCAACGCAATATAAAGCAAATAAAGCTTATTATAGATGCTATACAGGGTGGTTGATTTTTTACTGTCCAGCTAATATCTGCTGAAATATTGAAGATACTTAAAAAAGTTAAATTAGAAACTTTTCAAACAACACCTCATCTACAAAATAGCTTAAACAATTTTTTTCCATGACCTACTTGTTTTGCGGGAAAATATGTAACTTTGGTTTTTTAAATAGAACACCCTGTATATTTTTAGAGAATCGTATTCTAAATCAATTTCTCTTTACAACGATGTATCACAAGTACAATTTTGCTTTCTAATAATTATGCCCAATATTCAGTGCCGGATTTAACAAAGTCGCCGCTGTACGCACTGAAATTTTGCCGCCCTCTGTAAGTAGTAATAATTTTTAGAGGTAGAAAAGCTGAGCTGTAATGGGGGGGGTCTGGGGGGCGTAGGCGAAAATTTTTGATTTTTCAAGGTCAACGCGTTTTAAAAAAGGTTAAGAATTTAAAAAAAAATTATTTAGGTAATACCATGTTGATCATGCAATTTAACTTAATTTTATAACAAAAAAACATAAAATTAAAGTCAAGGAATTATTTACACGGGTTAGATGGGCATGCGACGCGATTTTTGGTTAGAAAAATCTTCGATAATGTCGTCGTAATTCAAATTAAGTGTGACGTTGGCTTTATATAAGTTATTCTTATTTTGAATTCGAACATTGCGTCATAGCTTACAGCTTACATAAGGGCAGGGCGAAAAGGCACAACATTAAAATGCTGATTTGCCTAAATTAGAGCTGAACACAATCTTTATTTAAAATATCAGATTACAATGATTTTCTTTGAACTGATATGGGCCTGTCTGTCGGTGGTGTCGGTAAATAGTAAAAGAAATCAGTTATCACAGTTTGAAACTTATAAACAAACATTTTTCTGAGAAACAAAAAAGTTTTATCACGATGGATATTGCGATCTCCTCTTTAATTTCATTACAAATTTAATAAGATATTGTTCAAGTTACTTTTTTCAATATTTTGCCGCCCCTGAAAATTTGCCGCTGTACGCCTGGGCGTAGTTGGCGTATAGGGAAATCCGTTACTGCCAATATTTCAAAAAAAGGAACAATCTGAGAGTTGTATTAACTCTTGATTAACATTAATTTATTTACTTTTTAGCAAACTAAGAAATTTCGGAACAAACTTTAACACGTAATGTATTATAATGATTGTTCAGTTTGTCCACCATGGAATTCAACAATTTTTGGCCCTCTTTGACTATGTTTTTTGCAATACTCATCCTAATTTTTTTTTAAATATTGGACATAATTAGAAAGCAAAATGGTACTTGTGATATACCGTTGTAAAGAGAAGTTGATTTAGAAGACGATTCTGTAAAAATATACAGGGTGTTCTATTTAAAAATCCAGAGTTTCATATTTTTCCGCAAAACAAGTAGGCCATGGAAAAAAGTTGTTTGCGCTATTTTGTAGATGAGGTGTTGTTTGAAAAGTTTCTAATTTAACTTTTTTAAGCATCTTCAATATTTCAGCAGATATTAGCTGGACAGTAAATAACCAACCACCCTGTATATAAATTGTGTAATAAAAAATAAATGAATATTGTTTTCCATTATTTTATTTTAAATTAATTTGCTGTTTTTTTTCAATTTTAATCCCCCTCCCCCCCATTTCCAACATATTTGTATTTTTGAGAAGATAACAATATTGTCATAGTCAACTATGATTTACATTTAAAAAAAGATTTATGCTAAAGATTGTCAATAAATAAAAGGTTTTTATGGCTTTAAACTGTAATATCCACACAAAGAACGGTTTACGATTTTTAAAGAAAACAATTTATATAGTGTAAAAGTAGATATAAGAACCCGACTTTTAGAAGTTAACAGTTGCTCATCACTTCATCAGCTTATGCCGCCAATACGTAATAACTAATAAGTAATAACTAACCCAGGTTAAAGTACTAGTAAAAGTAATACTAAAGTAGTATTAAAGTAGTAGTAATACCTATTTATTTAAGTTATTAAAATGTTTTATAAGTAATTGTGTATTTTCATTTATAGGCCAGTCATTTGGTGCTTAGATATGCATTGAGCTGGAAAGTTTAGCGGAAGTTTTGAAAATTGGTAGTCTTTATAGATTTTGAGGTGCTCTTTCCGAATTTTCATTTTGCCACCTCATACGGGCATGGGAAATGGCACTTTTTTGGGGGAAATGGCACTTTTTTGTTGAAAATGGCACAAGAAGCTGGTTTATCGCAAATATCTCCTTACCGGTTAAATTTTTAACAAAAATAGTTATGTATAAAATTATTCTAGAGGAAATTTTCAACAATTTATGTCTGATTGACTTTTTTTCCTCAGACGAGTAGTTTCGGCGTAAAAGCACCGTGAATTTAACCGCATCACGTGCATTGGTGGAAAACTCATTTTCACACCACCTTGAGGTAGAGTTATGGCGCGTTTTTTTTCTGGTGGTATCCCAGGAAGCCTAAAGCACCTCTTATACTTACTATTTAATTTAGCGCATCTTTCTACGTTTTGATGTCCCTGATGGACCGGGTTCAGCATGTTTAAGCATGAATAAGCCCGTTTATGCTTTTTTTCCATCCCCAATCCTCGCCGTTCTTTTTTACCTCACACCACTGCTGGACTTGGTGATATACGCACCGAATAAATGCTCTCTAGCTGCTGCTTTTGTTGGAGGTAGTGACGCGATATTAAATTTATTTTTGTACGCTGATTTCATAAAACGCTGATACCTATAGTCATTAAGCGATGGTCTACCGGTCGGCATCTCGGTTTTTAAATACTTCTACAAGCTTAGTCAGTTGCAGATTATTTTTAAAAGCACTTATGCATGGATTTAATTTTTCCTCTATTAAAAAACGCTGATGTGGTGTCACAACCACTAAAAGCGTGCAGAAACAGTATATTATCAGCCGTTGATTTGCCTGTAATGCTTTGCGTTGAGTAGACTTGTGGCAAGATTTTTCCTCTTTCGGGTTTTAGCAGATACGTATTTGCTCATGTGTATAGTGCAATCAAGACCCGTATCTTCGTCAACAACCTCGGAAAGATCCAACCAACAGCAAGACAACAAAAACATTAACTTGAATAATCTCCTTGAAGTATTAGAAATAAGGATAATGGCTTTTATTAAAAATTGAAGGCCAAATTTTATTTTGTAGACCATGTGTTGTTTGAAAAGTGTCTAATTTAACTTTTTTTTGTATCTTCAATATTTCAGGAAATATTAGCTGGACAATGAAAAACCAACCACCCTGTATATATAATACGCAATTCGCTCTGACAAAATATTTCCAAATTTTCCAATAATTAAAATTTAAACCATAACCGAGATATGTGCTGTGACATAATAAATTAAACACACTGTATATGTGTGCTTGTTTACACAATTAACTTTTTCAGAGACATTATGCATCCATAAAAACAGTAATAAGCCGTTTTTGAGAATACTTTTGTGATACATTTTAAATATCTCCAAAGCATTGACTAATATAGAATTTTTTAACAGAATTCAACAGCTGCTCCTTGAGTCCCAGTAAATCGAAATAAGTTCTAGATTTCAAAGATTAAACGTATAAGTTATTGCGTTTCATGTGCGTAAATAATTGTTGAAAAATATGGAGTACTTTAAATTTATGAGGGTATTTTAAGAAAAATTACCGGTTTTGCAACTTTTTAACATTATTCAATACAAAATGAAAACTTGAATCGATGAGTAAACTCCAATTAGTCCATCAAAAAGTAGACAAATTTTGCTTCAAAATGAGTGCTCATTTTCTTTAATCCGTTTAATATTAACAATTTTAAAGCATTTTGAAACACCATTTTTATTAAAAATGAAATTTACGAAAAATGAAGAAATATTAAATCGCGGTGCTTATTATAACATAATGTATAATTAATTTATTTCCACGTAACTTAAAAAAATAACTCGTAAGAAACATAATCCTTCAACGAAAATGCTTTGAAATAATTCTTTCAACCAAATATCTTAAAGTGTTTAAAGAAAGGTGCAAAAAAAATTTCATTTGTTCTTTACTGCTACTAGAAGTAATAAAATTCTTTAAAAATACATAGGAATGAAAGCTGAAGCCTTTAGCTTTAAATTAATACATATTTTGTTAATGTTACTATTGCTCATCTTGGAGTAAAATGGTTTTTTATCCATCGACATGCGTATATTTTGCATTATTTTTACTGACCTGCTTAATAATATTTTTGAAAACATGGCTCTTTTAAAATAAATTTTTCAGGATAACCGTCTGTCTAATGAAAATTATTTGTAAAGACTTTTTTTATAGAAATGAGTAATCTATAAAATTACGGTCTAGAGTTTTATAAAAAAATTCAACCGGTACGGAGATATTTGTGATGAACCAGTTTCTTGTGGCATTTTCCCCAAAATGGTGCCATTTCCCATGCCCGTACGAGGTGGCAAAATGAAAATTCGGAAAGAGCACCTCAAAATCTACAAGACTTGCCAATTTTCAAAACTTCCGCTAAACTTTCTAGCTCAAACTACCCAATGATTGAAGTAATAAAATACTTACATAAAAATAAAGGATAATGAGTATTTTCGTATACTTACCTGCTTCGGCAAATATCTAAAAGGATACCTAACTTAACAATGGTCACAGTATAATGGGTGATGGTGTATCATTTACGATAGAGTTAGTTATTGTGTATTGGCATAACCTAATGAGAAACTGTTGCTTCTAAAAGTCTGGTTCTTATATCTATTTTTACACTATACACTTTACATGAATACTTCAATAATTTATAACCCGTGATCTAAAAGAGCTAGAGATCTACAAAGTGTGCCGTTTTAAAGCTAAAGGAACTTACTATTTATTAAGAATAAGAATATTTATTAACCACTTTACATACAGGGTGATTTTTTTAAGTGGTACTAACATTGGGATCTCGGAAACCGTAAGAGTTACGAGGTTGGTTAAATCAGCAAAAAGTTGAATATTTTAATGATCTTTAAGAATCCGTTTAGAAAATTCAAAAATTCAAAATGGTTTTCGAGATAATGCAGAAAAATTGAAAATTGGCAATTTCGTTTTTCGACTGTAATTTCAAAATGGCGTACTTTAGAAAAAAAATTTTCGGGCAAAATTTTCAGGAGATCAAAAAAGCTATCAAACGATACCAAACTTGACTTTTTATCACATCGACGCTAGGCGTCGCGACGTACAACTTTTCATTTTCTTATGGGGGACCTATCACTTTTTTAACAAATATTACTCAGTAGGCTTGTCTAAATTTGGATACCAAATGACAACATTCTATCTAGTACTTTTCTTAATTTTCACAACTTTTAAGGTTATGTTATGTTACGTAATGTTAATATTTTACTTTATGTTATTTATTACGATTAAAAATAACGACTAAAACCTAGTTTTTAAAGTTTTAGAGAAATAATTTTATCAGGAAATAAAATTTCATTACTAAGATTTAATAAAAATAATAATTTGATTTATTTTTATTTCGAGCTCAACTTAATTTTCAAAAATTTAAAAGCTAAGTTTTAATCGTTATATTTCATCGTAAAAAATAACATTTAACTAAAATATTAATATTACCTAACATAACATAATCTGAATAGTTGTGAAAATAAAGAAAAGTACAAGATAGGATGTTGTCGTTTGGTATCCGAATTTAGACAAACCTACTGAGTAATATTTGTTAAAAAAGTGATAGGTCCCCCATAAGAAAATGAAAAGTTGAACATCGCGACGCTTAGCGTCGATGTGATAAAAAGTCGAGTTTGGTATCATTTGATAGCTTTTTTGCTCTCCTAAAAAAATTTCCCAAAATTTTTTTTTTAAAGTACGCCGTTTTGAAACTACAGCCGAAAAACGAAATTGCCAATTTTCAATTTTTCTGCATTATCTCGGAAACCATTTTGAATTTTGGAATTTTCTAAACGGATTCTTAAAGATCATCAAAATATGCAACTTTTTGCTAATTTAACCAACCTCGTAACTCTTACGGTTTCCGAGATCCCAATGTTAGTACCACTTAAAAAAATCACCCTGTATGTAACATAGTTTGTAGCAAGTCAAAAGTTAAACAATATCATAAAAGAGCATCAATAAAAGGCACAAAACCACATTATTACAATTTCACAATTACAACTATCGATTCATTAACAGAGCAAAAAATCAAAAAATTAGCAATTAAACAAACATCAATAAAGTACAATACGTCATTTTACACATTGACTAACAAATATACAAATTTAATAAGGGAAAACCTAAGGGTCAAACGTGACCGATCTGACGTGAAATTATCCGTATAGCTTCTACCGCTATGTACAGACTATGCCTGCAACGGGCAACGTGTAATGGACGTTAAATAACCAGAGAGTCTATCATGTGTGTCTAATGAAAAAAGTGTGCTAAGAAAGTTTTTACAGTTCCCCTATTCAAACATCTAATTTGAGCCACTCTGTACAGAGGTCTCAGCCTCACAACTAATGGCCACTCTAGCTATAAGCCTAGCACGAATTGTGGATGCAACCATCATAACACCTTCTACTTAAATTGAGGGGTAACTTTATTTTGCCATTAAGTAGTAAATCAATAACCTCCCCTTTTGTTCTTTTGTCGTTGTTGGCTAATAAACACCCTGGCCTATAGCCAGGGTGTCCAATAATAAATTGTGAGGCTGACTGTACAGGGTGCGGTTAAGGTTTGATGACTATTTTCTAGCTGTGTAGAGCTTGCTTGTTTTAGCAGTATCATACTTTTTGAAACACCCTGTACCGCCTACAACTTTTTCTCCCTATACTATTAGAAAGTAGTATAACAAAGTTTCAATAAAAAAAATATTTTTAAGAGATATTGGAACAAGTTTATTTTGTAGTCACATTGCTTGAACGTGTTTAGGAAGCAACTTTGCCAATAACGTGCCCCATATATGAAATTGAATTTTATGTAATAAGGTATAATAATCTTGTTAAAATTGCTATTATAAAATCATATAGCGAACATTTCTCACAATTTTAACAAGTAATTGGAGCATTTATTTAAATTCAAAGCATAAATAACTTTGCTTCTGTACCGAATTGCGTATCAAAAATGTAGAGAAATAAAAAGAACGAAAAGTTAAATATTGACACACTAGAGTGGACGAATTCAGTTGTGGTTGAACTCATCAGTCGAGAACAGAATATGGAATGTTTGAAAATTGCAAAGAAAAAAGTCTGATGTGGACATAACAAGACCTTTTTGTACGTTTTAAAGCCAATTTTACGGGGTTTCAAAGTAATAAAAAATATACAGGGTGTCTCTTATTCCTAAATAAATTTTAATACTTTAATTTCCGCTTCAACCAGAAGTGGCGAATGCGCGAATTATAAGGGAAAATAAGATTGTAAAACGTATTAATGCAAGGGGGGTACTTTGAACATAACCCAGATTAATTTCAGAATACACTCTAGTAGTTTTCGTATACTTCAAAACATACAGGGTGGCCCTCGTGTGTATAGGCAACCTTCTCATAATGACAAACTTTCTTCTAAATTTTTGTAATCGTTTAACAAAAAGCCTTGATGATCATCTTTTAATGTACGTATTTTTTTAATTACAGGGAATCTTTAAGGATAAAAGCAAATATCATCCAACACTAACCAGAATGTCATACTGTCAATGTAGATTAAAATTGGTATTTGCAAGCATATTTAAGCAATTCGGATGGAAACATATAGCACTAATATTGGATCGATCGGACCTGTTTTCACTAACAGTAGGTAAGTCACAACTTTATATTATTCTGATTCTGTTTTAAATTCATGAATTCTTTCAAATACATTTTCAAATATTAGCTACGAATACATCTATCTACGATATTCACTTAATGGGGAGGCTTTTTGAATTGACTATTGCATGTTGATTTCTAAATTTTTATACAATGCTCCCTATTATTTTCTAAATTTGAACCCTTTTCGTGATCTTATTTTAAAAGAGCAAACACTACCCAAAGCTAAGCGTGCTCAGCATTATAATTTGATCATTTTGTATACTAATACTATCATAGGTGAGTAGGTATACATAAAGTAGGTACTTTTATTTTTTAAAGTGAACATTTAATTGTTTGATTATGATTAAATGGTTTATTTAGGAACATTTTTATATTATTCCGTGTAAAATTGCATTAAAAATTGTTTTTGTATACTTTAAAATGAATTTCCGGAAGTGTACTCTGTAATTGTGGTATAGACCTCACTAGTGCAGCAGACGAGGTGGCCGAGTGGTTAAGGCGTTGGACTGCTAATCCAATGGGCTCTGCCCGCGTGGGTTCGAATCCCATCCTCGTCGTTCCTTTTTTTGTTTTTTTAATACGTAGTTTTCAATTATTTTTTTGTTTTTTTGTCAGCAAATTTTTAAAAATCAGCAAGAATGGTAATTTTTTACAGTCTATTACAGTGTTAGTTTGTTTCACTGTAACATATAGACGTAAACGCATATCTAGTTAACACGTAAAAGTGGAAGCATTAAGCATTTATTAAAATTATTTTAAAAATGATAATGATAATTTTTTTTTCAAACACAAAGCCAATCATATTTTACAATTTTCAGTCACATGTTCATTTTTACCCAATCACATAAAACTTTAACTGACAATCACCCTAGGGTAATTTTCAATTGCTCTGCCGACGCGATATCGTATAAAATTTAACGAATTGTCACTTTTGACGTTAAATTTAAATTTAAAAAAAATTATCTCGTTGAATATCCCTCGGGCATTGATGAATTCTCATAATTTTGTCTATCTTTCAAGTACATTTTTTTGGAAAAACAGCCCTCCGCTTCGCGTCGGGGTGTTTTTAAAAATGTACTTTCAAGATATGACAAAATTATTTCGGTTGTTATCAATGCTCTAGGGTTATTACAGTTGATAACAAATCAATAGATAAAAAACTTAAAATAGATCTATAATCTGCAAGAATACAGCAAATACTTCAAATTTGACGGTTATGCCTTAGCGCGATTCATAGTAACCTTTTAGTTGACCGATTTAAAAGTTGCTTAAAATGAGTGTTGTTAATTGGCAAGTAAAAAGAAATTAACTCACAACATAGGTAATTATTTTTTTTATTTTTAACAAGAAAATCACAAAAATAGGCAACTTTTTAATTGAAGCAACCAAGAAGTTGCTAGTACGCGCTATTTAATTTTTTTTTAAGTATTGCAAAAACTTCTTGCTTAAAAAAGAAGGGCGTCAGATTTGACCTTTTGACAATTTAAATAATATAATAAGATGATAACGAAGTCTGTTACGATTTTAACTTGATTTAAGTTATTATTTTGTTCGAGAGCAAATTATCAATCTACTATTATAATCGATTGATGTTCCCAGACACATATTAATATTAGTAAGTACCTTCCTCAAATGGTGTGGTCTAATTGGTAAATGTTAGGAGAGTAATCCCTAATAATCCGAATAATATGTATAAGAAAAATTTAATTAGAAACACTAAAGAGAAATTAAAATTAAAAATGATCGTATTGACTACGTTTAGAAGTTTAAAAACGAAGGACAAAAAGCAAATATGAATTTCTTCATTTTGTGTATTAAACAGCCACAGAATTAAACAACTAAATGCAGGTAACATAATCGATTGCTTCGTGCTTAGGCGTAAATCAAAATTAGCCGAACGCTGAAATTGATTGGCAACTGTATGTTATTAATGGAACTTGTGTAAGAAATTAAAAATGCTAATTATACCGGGTGCCAACTTTCAAAGAGGAACATAGGGAAATAATATTGAAAATCACTTATCTGTTTATAATATACAGGGTGGTGACCGGACCTCTCGGTCATACAGATTTAACATGTAAAAACATACTTCGGTAATTTCCAGCTTCCCAATGTATTTTAGAAAGAAAATCTTCAAATAAAAGTTTTAGAGAATAAAATTCTACATCTAAATGAATAAACAAAATTAATTTTGGATGCTTTATAACGCCTGAAATTTAATTTGAAAATTCCTAAAATTAGCAGAAATAATAGCGATTGCCATGAAATATTTCCAATAAATATTATTAATATTTGACATTGACATCTTTCAAAATGATTTTTGATGGTAATTTAAATTAACTGAAACTAAAAATGAAGTAATTTTTAGGGATGATCATTGATCATACGTAAATATTATTTATATTAAATAAATTCAATAATTGAATAAAAAATGCTGAATTATTTTGACAGATAAAGCATAAAATATTCGACAATTTTCAATTGTGTTTCAAGGCAATCACTATTTCTGCTAATTTTCGGAATTTTCAAATTAAATTTCAGACGTTATAAAACATCCAAAATTAATTTTTTTTATTCATTTAGATGCCGAATTTTATTCTCTAAAACTTTTACTTGAAGATTTTCTTTCTAAAATACATTGGGAAGCAGGAAATTACCAAAGTATGTTTTTACATGTTAAATCTGTATGACCGAGAGGTCCGGTCACCACCCTGTATATTCCTAGTTCTTAATCTTAATTAATTACTATTTTACTTTAAATAGTAATTTAAATATTACCATAATTTGTAAAATATGAGCATCAGCCATGGCATGTAATTGTATAATTGTCATTTATTCATGTTTGTTTGGTTATTATTTTTGACATTTGAGTAGGTACAGGCACGTGCATATCTTTTGGCCACCCTACCAATACGGTAGCACGAATTGTGGGTGCAACCATCATAACACCAACACAGTTTGTTAATTTACTACTTGTTGGCAAAATAAAGTTACCCCTCAGTTTAAGTAGGGGGGGGGTTATTGATGATTGAACCCACAATTCGTGCTAGGCGTATAGCCGGGGTGGCCATAAGATATGTATGTGACTGTACACTAGTAATAACAAAATTATTAGAATTTAACATGTCATGGCTGTTCTTATGTAATTTTCAAATTGTGGAAATATATAAAGTAATTAACAACTGTTTAGTGTTGACTGAATTTATAGTTTAATAAAAAAAGTATGTACTTCAGAAAATGGGATGTTTTTATAGGGGAACTCAGTTATTCTGAAATGAAAATGAATCAGGCATAATAGCATAGTAATGGCTCTGAATGTATAGTGTGTGCCACCACTGCGGATCCGACATGGGAGTTGTTGGTTGATCGATATCTCTACTCTATGCCATGTCAGTTTTTGTTTTTTGGCATCTCATATATTTGAATTTCGAGAACACCTGCTAAATCATTTGTTACTTATCAACAATCAAATAACAATTTTGCAAAATATATGTTTTCTAAGACCTACGACACAACGTATTACAGTAGAGTAGAGCTTACCAACTATTTTGTACCCTGTAAAGTTTGTAATAAAATTTTAGAGCAATCGTTTAAAAAAAAGGACATCTTTTTCTTTCTTCATCTCAAGTACTACTGTTTCTAAAGTTGAATTAATAATAATTTTATAGAAATGAGTTTGTTTCTTTTAAAAAGCGACACACTGTATATTATTGTTTGATGTTTTCTATTTATTATTGCTTGCTTTGAAATTATTTATAAACATGCACACAGTGAGATTTAGATTAATTCATAATGAAGTGCATCGTTAACAAGAAAAAATCCAATTTAATGACTTTTTAATGTCATTTTATGTTATTTAACATTTATACAGTGCATCCAGTCCTAGTAATTATATTTGTACTCTATAAAGTTTCTATCACAATTTTTTTTAATACAGAGTGTTTTATACTTTTATATTTTGAGGATGTAGAGCTACTACAAGTTTTTGAAATCAACCTATACAGGGTGGTGAATTCGCGACGCAACATAGGGATTTCAATTATAAATTATAATTAAAAAAAAAATTATAAATAAAAAATGTTATTTTCGAGTTAAAGTGCATTGAGATTTCTTGTTGAGAAAAAATATTGCATCTGCAAATACTATTCCGAAAATAATATTTCCGGAATTTTAAAAGCAGCGTAATGAAATGACGCCGCTGCCATGGAATTATCCAAATAAACCACATTAGCCCGGATAAATTACTATAAAAATCGTCAGTAATTGGTACAACTTTACTTAACCCATTAACGCCCAAACGCAAAAAATTTTTTTTTGATTTCACAAAAATTAAAATAGCCACAAGTTGCAAAAGGTCATAAGAAACGGTTTTTTTGCTGTCGTCATATGAAGACGCTGGGCGTTAATTGATTAAGGCAGTCACCATAAGCTCAGAACGAAAAATATCGTGTAAAATCTTGATTATACCTATTGTCAGTTGCGTAAATAACGGGCCCACAAAACCCGCTTAGTATGAAATTTCGTTATAAAATCGATCTGTTGTTAAATAAAATGATTATTAACGGGAATGGGTAGAGCCTCCCCTCTGGATTTTGTGGGAAGGCCTCCAAACTCTTAGTTACGCCACTACCTATAGTACCGATACAAGTAGGCGCACCGAGGTACCTGTACGTGTACAGTCAGCCTCACAATTATGGGCCACCTTGGCTATACGCCAGGTTGTTGATTTACTACTTGTTGGCAAAATAAAGTTATCCCTCAATTTAAGTAAGGGGTGATATGATGGTTGCATCCACATTTAGTGCTAAACGCATAGCCAGGGTGGTCATTAAATGTGAGACTGACTGTACTCGTTAAAAGGGTTTGCGAAACTACCCAATAGAAGTGTTCAAAATAGAATTATCTGTTTGATACTTCTCGTTGGCTTGTTATATTATAAAGCCTTGGGGTCTCGGAATTAAGTACCTTTTGGAAAAAAAAATTTTTTTCAATTATTAATTACTTTTGTTAAACTTTTAATTACTTTTTGAGGATACTTTTTGTGTGGCGTAACAAGCACTTCCGGGGCCCGTGTGCAAAATTAATGGTGGGGACCTCTATTTATTAATACATGGTTTTTTTATTTATATTTTTTTGACAGCAGTAAATTCTAAAATTAAGGTTAGGAAGCAGCCCATTAGAAATAAATGAGATCTTTAAAAATAGTGACTCTAGGGATATTTTTAGGTTTCCTGGTGCCTTGTGCTAAAAGTTAATCAGTGCCTCTCAAAGTACGCATGTGAGGGAAGTCTCAAAGGTTAATCCCCAAAGCGCCGCAGGTGAAAATTTTTGTAATCTGAAGGTCAACGCGTTTTAACTTTGTATATTTCTGGCGTTGTAGATTTTGGCGCTTTCAGCTTTAGTCAGTTTAGCCCATAGGGTAGAACGGCAGCCAAAATTAATTAAAAAAATAAACTAAATTTGGGAGAAGGGCACAACGGTCGGAGGCCCCTCTTGGACGGGGGCCCGTGTGCCTTGCACCCACCGCACCCCGGTAGTTAGGCCCCTTGGCCGTTTTTTGTCTGTCATGACTCATGAGGTAAAAGTGTAAACTTCGGGATAAATTCATTTTCCAGCTAATAGGGTTGTTACGTTCTTGTTTTGATGTGTTTGTTTGTACATAGTTCAGGCGCGTGACTGGCCGTTTTATGTATTTTTGGTTGCGTCTAGTTCCGCGAGAGGGCGCTGACGGTTTGTTAATTTTTGAACTGTTATCAAAAACAAATTTTTGAGAAGGAGGGTTAATCAAATTTCCGGCGCTTTTGGTTTTGTCTCTTGGTGGTGTTCGACGTAGGAGGTACTGCAGGTGTTATAGTGATACCTTTTTCTTTTGGGATTAACTGCGTGCTCTCCTATTACATTAAACATTTAATTAGTTTATATAGTTTATTATTCTTCGTGTTTACAATTAAACTCCTAAAAGGAGGATTAGAATACGTCGTGTCCTCACAGACACATGTTCGTCTGTCTTCGAGTTGTCCAATTCTCTCAATCATCGTGTGTTTTATTCATTGCTTCATCATTTGGTTGGTTTTTCAGCCCTCTCTGAGGGTGCTAGTGCTAGGTGCTATTTGCTGGTTACATATACGAGTACCGGACCGGTATAATTCCGGCGTGAGAATACGTACATCGTCATCGAAGGTCCATGATCATCGAGCTTTCCGTACATAGCGATCTCCGAGTCCGTACGTTGGGTTGAATAATTCACGGACGACTCGCAATCCACCTTCCGTCGCAGCGTACGAATACATGGGTCGTTTCAGCTACCGTATCCAGGGACAACGTAACTATAACTATCAATTATTATTACTCTCTTTTGTCCTAACGACAAACATTTTTTGTTTATAAATCGCCGAGTACATCACGTACCTTGTACATTGACCATCTGTTCATTATCAACCCTTCATTCTCATTTAATTTATGTAATCATTCACATATATTAACATTAAGTGGTTATTCTTAATTAACTATTATTAATTATTAATTATTATAAAATTACCTACATGGTACTTGTTCACTCGTGTTATCTTTCCAACGAACAGCTGATCGTAATCTAGAATCGAGTTGAGTACTTCATTAACTTTAAATAATCGATTGTATCGAAATTAATTATTTAAACTTTATTATTGAAGTTATATTTTATCAACTACTTACTTTGTTTATATCCAGGTTATTGTCACAGGATAGATAATATATAATTAATGTTCATATTTATAAACCATTCATTCCAGTCATCCATTCATTATCACCCATGTTTGGTTATTAGGCCAATGCAATTACCTATTACGCGATCGGAATTATTCGGGTAGTTCCAATTTTTTAATATGTTTTATAAAACGGTCTCCTAATGTTAAATCCGAGTTTTCGACCTTGGCACGCCTGTGCGTTTGCCGCCATCTTGAAAAAACCAGAGGAAAATTTAGTTTCTCCTGTGTCTCTTTTTCAACGCAAATTTAGGTTAAAATAGTCTTAACAAATTTTTTACATCATACAATTTCCTACAACTTTTGTACTTACAACATACAATGTTAGAGCAATGGTTTTCTCATAAAATGAGATTTAAAAGAGCTGTTTTCAAAAATAATATTAAGCAGGCGATTGCTATAATGCAAAAAAAAAGTGCGTTTTGATGGACAAAAACCTGTTTTACTCCGAGATGAACAACGATAAAATTAAAAAAATATATATGAATTTAAAGCTGAAGGCTTCAGCTTTCATTTCCATATCTTTTAAGTTTACTTTTGTTACATCTTGTAGTATTAAACAACAAATGAAGTTTTTCATGTACCAATTTTTAAACAGTAAAAGATATTTTGTGGCACGGATCATTTTAAAAACTTTTCGTCCAAGGATATTGTTCCTTATGAGTTATTTGTCAAAGTTACATGATTAGAAATTAATTGCACGTTTATTTTAAAAAAAGCACAATGATTTCATATTTCATTATTTTTTGCAAATTTTACTTTTAATAACAATTTTGACTGAAGTTGCTGTAAAATGGTTAATATTAAAAGCATTGAAGAAACTAAAAACTCATTATAAATAAAAATATGTCTACTTTTTGATGCAGTCGTTAGATTTTACTTATCATCTCAAGTTTCCTTTTTCTATTAATTACATTGAAGAAGTAGAAAAATGGACAATTTTTTCTTAAAATTCCTCCTAAATTTAAAGTACTCTACATTTTTAACAATCGTTTACGCAAATGACACATAATAGCTTATACATTAATATACGAAAATTAGAACATCTTCAAACTTAGTGGGACTAAAGGAGCAGGTGTTGAATTTTGTTAAAAAATTCGCAATTATGCAATGCTGTGGAGATATTTAAACAGTATCATGAAAGTATTCTCAAAAACGACTTATTATGTCTTTTGGAGATGTATAATGCCTCCAAAAGAGTTAATTGTGTAAATGAGCACATATATACCGGGTGTTTGATTTATCGTGTCATATTAGATATTTTGATCATTGCATTTCTTTGAAATAAATATAAAAAAAAGCACTAAGAGGGTAGAAAGAGCATCAATACCAATGTTGAAAGGAGCTGCACCTCAGGCCTTATTAAACTTTATATCCTGTCAATGCAAAAAAAGGTTGCGCTGGGAAGTGCACCTGCAGAATATCTGGTTTAAAATGCTCTTTACTCTGCATTCACTGCAATGGCAACTCGTGCGAGAATGCTTCAGAAGCCTGTGTTGATGATGACGAGGAAAGTGACCAAGTCGCCACAGATTCGGCTGATGAGACAGAGGAAGACTGTATTGAAGCTGTTCAGGGCACAAGTAAGAGACATAAACTTGAGTCAAGAGAATGATGAAATAACTACTTATCTAAATTAACGCCAAGTTCAAAAACGCTAAACCGCTGGCGCTCTTTCAATTTTTTATTTAAAATTTTCCCTAATTGTCCCGGGCATTTTTCGACATTATTTGAGACTTTCAGTACCTGAAAATTGTAGGGAATAGTATGATGTTTGCCAGTATTTAAAAGAAATTCTGAAAATTATTTTAAAAAGTTGAAAGATTTCAAAAAATTAAAAATAAATTTCCAAATTTTCGCAAATCCATTGGAAAAGTTATGAAACGGAAAAGTTATGAAACAGAAGAATTAGTGTAATATAAAAAAAATGGCCCCGTCGGAAAACCTTCAAAAAAGCGTTTTCCGCTCGAGACTTTGGATTTTTTAATTTCCATGTCGTAGAGAAAAGATGAAATGTATAATTCTGAAACGTTACCATGTCTTGTACACATTAGGAAGGTCCTGGCAACCCCGCGAGTACTTCAAATATCTCCCAGAAAACATTCCATACCAATCAAGCACGGACGCCCGCACAAAACGTGAGTATTGTATTGGCGGATTTTCTGCTCTACTAAACAGGTGTTTATAAAATTTTCTTCAAATTGCACTGGAAACGACATACTCATGAAACACCAAACCTAATCGTGCATTTTACTTGTTTTTGTAAAACTATACTTATTTTTACGACTTCATATCTCTGTAACTATTACAGATAGAAAAAAATTGTAAATACAAAAGTTGTAGGAAATTTTATGCTTTACAAAATTTATTAATACTACTATAACCTAAATTTGCTTTGGGAAGAAAAGATATTGAAAAAACGAAATTTTTCCGTGATTTCGGCTGGTTTTTACAAGATGGCGGTAAACGCACAGGCGCGCCAAGGTCGAAAACTTGGATTTAACATTAGGAGACCACTTTATAAATCATATTAAAAAATTGGAACAACCCGAATAATTCCGATCGCCATCCCTTTTTTTGAGCTAATTGCAGTGGCCTATATGTTATGTTAAGTCGTATTTTTATGTCAACTAAGTATTGCATCTACGCATGCGATTGTCAGTAACTTTATGTGTTATAGTTATATTTGTTGGTGTGCCGAGTAAAGCTCGCGACACACGCTTTCGTGAAATTGTTAAGGTCAGTCATACACATTACTTTATATACAAGTCTATTGCTATTAAAATTAATTTCATTCCTAATACTAGTGTTTGCTTATTCGTTGTCCTTTTGTGGTTACTCCAGTTGAGCACAAGTGTTTCAAATATTTTATTAATTCTCAAGCCGAAAGCTCAGCTGGCGCCCAAATTTATTGACATCTCGTATTTTTCTGAGTTATTACTTTAACCCGACCCAATCTACCGACTGACGGCTACACTTGTGGAGTTTCCGGCCAACGGGGCCGCGGATCGACATCTTCGGCATTTTGCTGGTATTAGTTACCGACCTTGCGTCGGCACTTTGTGCGGAAGCTATTCTTTCGTCACAGGGTATTTTCCAATTTTTAAAATATCGATTATTCCTGCGTTATTGCATAACAAAGTCGATTATCAATGACTTGGGCACACTAAAAATATGTTAATCAAAAAAGTTTCATCAAAAACTGCTTTAGAAAAAGTATTAAATAATACGGTTTCAAAGTGAAAATTAAAAGGGAAGTGACGTCACGAGTCATACACATCACGTTTGTTGCTTAGTAACATGTATTAAATGTCAGTTAATGTGTAATCAAGGTTATACTAAGTTGGAGCTCATTAGTTGAATATTGACGAATATTGACAGCAACGACTCGTGACGTCATTCCGCTTTTATGCGGGAAACTTTATAGTTTGAATTTCAAATAAGTTTTTTGGCAAAACCTACAGTTCCAATTTTTCTTTAATGTGGTTTTGAGATTACGTTATCATAGTATAGATAAAAATGGCTAAAATTGTTCACTTTGTGGGCGTTTTAAGACTAAAAGCTGAAACTTTCCAAAACGATAGTATATGCCATAAAGACCTTAAATAGAAAGTCGTAAAACTTTCGTCAAGAGCAAAAGGGCACTATTCAAAATTTTCGAGTTAGCTGTCGTAAAACGTAAATCATATACTAAAGTATATTCTATCAAAAGAACAATAAGATGTCTGTAGCCGTTTGGCTGTAAAAAAATAACAAAGTTCGAGTAAAGCATTGGGTCTTATGGCGTATGAAAACTTTGAGAGCTATTATCTCCGTTCGAACTAGGACAAAAATTAATTATTTTTAGCTTTTTTAAAACTTATTAACTCCTTTCTCAAAAAGTAAGCAAGAAACCAAAAATTTTCTCTCTAGTCAAATCGTAGAGTAATCTTTTCCGATTCTGAAGATATTTTTGTATTATTTTTAACGTCTCTAATTATTTAGTTGTAATTATAAATGTAAAGCAAGATTTAGTGTCAAACGTATATAATTTTTACCCGGTCGACCGTTTTTCCACTATCCCTTCCCTAATTCAGAGTGTTCAGAATGCTTTATCGTCTAGGCGCGCTGCGATTTTATATCGCTTTTTAAAAATAATGATGCGATGACATAATCACAAACACCCAAAATATAAGACGAATAAGAAAATCGCAGCTTGCCTAGACGATAAAGCAGTTTGAACACTCTGAATTAGGGAAGGGATAGCGGAAAATAGGTCGACCGGGTAAAAATTATACAGTGAATACCATTAACAACGCAACATAGCCAACATAACGTCGATTGTAAGATATTGTTACAGTTCGTTTATATGACAACCTCTGACAGCAATGCTAAATCGCGTTCCATTTAATTTGCAACACCAACATGCAGTTCATTAATTTCATATAATAATTATTATAAAGATCGAAATTAGAAGATCGCAAAAGTTGGTGTCAAAGTTTTCTCGTAGGTGTTCTTTGAGAAACTTCACGTTTTACACCTCTTCTTAGACCAAAATATTTTTTTATAAGATTGAAAGAAATGAAAAACGTGAAAAATACAAGTCTTAGGTATCATTATTGAAACCACCACAACTTATACAAGGAGATGAGGAAACGCTTATGGACTTCTGCTTTCCGACTTGTGGTCTGCTTTCTGCGGTCAAAAGGATCAACAATAGCCCACAGGATTTTTAAATAAAATATTATTTATCGATGAAGCCAGATCTCGCCGGCAATTTATTTTACCCCCCCGTCCTATCCAACGACGTAGAAAAATTTGGTTTAAGTAATTTCGTACTGCCATTGTGTAGTGAGGTGGAGGCCCGTAGTGCTGAAAATAGATTTCATCCATATTCAAATGTAATTCTCACGAGAAATAATTCTATTATTCAGAAGAATATTTTTGTTCGTTTAAATTGCCTTTAATAAAGAATGGTCCTATTATATCATTTTCTATTAACCTGCCTAAACATTCACTTTTTAGAGTCTGTGGCTTCTTGACGTAAGATGCAGGTGCAGTTGCTCCAGTATCAAAAATTTTGGTGATTTTACCTCTTCACGTAAATTGAAAGTTATTGCTTCATCCGTAAATAATATGTTTAAAAATTGAACGTTGGAAAGCAAAAATCCGTACGCGTTTCCTCCTCTCTTTGTGTAAGTTTCTGGTGGTTTTGAAAACGATAAGCCTCGTATTTTTAATGTTTTTCATTTCTTTCATTCCTCCTAAAAAAATTGGCCTAATGATGCGTATAAAGCTTTTTTTAAATTAAACCTATGAGAAAGCCTTACACCAACTTTTAACATCGTCTAATTTCGATTTTTATAATTATTGTTATCTAAAATTAATTTACTGCATGTTGGTGTTGCAAATTAAATGGAACACGATTTAGCATTGCTGTCAGAGGTTGTCATATAAACGAACTGTAACAATATCATACAATCAACGTTATGTTGGCTATGTTGCGTTGTTAATGGTATTCACTGTATACGTTTGACACTAATCTTTGTTTACATTTATAATTACAACTAAATAATTAGAGACGTTAAAAATAATACAAAAACATCTTCAGAATCGGAAAAGATTGCTCTACGATTTGACTAGAGAGAAAATTTTTGGTTTCTTGCTTACTTTTTGAGAAAGGAGTTAATAAGTTTTAAAAAAGCTAAAAATAATTAATTTTTGTCCTAGTTCGAACGGAGATAATAGCTCTCAAAGTTTTTATACTCCATAAGACCCAATGCTTTACTCGAACTTTGTTATTTTTTTACAGCCAAACGGCTACAGACATCTTATTGTTCTTTTGACACAATATACTTTAGTATATGATCTACGTTTTACGATAGCAAACTCGAAAATTTTGAATAGCGCCCTTTTGCTCTTGACGAAAATTTTACGACTTTCTATTTAAGGTCTTTATGGCATATACTATCGTTTTGGAAAGTTTCAGCTTTTAGTCTTAAAACGCCCACAAAAATCATTTCTAAGAACATTTTTATGTGTTTCAAACCAGACTATCAATCAATAATAGTGGGGTCGAAATACGGTTTGAGACTAAACTTTTGCGGATAGAAATGTTATGATTGAATAATGTTCAGGACAATGTCAGGAATAATGTGGTAAGTTTTGGACTTCGAACTCGCGCGGCGTCCTTCCGAAAAAAGCATTCCAAAGAACATTTACCCGTTTTCTTTGACGTTTTATTTAATTCCTCAACTTCTAAACATCGGATCGTAATAAAAAATTATGGGATTATGGGAAATTGACATACGATGAATTCTAGACTAAAAATGTATAGTTTGGTTCAGTAGTTTTGGAGATAAAACTTCTTAAGCACCAAAAGCGAACCAAAAATTGTTTTATTCAGTGCATTGCAAAGAAGTAATCAAAAAATCTTTTGTTCATGTAAAAGATACTACTTGATGAGTAGAAAGGATTTGCCAACGTTGAGATCCTCAAGTGCAACCAAAGAGCCAAAAAGTGCATAGGAAGTTAGAACTTGTAAGGATTGCCATTTAATGCGATCATAAAGAAACCAATTTTTTTTTTCAAAAAACATTCCTTTTCGAACCTACTATTTTGTGAAAGAAATATTTTAGAAATTATCGCCTTGCATAGTTCACTTTTGACCCTTTTTTCGAAACGCATTTTTGTAAATTGCCAAGAACTTGGTAAATATTTGTTAAAAAGAAGATTCATTATTTTAGCTTGATAGATCTTTTAAAATACGTTTGATTTCAAAAACACAATTCCCGATTCATCAACTTGGAGGCTAATTCTGGATATTTTTGTATTTGCTACTGCGGGTGGCACGCTCCCCCACTCCTGACTTTGGATTCATTTAGATGTACTTTTATGCGTCAGTGTCAAATTTAATATAAGAAACTTCATGGCTGTTACTATTTTGACGGGATTTTCGATAGTTTCTTGTCTAATTTCTATAGTTACAAAGCACGCACCATTAATTTTATTTACTGACTTCTTCTTTTTATTCTGGTGTTGAATTAGAAGATGCATAAAATACTTAAATATCATATATCAACAAAAGAATGTTTTGCCTTTCAGTTGAGACAAAAACGATTTAAAAACAGTTAGCTGTTTAACCACTGCAGGTGTAAATACAAAAATATCCGTATTTGGTCTCCAAGTTGATGAATCGGGATTTTT
This sequence comes from Malthinus seriepunctatus, assembly GCA_963924605.1. Taxonomy (NCBI): domain Eukaryota; kingdom Metazoa; phylum Arthropoda; class Insecta; order Coleoptera; family Cantharidae; genus Malthinus; species Malthinus seriepunctatus. The sequence continues at coordinate 112,881,586 of OZ004600.1, read as the reverse complement.
GTTATTTGAAATCAAAGGTTTTGAAAAGATCTATCAAGCTAAAATAATGAATTTTCTATTTAACAAGTATTGACAAAATTCTTGGCGATTTAGAAAAGTGCGTTTCTAAAAAAGAGTCAAAAGTGTACTAAGATTAGCGAAAAATTATAAAATTTTTCCTTGAGCAAATAGTACGTTCAAAGACGAATGTTTTCATAAAAAAAAGATTTTTTTTCATCGCAATCGCATTAAATGACAACCCTTACAAATTTTGATTTCCTGAGCAGTTTTTGGCTGTTTGGTTGCACTTGAGGATCTCAACTTTGGCAAGTCCATTCTACTCATCAAGTAGTATCTTTTACATGAACAAAAGAATTTTTGATTATTTCTTTGCAATGCACTGAATAAAACAATTTTTGGTTCGCATTTGGTGCTTAAGAAGTTTTATCTCAAAAGCTACTGAACCAAACTATACATTTTTAGTCTAGAATTCATCGTCTGTCAATTTCCCATAATCCCATAATTTTTTATTACGATCCGATGTTTAGAAGTTGAGGAATTAAATAAAAGGTAAGAAAAAACGAGTAAATATTCTTTGGAATGCTTTTTTCGGAAGGACGCCGCGCGAGTTCGAAGTCCAAAACTTACCACATTATTCCTGACATTGTCCTAAACATGATCTAATCATAACATTTCTATCCGCAAAAGTTTAGTTTCAAGCTATTAATTCCCGTAATTCGACGCCACTATAAGGTAACTTTCTAGATACATTTTAAAAAATTGGAAAATACCCTATTGTATAATCACAAGCAAAGTGGGGAATTTTATCAAGTGCTTGTTAAAAAATTATGACCTAAAATTTGAGGTCTTTAAATGATCGCCCATATTTGTCAAAAAAGTGTTTTTAATTAATTACTAGCCATTCTTCAGCAATAATGGCAGTCCTATCTCTCTATCTTTTTTGTCAATAAATGATATAACTTTTCCTAAAAGTCTTTTTTCACTTTTCACCAGTTCAGTCGAAGATTCAGATTATTATTGCAGCACAAACGAGCTTGATTTTCTCTTCACACATATTTAGCGAAATATCTGAGCTCTTACTCACGTGGTCCAGTTGCAATATTTTGTAAACATATTTTGTATGTGCAATGTGCATACAAAACTATAACTATAACGCCACAATTAACAGGATAAACAATAATGTATAGGTAATTAATATCCATTAAATTCTGTAATGTGTAATCATTGAACGTGTACAAGACACAAGTTCTACAAACAATACATTGCGTGAGTGGGACCCTTAATAAGAAAGGGATATGTATAAGACATATTGGGATAATTTAACATAGCATGATATTGAGTAAATGTGGGTGATTTAACTGCTGAGAGTAATTACCACAATTATTTCTAAAGTTATACTTAAATGTGCCATAAATTGTAATTAAAATTTGTTGTGATTTGATGTTTATTTGCAAAGTTTTAATTTCAAATATAGGAAATGATGAAGCAAATTCTCATTCAAATGAGCCGCTTGCCACTATACTAGAGGTGGTACGTTTTCTCGTGAACGATACCCTTGAAAAGAGCTACGCGAAGACGGGGCTATTTAGAAGGGAGAGGGCTATTGTAGTGAAATTTCAAAAGATAAAAATATTGACTCATTTATATAAATGAAGGGAGATTTAAAAAATTTTTAAATTTGTCAGTAACAAGCAAATTATTCACATTTTCGGCCACTGTGATTGTGTGACTCATCGTTCACGAGAAAACGTACGGCCTCTACTAGTGTACCCATTCACGCACAGGCGGCTTGCAGTTCCGGACTGCAGATCTGGATTCCACCATACACGCTCAGGCCGTGATCTGCAGTGTGATTTCGCTGCGACGTCCAGCCGTCACGGCCAGACGCGACGGCCAGCCGCTAACGTTCGAGTGATTTGGTTGAAACGTCTGGCGTCCGCGTTTTGGCAGTCGCATTAAAAGTTTTGAGATGTAAGGTTGGTACTATGGGCAAGGAAACTTTAGAAATGAAATGCTTTTTGTGAGTTTTAGCATCAATATTAAACCAAGCCAGCATCGTTTTTACAATAAAAAAATTTTACTTTGCGAAAATTTCATTTAAAAACACCACCACTAGTCCATAACTATATTTAAAAATTAATGTCTCCGAAACTGTGAGTCTAAAGGGCAAGCATGTGCATATTGCTGATATCAGAATTTTATAATCTATGCAAATATCGAAAAAAAAGTAGGGGTTGCAATTTCAAAAAACCTTCGATGACGTCACTACTCGAAAGGAGTGAGAGGTGGAAACATGAACATTATCGGAAAATGTTTGTTTCAAAATAAATCAATTTGACGGATCCAACCGTTTTTTGATATTCCTATCAGGAAAGAAAATAATTCGATTATTCTATACTCCCTGTACAATACAAATACGAAACAACCGCAAGGCGGTCGCGTCTCGACATGTTTTTGAGCGGTCGGGACGCGGCCGTCGACTTCCAGTTTTCGAGCCGCGTTAACGAAATCTGTTTAACGAATCAATTTAACTGTTTTTATTTGTAATATTATTATGCTAATATAAAATTCTTTTAACTAAACCCTTATCTTTTTAACCGTTGCCTGTATAGTTCAAACGGAACTTTAAAAAATTTCGTTTTGACTTAACAGCAGGGCATCAGCTTTATGTCAATACGCACAATAACCCCATCGTAAATCATATGCCGGCATTAGGGTGTCCGCTATTTCGGCTTTTGTCGAAATGTTTTGCTTCTGAAGCATTTTTTGGTTCTAATGCTTCGTACAGACTACGATTTGCAACGTGTAACATGCAACGTGTAACATGTAACGTGCAACCAGTGTGGACGCGCGTTACACGTTGCAAAGTTTGTTGCAGACTTTGCGCGCAGACGATCCGTCGATTGTCGGTTTTTAGAGCGAACACAAAGGGGCGCGCTGTTGCAGTATGGACGGTTTGAAAGTTGAAAAGAGCAATGTGGGTGGGTATATACGCTTTTAAAGCAATATTTCAAAAATCTTTCAAATAAAGACAATTTAATTAGCAAAGTACTTGTTAAAATTAAAAATATTTACATTAAAATTCCTCAATTTCTAAGCTAAAGTATTAACATTACTTATTTATAGTAAATTGAATAAAAATAAAATTATTTAAAGTTGAAAAGAGTAGTGTATGCTGCCCAACTATGAAATAACTACACAAAAAATCGAAAGTGACTTCTGTTATTAAAAAAAGCAATAAAATCTATAGATCAAGCTACCCAGCTCTAAAATGCAGTTCAGAAATTATTGTAATTTTTATTACCATCATCATAAATTATTGACAACAACTCAAAGTGAGGGTAAAAATTTTTAAAAATCGAACGTTTTCGTATAGTAGTTTAAATACGTAAATTGTAAATTTGTTTTGTAGAGTTTTTGCTGTATTTTGAAAAATTGAAATTTTTTCAAAAAGAGGTTATTGGTATTAGAGAGTTATTGCAAAAACCCTTAATTAGCGTCTACCTTATTAAGGTAAACGTTATACAGTATAGCGTGAACAAAATAACGTTTTTATAAGCTATAGTTATTGCAGAAGATTTAACGTAATACGCTATTAGGACACCGACAATGTCATTAAATGACAAATTTCGTCGTTTGACAGTGACTTTTGAGGTTATATTCAAGTTATTAAAGTTAAGGTGATAAAATAAGGTTGACTTTATACGAACGTTAATAGCGTTGTACGCTAAACCATAATAGCGTAACGTTAAGTGTTTTATAATCTGCGCATGCGCAGATGTCAAAGTAATGTCAAAATATTGTCAAAATAAGGTTTACTTTATTAACGTTCACGCTATTTGACTTTGCAATAACTCTCTAATATAAAAAATAAAACTATTCTGTTTCGTCTCACTTTTTCATTGACTCTTTCCATAGAAATAGGCAATAACTTGACAATACTACGTAAGAAGGCAGTAACTACCGCACTTACGTCTTTTTAGCTACCTGGTCTATGACAAAAGATGAACGGAAAAAGGCAGTATCTGCTTTTGTGTTGTAAATAATTAAAAAATATTTATTTATAGGGGTTCTTGATTGTACATCAAAGTTTCAATCCAATGTAATATTAAAAATTAATAATTAATATTATTAAAGCGAAAAAGTTTTTGTTAATTTTCCAAGAATTTACAATTTTGCAGATACTGCCCTTCTCCATAGTTGAGCAGTACGATTGCATTGAAACCATATTTCAAAAATCTGAAAGGACAAAAAATGCTGTCCAACACGCTATCATTTGACATTCTATTTCAAAACCGAAAAGTACAGCTAGTCGGTCTTGTACAGATATAGCTGGTCGCAAATGCGTGTCCATTTTCGCAATTTTAGGCCCAATTAATTGAATAAAATATTCAAAATCCGTACTGGACATTCGAATAAAATTTTTGTACTGGCCACTTAACTCTTGTGACTTTAAATCTAAAATAAGATTATGGCCAGTATGCTTTTTGTATAAATTGCTCCTCCACCATCTTCGCGGTTTTCTTTCCGTAGTTAAAATTTCGTCAATTAAAAGAAAAGCACCACATGCGACGTTTAAATGTTGGTATGACTCCATTTGCATCTAATTTATACCTTTAAATTATTTAAAAACATATAGATAGAAGACTAAAAAAATTTAAGTGCACTATGGGGTAAGCGCACCAAACAACTGCGGTTCGAGATCAAATCTAGAGCGCGCCGGATATGCGCGTTTAGGCGTCCACGTTGCAGGTTGCATGTTACACGTTGCATGATACACGTTGCAGCTCGTAGTCTGTACGAAGCATAAGACATGTGATGAACATATACACCAAGTTTCACAGCTCTAGCTCAGTATTAACCCGTGCCAGTGGAGGGGTGGTTATTTTGTATTGACTATTTCACTAGAGTGTATTATAGCGACAATAAAATCAAGTATTCAGGTGACAAAACAAGTACCTTGGCAAAACTAACAACATGGTATTTCAGCGACAATTTTTTTGACGTTTTAAACGTTCAAGTCAGCTTGGAAATTAAATCATTGTCAAACTGACATTTTTGCATCGCATTGCGTTTTGCAGTAAAAATAAGTTTTTTAAGTGAAAATAGACTTAATTTTTCTCTCGTAAAATAGTCATGTCGAATACCATTCAAGATAAAATTTTGTAGGCAAAATTGTTCTCTTGTAAGTATTCAAGTTTGTTTCTTTTTGATAATTTCGCTCATGACATTTAATTAAAAATCACTCGCCGTACGGCTCGTGATTTTTTGACAAATGTCATTCGCGAAATTATCAAGCAACAAACTTTCATAACAATCGAACAATTTTGCCGACAAAATTTTATCTCTAGTGGTATTATATATGACTATTTCACTAGAGTGTATTATAGCGACAATAAAATCAAGTATTCAGGTGACAAAAGAAGTACCTTGGCAAAACTAACAACATGGAATCTCAGCGACAATTTTTTTGACGTTTTAAACGTTCAAGTCAGCTTGGAAATTAAATCATTGTCAAATTGACATTTTTGCATCGCATTGCGTTTTGCAGTAAAAAATAAGTTTTTTAAATGAAAATAGACTTAATTTTTCTCTCGTAAAATAGTCATGTCGAATACCACTCAAGATAAAATTTTGTAGGCAAAATTGTTCTCTTGTAAGTATTCAAGTTTGTTTCTTTTTGACAATTTCGCTCATGACATTTAATTAAAAATCACTCGCCGTACGGCTCGTGATTTTTTGACAAATGTCATTCGCGAAATTATCAAGCAACAAACTTTCATAACAATCGAACAATTTTGCCGACAAAATTTTATCTCTAGTGGTATTATACATGAAAATTCCATTTACCTCTAGTAAAATAACGTTTTTATTTTCTCAAAAGCGAAAAAAAGTAGTAAAAACCTGAAAGTTTCCAGAATTGGTCTAAGAAAGCGTATATTTTGCATAAGATTTTTACTGATTTGCTAAACTCATTGGGCGCATGCGCACAGCTTTAATTTCAGGATTTCGGCTATGCGCTTTTCGATTTTTACTACTTCTTTACGCTTTTGAGAAAATAAAAACATTAAGTAGAGTTAAATGGGATTTCCAATGTAAAAAACGACCCTTCCACTGGCACGAGTTAATATTGAGCTAGAGCGGCGAAACTTGGAGTATATGTTCATCACTTCACTTAAAACCAAAAAATGCTTCAGGAGCAAAACATTTCGACAAAAGCCGAAATAACGGACACCCTAGCCGGCATGCTGTAACTGTGACAGTTGTATATTAATTTACCCTTTTAGGTATTTGCCGAAACAGATAGCATTCATTCATTCATACATTCATTATTGGCGAACTGCTATATTTGCCAAATAGAGAATATTCGGTATTTGACAAATAGCTCATGTATGCATATGCGTAGGGCTCCATAGGGTGGTTAATGAAATTCACCCTGTAGATGAATCTCAATCTGCTCATTTTTAGAGAGTCGATTTTGACCAATATTTAAATCAGCACGTTCAGTGAGCATAATTTGTAAATATTTGTGCTTATATTTGCTTTCAAAATTAGTAAAATCCACACATATATTGATTCCGTTATCAAAGTGGTTTAATTTGCTGTATGGGAGGTCAAAGAGAATCTAATCGTGGAAATTTCGTTTTTTAGGTTAATAAATAAATAAATTTCTATTAATTCATCCCTTATTTTTTTGTTTTAAAAAATTAATATTAAGGCCATCAAAAAATAAAAAACGTGACGAGAAATAAAGAGTTCTCGGTACGGTAGAAATCTAAGTATCGTTTTTCATAGCATGGGCATTGGGCATACAGTTTTTTATTCCACACAGGAATTTTAACCAAAAAGAAAAACAGTACAACGAGCGAATTCAATTTTTTGAAATTAAATGTAGCGGCGTCTAATATGTTACAGTTCTGACAGTTTGGCAAACTAATTTACCTTTGATATTACGGTATCTAAATTTACAATTTTTACAAATTGAATAAAAGAGAGATGAAAACAAAAAATTGTACCACTACAGGATAATACCTCTTGATATATGGTTAGAGCCATGTTAGAGCTAGATCAACACGTTTCAAATATATTACGTTTAGAAATGAGAAAACGGCTGCCAAGTTAAGCTATCAATGCTTCCCCGACTGAAATGCAAGAATTTGATTTTTTAGAACTTTGGGAGAAGATTCAATATGGATACTAGAAATAGTATATTGTATTATTAGGATTAAAAGTGGAACTTTGTTTGGCTAGCAATTTTGCATTTGCAAGGTTTATTACTATTTTTCAAAGCATTGAATTATTGTAATTTTGGAGGTACGAATAAAACTACAAGCGCATGAGATGTGTCAATTAGCATAAACTTTGTAATTTCATGTCCACCCTTAAAATGTCAACTAAATTGCTAAAGGGGTTTGGGAGATAATAATTAAAAACATCATTTTCTACCAAACAATTTTCTTTATTGAATGACTGCTGTAAAAGAAAATAAAAACAAAATACATTTTCATATTACAATTTTTATTATAAGAAGTAATTACATATTATCATTGACTATAAACTATCTAAATAAGACTCGAAAGTAAACGGGGCTAGGACGGCCGCGAAAAACCGTCTCGATAGCAGGTGGCACTCGAACTGCTTTACAGACTCGAATCTCCCACCCTACCTTTCAGTTTCATGATCAGTTACTTCCCAACTACCGAAGTGAATTGTTAAAAATGGAGAAAGAAAAATATGACTACAAATGCGCTTTTGTGAAGTGTGATAACAAACATACAAAAAGTACTAAATTATCATTTTTTAAATTTCCCATTAGTGATAAATATAGAGTTAATGAATGGGTAAAAAATTCAGGCAATATTCGTTTAACGGATAAGGATATTAATGAATTAAAGTATACAAGACTATGTGAAAAACACTTTTCCGAACGTGACATTATAGTGACAAGTAGAAACAAACATTTAACTAAAACCGCTGTTCCTATAAAATACATTGATGAAGGTAAGTTTTAATTTTAATTTTGCCAATTTTGATTAAACTTAATGTGTTTGTTGGTTCGTAGAAGAATTATCACCTCCCCCTTCAAAAAGAATTCGCAAAGATACGTCGATGCAAAGCGATCCAAGTATTTCTCAGTTGCCCCAGGTTTTAAAAACATACCAAGGCAAAAGTGGAATTAAAAATATTGTTGACCATAACAAACTAATCAACAATGAATCTTCTTCAGAAGCTAGTAGTAGAATTTTAAATTTGCCGTCCTTAAAACTGACTCCGAAATGTCGTAAACTAAAATATAAAATTCGCGATTTAAGAAAAGAAATGCGTTCTCATAAAAAAAAGATAACGAGATTAAAGAAACGCGCTTCTGAAAAACCAAAAAAATCTATTTTTCAAGTAATTATGTCTTTTTTAAGTTTCAAGAGTCCCGCCGTAAAAACTTTTGTTGCAATGCAATTGTTCCATAAACTTAAAACACCTTGGACCAAAAAACAAAAAGAGTTAGCTTTAAGTATTTATTACAAATCACCTTCAACGTATCGATTTCTACGCGTTAGTTTAAAATTTGCATTGCCATCGGTAAGAACTATTAATAATTGGTTGAAAATAGCAAACATTAGCACGGGAGTAAATTCGGAATTAATAAAACAGCTGTCTAAAAAAGCGAAGACCATGAATGATAGAGAAAGACAAGTAGTACTTTTAATGGACGAAATTTCGTTAAAAAAAGACTTACAGGTCAATTGGGCTCTAGATGAAATTGAAGGTTACGAAGATTTGGGACATTTGCAAAAATCTAGCAAGTTAGCGAATACTGCTCTAGTTTTTTACATTCGAGGCCTTTTTTATCGTTGGAAGTTTCCATTTTGTTTCTTCGCTAGTTCAGGTCCTACATCTAAAGACCGGTTAAAATTATTAGTTACTGCGGTAATCGAAAAACTATTTTCAATTTCATTTAAAGTTAGAGCAATTGTTTGTGATCAAGGATCTAATAACCGAGGAACATTTTCACTTTTAGGCGCCGATAAGGCAAATCCGTATTTTATTGTAAATGAACAGAAAATTTATACAATATATGATGTGCCCCATTTAATAAAATCGGTTAGAAATAATCTGATGAATATGAAGTCAGCTTTCGTAGTTAACGGTCGTAAAATTTCTTGGGAAGATATCATAGCAGTATACGAGGTAGATCAAAAGAGTGGAACGACTCGAGCTCTCCATAAAATTACCCAAGTCCATCTAACGCCTAATAGCTTCCAAAAAATGAGGGTGAAATATGCGACGCAAATTTTTAGTCATACTATGTCATCTGCTATACGAACAGCGGTAAAAATACAACAAATAATCAGCGATAGTGCTAGTGATACTGCCGAGTTTATAGAATCTATGAACAATATATTTGATGCTCTGAACAGTAAACATTTAAAAGATCCAAATAGAAATAAGCGTCCATTATCTATTTTCGATACAAAACCGGAAAATACTTTGAAAGATGCAAAGCAATTATTTGCAAACGTTGAAATGTTATCAAAGAATTCAAAAGTTAGAGCAAATGTTTATTGCATTGACGGTTTTATTTTGACAATTACTGCGGTATTATTACTTTGGGAAGATCTAAAAAAAGAAGAAGTGAAATATTTACCAACATCACATCTTAATCAAGATCCTCTGGAAAACTTTTTTTCTGTGATACGCACGAGAGGTGGTTATAATCCATATCCAACTCTCCAAGAATTCAGAATTGCTATGCAACATAACATGCACATCAGACTTCAGAATGATGTCAACTCCAGTAATTGTGAAGCAGACGAAGATGTGCAGTATCTGGAGTTGAGTGAATTGAAAAATATATCGGAGCAAAAATTTTCCTCAACAGGTGCAGAACGTTTAGATGAATTGGAAATGGAAGCATCAGAATTACAAGTCGATGAGCTAGAAGGTAGTTGGATCTTATTTACTGAAATTCAAAATTTTAATCAGTGTTTTACTTTTACAGAAATATGCAGTGAACATCAATCTCAAATGTTAGTTTCAAATTTAGAGATTTCGACACCATCATTGGAAAATTGTAGCAATGCTTATGTTGCTGGATATCTAGCGTATTGGATTATTAAAAAATACAACTGCGACCATTGCAAAATTGCTCTTTTGAAATCAGAAGGTGATCCAATAGAAGATAGAGAGCTATTAATTTTTTACAAAGATTTTAATTTAACAGAAATAAGGTATCTGAAACGACCTTCGGATGGATTTTGTGCCTTAAATCAATTGTTTTTGTCAAACTTTTTAAAATTGTATGATAAATACAAATTGTGTAAAAAGTTTACCGCCGAAATGAAAAGAGAGCTTAAAATTTTGTTCGATCTTTTTTGTAAGAAATATGATTTCAACTGGAATTGTGAAGTGCACGTTGATTCACTAATTAAATTTTTTATTAAATTGATTACAAATAGAGTTCACAGAAATTTAATCCAAAAAACAAATCTCAGTGCTAACCATAAAATTCGGACTTTATCCAATAAATAGATACTGTTACTTTCTGATACTGTTGTGTCTTTCCAACTGTATGGACGTTGAATTACCGAATAAACAATTTGCAAATTTATAATAAGTGCAATTTTATTATTTCATGTGCAATTTCATATTTATTTTTGTTTTGGAAATTCAAAATATAATAAAGTATCTTGTTAAGAATATGAAATAAATGAAAATTTCCTTTTCACAAATTTTAGATTTCCGATCCTCTCAATTGTATTTAAAACTTTAAACCTTTTTTTATTGTCAGAGTTGCAAAAATTTTAATCCATTGCAGATTTCAAACAGCTTTTCTTAGAAAAAGATAAAATTTTGCAAGAAGGTTAGGTAGTTTAAAAATTTAAAAACGGATGTTGGATAATATTGTAAATAAAGTTTTAAATAACAAAACTAAGCAATTTAATATAAAAAAAAAATTTTTTGATTTTTTTTTAAGTCAAAAAAAGTACAAAAAAATTGTGAAGACAGATTTAAAGAATTCGCAGCTTCAAGCAGCAAACTTTAGTATGAAACGAACTTAACACGATTTCTCCCGACAGACTAGAATAGAAATTGTCGTGTTTCGATGTTTAGCGGGTTGCAATTATTATTTAAATACACAGCGATAAGAAAAACTTGGAAAAACTAAACCTCGGTCGACTGGGTGCATTCTTATACCGTTCAGTTTCCGGTCTTATTTAGATAGTTTATAGTCAATGATATTATGCAAAATAGAACAAGATGTAAATAAAATACACAAAGAGTAACATTAGGTACATGTGTAAAATCATTTTTAATTACATAATTATTCCATACTCTCACGTGGCATACCATTCTCACTGTAAGAAAAAATAGAAATTGAATAATTCAAACCTTGAGCCTTACAAAACTGTAATAAACTGAAAGTGGCCATTGAAATAACCGAATTAACACCTCGATTAAAACGCTTTTTTCCACTTTTACATGCTCCAACAATTTTGACAACTTGCCCATGAGTATCGGTAAAATTTAAAGTGTAGAAATACTTTTCTCCATTTCCTTGACCTTTGTATTTTACACACCAATTTAAATATTTTCCCTTCTTCGTACGTAAATGACATGTGAATAACTCATTATAAGCTTCGAAAACAAAAACAGTTTTAAAATCCATTTTCAAGGAGTGAAAGTACCAAAATTGTGAACATAACACTTCTTGCTGATGGGTTAGCGTACGATCGGCATGCTTTCTCAAACAATGGCTCACCATATATTTTGATTTTATATCCCTTCTGCAGTTTAGAGCTTTTTTTAATGGGCATTTTGAGTAGTCGTCCTTAGAAATTAATTTGTTAATTTCGTATAGTGGTTCGAATTCGATGTGGCACTTGCCGCACGAAGCTCTGAAAGGGTTTTTTGCATTGCCGGCTCGATCAGTTACAAGAAGCTTTGGATATTGTCTGCAAGACTTGCAAATGTCGATATCTTCGAACGAAACAAATCTTCTTTGACAATAACATGCTACTTGAACAAAGTTACAGTTGATGCATATTAATTGTTGCATGTTTGCTATTTCCATTTTGAATGTTTTACACCAACGGTTTCTAAACTTTAAGTTTTGTAAAAATTAATAAAGAACTGCACTTGAGCTTTTTACCAACGAACCGTTTGCTATCACAAGTGAAAGTGAAATGATTCGAAATGGTGTAGAAAGGGTTAAGGGTGGCTTTCACTTCTACTAATGGTTGTTAAGGCGAAACTACCCAATTCTTGCTATTACCATTGTACTGCTAAGACCATAATTATCGTTTTGCTTCTGATTCCTCGTAAGATCGTTATGCAAAATACTTTTTTCAATTATGGAATTTTTAGAACTGATAAATTTCTATGTTGACAGTTTTTGGTATTAACTTTTGAGTCTATAAAACGTTTCACTTTAATTTTTACATTTTTTGCTTTCTATTCTATTTTGAAGGTCAAATTCATTACCTTAATCGAAATTGAAAATAACCTCTTTTTGGGAGAGATAAATAGATAAACAGATAGATAACAATTTTATGATTTAATAGAATGAGAAATTTTGTCAATTATTTTTGAAATTTTCTATAAAAGTAAAACGACACATAATTGCTAAGCTTCCTGGCTTCGTGAAGTTAGCGAAAAGTTGAAAGCACTAATTTTAAAACATTAGCCAATCGTTAGTGCTTCATTAGTGCCTCTTAGTGCCTTTTGAAAAATTTTAATCACTCTTCTAGTTTTCGAGTTACTAACAAATATTTTTTTTGGAGCCAACTTTACACTACTTGGCATCAACATTTTTGAATTTCAAAAAAAAATTTATGCCATACTTTAGTGCCTCATTAGTGCTTCTTAAGTGCCTTAAAGACCGCTTTTCTATCTTTAAGGGTTTTTTAAGGCTTCCTCTATGGATGGAAAACCAACAAAACAATGAAAATTACTTGTAAAATTTTTTGACTTGTGAATAACAAATTAAATTCCTCAGTTGACTCTTTTAAGTTGTCTGGCTAACTTACTGACAATCAGCTTGGGAAATGGGAAAATGTCTACCCTTATTTGTTGAAGAAAATTTGTGTGGTTACGTTTTTTTGATATCAAACTACCTATAAAAAGAAACATTCAGGAAATTCAAATTGATATCATCAGAGAACTTTTGGTAGCATTACCTACATGTTTTAAAATTACATCAACTTCAGTGAAAATTTTTGATATGATTTACAAAGGAAAACGAAATAACAAAAGCTTTTAAATTTTTTTCAGAAATAATTAAATAATACAAAATTGTGTTTCTTCTTCACAATTCACAAATAATAAATGTATCTGTTGTGGAATTAGAAATCAATACCACATGCCACTTAAATTTAAAAGAAAATTTTCACCTGTAGAAACACAAAAAGTACATTTACTTTATTTTTTATTTGTTAATTTTGTTTTATTTCACGACTTCGCCAAAATCTTTGAGGTTGATTTTCGGTTTTCTTCAACTCACATTTATTGTTAGTAATTGTCATAAATTTTACCAAATTAAATCGTTTCTCTGAGATTAAATTCTTATTTGAGCAATTTTATGGAATTTAAAAAAAATCAATTATACCCAAAGGATAAACTTGATTCTCTTGTTTCACTTGGAAATTACTTTTCTTCCGTTTTATAAGTATAAACCGGTAGTTTATATATTTAAGCTAGTAGATGAATTTCCTTTATATTGGCTTTTCTGCTAAAGTATAGCGGTCGACGCTGCGGATTTGGGCCAAGTTTTCATTGTAATAGTATCTATGTGGCCTTAACTTTTTAATTTAGAACTTGATAATTAAAAAAAATTATTTATGTGAAACTAAAAAGAGCATATTTTCCCTTCCAGGTTCATTTGTGCATAAAATGAACCTTTTTAATTTATCTATAGTGATTATTTGGTTCTGTTTATACCGGGTGACACAGGGATTTGGAACACTCTTATAACTCCGTTATTTGTCAACATATCAAAATGAAATTTGGTGTGGATTATACTCACATAAATTGCAATTGTTTTAACTACTTGTGAAAATTCTGTCACTCCCGATTACGCCGGAAATGAAGTCAACTTTTGATTTGTAAATGGAACACCATAAATATTTTTACATTTTTGAAACCTACATTAAATTTTGAATACAGTAGCATCAAAGAAATTAATTTTATAAGAAAAATAAAATTTATTTTTCAAAAACTAATCAGTTGTCTAGAGTGCTGTGATGTGGTAGAAAAATATCGGTGAGAGCTAATTGTACTATGGAAATTATGTTTGCACCACAAAAGTTGAAGGTTGGTGTTGTGGAGCTTTCAGAAAGTAATTTATAGTTACATTTTCCTCAATAACTTCATTTTTTTCAAATGGCATCATATCGGAACAACTCCATCGTTGTATTTAGAAAAAAATACTTTATCTGAGGTAGAATTGTTCCGATATGTTGCCATTTGAAAAAATGAAGATATTGATGGAAATGTGACAAAATTACCTTCTGAAAGCTCCACAACACCATCCTCCAGCTTTTGTGGTGTAAAAGTAATTTTCATAGTGAAGTACCTCTCACGGATGATTTTATACCACATCACAGCACTCTTGAAACCAGCGTAATTTTTGAAAAAAAAATTTATTTTTGCTTATAAAATTTATTTTTTGATGCTACTGTATTCAAAATTTAATGTAGGTTTCAAAAAAGTAAAAATATTTATGGTGTTCCATTTAAAAATCAAAAGTTTACTTCATTTCCGGCGTAATCGGAAGTGACAGAATTTTCACAAGTAGTTAAAACAATTGCAATTTATGTGAGTATAATCCACACCTAATTTCATTTTGATATGTTAATAAATAACGGAGTTATAAGAGTGTTCCAAATCCCTGTGTCACCCGGTATATACGGTGGGTCATCGAAAACGAAACAAACGTATGTTTTCTGATATTTAATCATTTAAATTTAATCATAGCCTTATTTGCTATTTTTACACTGTTTTTCTCTGTCCAGTGAACAGATGCAACTATACCAAAATACCACAAATCTAGAAAATTGTGTCAGTGCTCAAATGAAGAGTAGATTACATCGAGATTTTTCGGTACAACATTATGAACAATCGTTGGTACTCGGATCCAGTTCTACTACCAGGATTCGTTCAAATTATAGTAAAGTATGTTAGGCTATTAAAGCAGCACGTGTTTTCTGTATCTATCTCAATAGAAGCCTCTCTATAATTAGCGCAAGTTTGTGAACCCATATTAGGAATGAGTCACTCTCTAAAATTCTGGGTTTTGAGAATTAGCCATTCCCAAAAAAAGCGCGCGGAATTGGAATAGAATTTTTCTATTGATGGAATTTAACAAATAGGATTTATAACAATCACACAAAAACCTCATTTGACAGAAAGTTGTGGAGAGTGACTTTTAGATGGTAGAGGTATTCGAAGTAGCAAATAAAAATTTCCTTCTCGGAAAATAAAATCGAAATAGCTCGGACCCTATTTTTGAAAAAAAGGAATTAAATATGAGAAAACATAAGGCTTGTTTAGTTTTCGATGACCCACCCTGTATAAACCTTCCCAGGTATTTCAAAGCAAATTTTAGAAATTATGTGCTTTTTTAATCGTACATTTAAAAGTAATCCTCAGAACCACTAATTCCAAGCTTTTCATTTAGTTTGATTAATGAGTTATTTTGAGTCTTCCAATTACTATTTACCTCTATACCCTCCACGTTAGATGCGTTCCTAATCGGATTGTTGGTGCGATTGATTGTAGTTTAATGGATTGTAGTACTTCCCATTTCTTTTTGGCTTCTTTTTTGTATAATTTAGTTCATTTAAGGCGGCTTCTTTAACTAATCTATCATCAGTTACCTCGTTTCCCACAATACCGGAGTGGTATAGCATCCAAATAATAGTTTTTGTTTTAATTTTTGCTGACAGTGACCATCGTTTGATAAGTCGTCTCGACCCTACTTCGTTAACGTTTTTTCATTGAAATTTATAGAATGAAAGATAGAGAGTCAGAGCAGTTTCGAAAACTTGTATAAAAAGGCTTGCAGATCAAACTCAGTCTCTTTCGTTTTGCACATTTGAATAACTCTAGGTTAGTCCCGAGCTGCTCCCGAGTCCTGACCGAGTCTTTCAGTGGAACAGAATAGGTAGCTACTTCTAGTCCAATTCAAAAAATTGGATAAAGCTCTCCCTGATTTAAGCTCACAATTTTATCTGGAAACGTTACCAGATATAGTGTATTTTTATTTTTTAGATTATTTTGAAATGACAACTGAATTTGCTAGCGCTAAAGGCAAAAAGCTTTTACTAAATAATTTTTATAATTGAATAAATATTAAATTTCACTGAACACGCATTAACGTTTTTATATTTTCCCCCATAGTTTTCTGTTTTGAATGGCTTCAAAAAATTGATTGGCCCGGGCCTCGCATCTTCTTTGAAAGACCCTGCTTTTATTATCGTCATATCGTCTATTACAATGTTATATTTTAGAAGTTATTTTCAAAGCCATTATCTAAATTCAGGAGTTAGTCGAACAAAATTGACCTAAACAGAGTTATATCCATCTCGCGATAAACTTTAGAATATCTTCTTTATCTAATAATTATTATTAGTTTGGTTTGCTACTGCTAAATCACTTATACAAATTAATTAATCAACAATATAAAATAATTAATAAAAACAACGTATGTGGCCATACGAGGAACTTTTTCCGTACTAATTACACTTTCAAAATGTACTCACAAAATGGAAAAGCTTTGTCCATTTAACCCACTTCGTATCTCTTATAGTTTCTGATATTTTGTTGCTGCGCCTATTTTGTGAGACACCTCGAAAAAAAAAATTGCGGTTATGAAAATAATAAAAATTTAACAACTTCTGAAGAGGTCTGCCGCCACTGCTGCCAGGATATGCTTGTGGGCAGACCAGCAATTTATTATTCCTCACTATTGTTTCTATCGAATGGCACCAAAATTTAACGGTAGTCCTATGACGTAGGGTTTACACTGTCGCTGCCGCTCGGGCTAATACATACGGACATTTCAGTTCAAAAAATCGAAAATTTTATTTTTGGAATCAGGGAGACTCAAAACGTTGAGAAATGCAATAAAAAATTTCTATTATTATTTTTTTTCTCGATTATAACAACTTTTTCTTGGATTGGAAAAAGTTAAAAAGGAGCGAAAAAATTTATATTGCAACCTCAGTAATTAAATGTATTTTGTTGAGAAATACCATCGATTTACTTTAGAGTATGATGCGAATTGTGAATAAAAAACACTGAGAACTTAAAATTTAATAACACCTTACTACTTACGAAATACACCTTTCTAACTCAATATTTGAAGAAGCTAGCTATCTATCAAAATTTTCGAGCAAATTGAATTATCAACGTAAAATATATCAAAAATAAACAAGATAATGTACTTTAACCTTTTAATTGATCAATTTTTAGGGAGGTATCGATGAAAAATAAATTTTCGAGAAAGTTCTACTAATTTGTTATTTTTATGATAAATGACGCAATAATGTAGCTTGATTTTCTTTATTGAAAATTACTTTTACCAGGGTGTAAAAAAGTAGTATGAAAAATTACTTCAGGCAACTGTTTAGTTGCTAATAT
This sequence comes from Malthinus seriepunctatus, assembly GCA_963924605.1. Classification (NCBI taxonomy): domain Eukaryota; kingdom Metazoa; phylum Arthropoda; class Insecta; order Coleoptera; family Cantharidae; genus Malthinus; species Malthinus seriepunctatus. Next base: position 112,863,949 of record OZ004600.1, on the reverse strand, counting down.
GGCAATAAAATTTTTTTTTAAATAACCTTGGTACATTTTATTCTGCCATTTTCTGAAAATCTTTCAGAAAAGTCTTTCACAGAGTTCTGTTGAGAAATTTAGAATAAAAATTCTGATCTATCTCGTATACACCCTAGTCTCCAAACGCCCCTACAGAATTCACCAGAAAGCAGGCGATCGTGAGGATATTAAAAAAAAAACTAATACATATTAATTCTATCACCTCTGCCTGAAAATAGTTCATTCAAGTTTTTAAATATTCGTTCCAAACGAGCAATATTCACTGAAACTAATATACATATAATCAGAGTTAGGCAAGATACTTAGAAAATGTATCTTTGATACAAGATACATGATAATTCAGTTTCAGTAATATCTTTGATACAAGATACAAGATACTTTCACCTCAAGTATCATAGATACAAGATACTTTTAATTTTTGTTCGAAAGATACAAGATACTGATACTTGATACTTAATACTTTTTTCATCATTCTATTTTGCCGTGAATTTGTCGCTTAATAGCAGAGTTTAAATGTCCGTATCCGCAGTACCCAAATTGGTATATTTCACTGAAGTAGTTCTTGATAAAAATAAATTAACTCCGCCAATTAGACACTAATTAATTTTTTATCAAATAATTTTTGCATGAGGAAAATTTTCAGTGCAATACAATGAATTAACTTTTAGGCCTTTTGATCAACTAACGTTTTGAGCTTGATTTGTTAGTATGTGGCAACCCTGGACTGTCATTAGGTGCTTTCCATTTGTCGAAAAGTACAGCTCTGAACAGTACCCTACTGTATAAACATGTGTAAGTATACAGTAGGGTACCTACTGTTCAGAGCTGTACTTTTCAACAAATGGAAAGCACCTATTATGAAACTTCAAAAACGCGTATGTAGATTAATTGGGGTATAACGCATTTCCTATTTACTTTTCTACAAGTGCACCTCTAAGTACAACGAGTTTAACAAAAATTGCGATTTCAGAAACAATAAGTTATTTTAATAATAATTATTATTATGAAATTATAAATTATATTTCAATTATAAGAATAAGTATTTAATTCAAATAAATTAAAATATTTTATAAATTTGATTATAATCAATATAATATAGGTGCACTAATATGCTGGAAATAATAGTTAATTTGTAAGCATGTCAGGATGGCCGAGCGGTCTAAGGCGCCAGACTCAAGGCAACGCCTTGCCCGTTTACGGGTAGTTCGAGCGTTCTGGTCCTCTTTGAGGGCGTGGGTTCGAATCCCACTTCTGACATCTTTTTTCTAATTTAATTTTTCGTTTAATATTATTTTTTATAAAAGTTTTAATAGTAATATTATTCTTTTTAATTTAAAATAATGAAAAGCGATTTATTTTTACAAAACAAAATAAAGAAGTTTTACAACATGCAACAGTTATGATTAAGGATAAACTTATCAAAAGTTTAATTGACCCTAAAAGTTAATCATTTACTACATCTGTTCATTCAGTCAAATTGTGTAGTTTGTTGTAAAATCGATTTTTGTGAATGAACTTACGGGTATTTTGTTTAAATTATAATTATTTTAGCGTAGAAGATTGAAACTAACAAACTACGCGTGTAACATCGTCCCATTTAGTTGAAAAACACAATAAGATTGTTTAGAAATAGTAAATTCATATTAATATTTTAATTAATATTTAAAATTACAAAATAGTCCAATTTAAAAAAAATTGCCCCGGGTGAGGATCGAACTCACGACCTTAAGATTATGAGACTTACGCGCTACCTACTGCGCTACCGAGGCTTACTTTCTTTGAAGTGAAACGTAGTATAAACGGTAGTTCATAATAATTGAAAATTATCTTTTCATTATTTATTTCCAATTTTTGTTTAATAGACTCATCATTAACTTCTTTTCACAGGAAAAAATTTAGAAAATGGTCTAAAAAAGGAAGGCTTACTAGCATTTGTACGAGAACTAAATGGTAATGATGAAGAATCGTACGATAATTACCTCAGGGATGCCAGTATGTACGCAAGGGGTAAGTTTCCAATAATTAAGTATGTAATTTGTGAGTTTTTGGCTTTCATTTTATTGCCACACTGTTTAAAACAAACATTAGTGTTTTTAAATAATATCTGATGAGTTTGAGTTCTATTATCTATGTCAAAATCCGGAATCAGAAATGCTTCTCCTTCGTCTCTTTTCATGTCAACGCCTGTATGCATATTAAATATTAGTTTGGAAAGTTATTAATTGGAATATTATACTAGAGTTCGTCTTGCCTACGACATAGATGACGTTTATTTGCAAACGAACTGCATCGCTTTGCTTTGTAGTGCTTTCAGAAGTTTCTTCCTGCTCCTTTGAAGTCGATAGGATGTCATAAACATAAGCCAAGTTGTATAATGGTAGTGAATTACATAAGCTTCTTTCTACTTTTATATCTATCACTGCTTGTCTGCTTCTTAATATTTTCAAAGGCTTCTTGGATAAGTCCTTAATAAGGATAAGGCTCTTCTTACAGCGAATTTTTCGCTGGAGTGCCCCTGGTTTAAATTATTTTATTTTATGTACTACCATGTACCATGTGAGATTTTTTGATATAACGAATTTTTTTCAGTTGTAATTTTAAGCGTTCGTGGTGCTTTGGTTCGAAAATTTATGTTAGCTGCCCATTCACTCGGTATGACTAAAGGAGATTGGGCATTTCTAGATGTTGAAATTTTTCAGGTAAAAATATCTGAACCTACTATGTATAAAATATATATTTTAAAGTTGAACTTTTTGTAGGGAGCTTATTGGGGCAATCATAATTGGGAAGCAGGTGATCAATACGATCACGTTGCTCGCAAAGCTTACGAATCCTTATTGAGAGTTTCGCTCCTTCAACCAACAAGCGATACTTTTCAAGATTTTGCAGATCACGTCAAAGAAAGAGCTTTCAACGATTACAACTACACCATATCAGACGGAGAAGAAGTTAGTTGAAAAATTAACTAGTCTTTAATTGAGTTTTGTTTTTCTTTCCAAACTTAATTTAATTTAACTCTATATGTATTTGAAAGGTTAATATATTTTCTTAAATTTTGAAATAGATAACTAAAAAATATAAATTTTAATTAGGTATAACAATTTAAAATATCGTTATTAAAATTATTAAATGATTTAATTAAGTTTATTAATTAACTGTCGTTTCGCTTGCTTCAGGTTAACTTTGTAATTGGAGCTTTCTACGATGGTGTTTATTTATTAGGAATGGCCTTAAATGAAACTTTGTCGGAAGGTGCCGATATTAGAAATGGACAGGAAATTACAAGAAAAATGTGGGGAAGAGATTTTCGTGGTAATTAAATTTGATTGATTTTAAACTCAAACGATTAATTCTAAGGAAATTTACAATAACACTAAAAATTTATTTTTTAGGTATAACTGGTCACGTTCGTATCGACCATAATGGTGATCGTGATGCAGATTATTCAATCTTGGACTTAGATCCGATTACAGGGAAATTCGAAGTCGTAGCACATTATTATGGTTTGGATAGGAGATACTCGGCGGTTGCTGGTCAAAAAATCCATTGGCCTGGTGGACGAGAAGGACCACCACGCGATGTACCAATTTGTGGCTTCATTGGAAATAATCCTGATTGCTACAATAATGGTAAGTCTAAAAGGATTATCTTTACAAAAAAATAGCCAATGAAACAAACCTTGGCCCTTTAGGATTTGTGTTGTTTAAAATATCTGTGAGACATCAGACCTTGAAATCTTGAAAGAACTTATCTAACAATTTTACTTTGCACAATTGGCAATAAAGAATTATTTACATTTGCAATAGCTTTTTGTTAATTAAGTAACCCGAGCTTTTACACTCGTTAAAACTTTGTACATGGTATCAGTGTACGTTTAATTTTATTAGTTTAGGTTACTAAAGTTCAAATCATTATCATACTTGCAACACCTTTACTCTAATCCAGAGGTTCTCAAACTGTGGTACGCGTACCACTGGTGGTACGCAGAGCTTCTCAAAGTGGTACGCAAGCCCCAAGCAAGGATACGCGATAAGATAAGTAACCAACATGATACTTTTGGCGCGGAATTTTTGGATTTTGGATTTTCTGCCTAGCTGACGGTAAAAAATAAATTTCGAACCCTACAACTGATCCTTTCAAAGATACAGCATCATCCTGCTCATTAACTTTTTTAAAATATATTTTTTTATTTTTTATTTGTAAGATTGTTTTTATAAATATTTTATAAATTCACAGAGAATAGATGGACAAACGTCGAGAGTACATTCCTAACCGAAAATTAGAGCACCCGTATTTTTTTGTTTTGGTCAATTCCAATTTCTGAACGGTGTGGGAACCCCTAACTAGTGTCCAGTAGCGAATTTTGCAAAAGTAGGGTATGGTGCTTATTTCAATTCACTTGGTTAGTTCCCATATCAAATTTTATTACAATTGGTTAAGGGGGTAAGCTCCGATAGTAATTTTAATGGGTCCGGCCAACTTAAATTCCGCCGTAATTGGTCACTGTTTTCAAAAAAAATTGCTAAAGTGACTAAAGTGCAAGGTGTATATTGTAGTGCGGTACAAGGCATTTTTATTAAATTATTAATACTTGGCTTTTCAAATATGAAATGAAAATTGATGAATTTGCTTACAAAAGTGTCATGCTTGTGAAGCGCATCATCAAGTAAAAGAATGAAAATACCTCTGTACCGTATTAGATCCATCTTTATATTTTACATTTATGTATAAAAATCGTCATTAAGTGTTCATACTTTCTTAGAATTTCAGTTTAGCTAGCCCGTCTTTAGGCATTTTTCGGTAAACAATTGCCTACTATTCAAAGGCAGCTTATTTTTTAGCGAGAAAAGCAGTCACAGGGACAACTACACTGTAAAGACGTTTCAAATTTTTTGTTTTCGTACGCTTCGTTCGTCATTGAAGAATTTTCTACTAAAGCGGGACTTTCCACCTTAAGGGCTTTCTAAAATATTAACAAATTGCGGTTTTAGGGGACCCGCTGTTACGGGCTCCTACACCTCTCAAAAATTGGAATTGACCAAAATATTTACGGGTACTTTAATTTTAGTTAAGGAACGTACCCTCAACCTTTGTCCACCTATTTTGGATAGTTAAAATCATTCTGAAACTTTGCTATATATCGTAATAAAATTTTTAATAATTTGGTGGTACGCGACTAATCCGTGGTACACATGAGTGGTACGCAAAAAAAAAAGTTTGAGAACCTCTGCAGTAATCTATTATTCTTGCTTACTTATAAGGGGTAAAACGAGCAGATAAATTAGGCGGCCGTCATCATACTTAATTATAATTACACAATCTTAATAGAAAATTTGTTCTTAAGTAGCATATTTAGCTCAAAGTTTGTTGCCATTACCTAAATTCGTGTAACTTTTACCTGAATTGTTTGCAAGATCGTTAGTTCTTTGTGTGGAATAATACCTATAATATAACTAAGACTCATTCTCGTTGATATGAGTAAATGAGTATACATGAATAGAGACAAAGAAAAATAGGAACTATGAGTGTCTAATGGCAATGACTTTAAAATGGCTATTCCTCATCATATCAACATTGTGAAATCTGGATTGGTCTTCACTTCAGTAAAAAATTTTAATTTCTCGAGTTTTTATGCAGCAGATGGGGAAAAAGGATTGAATGCATCCAGACTATGAAAGAGTTGCCAACAGCTGATCGATGGCTCATACTTTCTCTCCGTTTACGTGCCAAAACAGTTAGAGAGTACAAAAGCCATCAATCAGCTGTTATGTGTTCTGAATGCGCCCATTAATATCTATTAGTGAATAATTAAAATTTGGAAGAGGCCCTTGCAGGACCACAATATTCCTAGGTAGTTCTTTTTCTCATAGAAGATTTCTGTCTGTATATACTTAGTCAACCTGTCACGGCTGTCACAGACTTCTTCTCGTCATTATTCTTAGTCAGTATGCACAAATGGTAATGACTCGGTGCCAAGTCTGGAACAAAAAAAAACTGTTTCAAAACTATAGTGGGAGTTACTCGATCAGTCCTCTTACAGTCTAGACTCTGCACCGAGGGCAGAGGCGCCCTTAAGGTTACCTTCACCATCCGAGGCTGAGCCAGCGGAGAACCATCATCAATATCTTACTAGATGTAGTGCGGCTTTATAGTTCCGGTAGCGGAATCGGTCGCCCCATCACGACAGCTTCTGATGAGCACCGTCAGATTGACCTGATTACAGAGAGCGTGCTAGGATCATTGCTGAAACAACCTCGCAAACCCGATATAGCTCATGCAGTCGCATGTTGAGACTACTGGAGACCGCGAGTCAAGGGTCTCGATGACAGACCAAATTATCGGGAGATGTTCCGCCCGAGCCGGACTCGGGTCCTGGGGCGCTGTGAGCGTTCGCAGACGTCACAGGGCCCTAGCCGGTAGGGAGTTAACCCTCGAGAAGGACGCATGCACCGCTTACTAAGCGAGAAGCCTTCGGCCACTGCGTGACCAGCACCAATAGGTGGTAGACGCTAGCAATAGTTACCTCATCTGTGGCTTCACCTCTCACGCAGCACCAAAATGTTATGCTAACTTCCGAAAGCAACCTGGAACGGTAACGGTCGGGCACCGGCCCCTAGGTTAGGTCAGATTAGGTTCGAGATAGATTACGAATAATCGATAAACATATCATGAACGCACCTCTTCACGTCCCCCGGTCTAGAACCAGTGTCCCTACCACCGACCAAGAGTTTTCAAAGACTCAGTGCTACTGGTGCGTCTCGTACCTGACTCTACGCCAGGAAGAGATAGCAAGTAGAAGCTAAGAAACACACCCTGGTGGTCTTATGCATTCTGCCGTTAGGTTAGGTTAGGTTAAAGACGGGTTAGAGTCCCCACAACCACTGTGACAACTCACCGCCCACCAAAAACCGCTCCCAACACTAACTCACCGTAAAACGGCGACCGGCGTGGTCCCATAGGTGGGGACCACCTATGGGTCCACCCTGGGCCACCCTGGGACCAGGGATGGGGTCGGGGGCTAAACATGACCTATACATACTTCTGCCTTCGGTCGAAGAGACGCCCGGGTATACTCAGAGGTTAGGTTAGTTCAGAATAAGGTTACCGCTGGAAAAAGTGCTTCCCCTTACCCCTTCATTACCCGCCTCACGGAGCATCAGTGAGAGAGTTAATTTATCAACAGTTCATTCGCATAAAATTGAGTTTCGATGGAGAACGGTGCAAGACGTTTCGAGATCAATGAAGAGCACAAAAAACAAGCCCGAATGTCGTCTTTTGTCGCTTCTAGGCTGAATTTTTTTTTACCGCTTTCTGACATTTGTCGACATTGATGACCACGTGCGTTAGCTGCCTAGTTAGGGTCAATCGTTTCTAGTGGAGTGGTAGGATAGAAAAACGTCGTGGATTTCAAAGTATTTATAGAGACGAGTCCATTGTGATATAAAGAATTTCTTCAGAAAAGAAATTCTAATTCGTCGCATACTAAATTCTACTGAAATTGCTGCCCTTGACTTTAGCTCAGTTAGCTGTGCGTAAAACTTCCGATGAGTTGAGTTGGCACGAGGTTCACTATACCCAGGAGGAAATCTTCTATGAGGAAAATTGTCTTGCAATACAAGTGATTTAAATCGTGAAGGGAATTACAGTGGTTGCCAGCTGGAACAGATGATGAGGCCAGTCTGACTTTGTAAAGGCTGCGCCATACACACGGGATTGTACTCCTGTTTGGCCAAAACTGCTTAGGCAAGCCGAAACTATTACTTACTATTACAGGCCGCATGAACAATGTCCGGTCTGCACAGGCCAAACCAAAGTATAAGAAGTGTGTGGCGTTAAAGGCCTTAAAGGGGATGTAAACCAAAAAACTTTTTTTGTAGAAAGATGCTAATAAACATCTTAAGAACAACGGTGAAAACCGCGCTTTTCTAGCACAAATATTAACCGATATATTATAAAGTTTTATGTTCCAAGCGTGTGACGTCACACAGCCGAATGCAAGCACCCTGCAAGCGCGTAGCTGACATGAACAAATGCAACATTAACCGTCGCGCGCAGCACACTCAATTTTGTTTATATGAAACTACTGAGCTAGGCTAGCTGCTATGCGACCGATGCATCGATAGCGGATTCGGCTGTGTGACGTCACGCATTTTTATTTGAAAGCGTTATATCTTCCGAACCGCTCATCACAGCGATGTGCGGTTTAAAAATTTGTTCTTAGAACTTTCTCTGCTACAACTTTAATTTTTTGTTTACACAAATCTGTATCGACGTTGGGAAAAAGTGCTGCTTTATTTTATTCAATAAATTTTAAATTTAGACCAAAAGACCTCGGCTCTTGTGCTTCTAAATATACAAGCACAAGGTCGGGTAGCGATCCTTGGGGATTTTTGTGGAGTAAAGAGAATGGAATTTTGTTCAATTTTACCCTTTATATGAATGCCACGGAGTAGTTTGGTGCTACCCAAGTTACTTCTTGGGTAGCACCATGCAATCCTTGGGGATTTTTGTGGAGTAAAGAGAATGGAATTTTGTTCAATTTTACCCTTTATATGAATGCCACGGAGTAGTTTGGTGCTACCAGAGTTACTTTGAGAAACAAGATGCATTTGTGAAGCAATATTCTAGCTTAATAAGGTTTACAAAACTTATGATAGGTATTCCTGATGAGATGACTGCTACTTTATTAGCTTTTGACCTAATATCATAATACTTTTACAAATTAATCAATTTAATCATTACAAATATTTTCTTGCTGCCAAAGAAGCGTACGTGATGGTCTTATACGGATCATTTGCTTTTGGTCTATTTGTTGCTATAACATCGACAGTAGTTTGCATTACCTACAAGTAAGTAACTGCAATTTATTGCTTATTTTATTGATATTATAATAAACAATCTTAAGTAATAATAGAATATGATATAGGCACATGCGTGTATCGGCAGATTTAAACAACATGTCTTGGAGAGTTCGACCAGAAGAGGTACTAATCGAAGTAGGTAAACCTTTCGGATCAAAATTAGGTTTACAAAAAATTACAGAAGTGAGTAAAATTAGACTTTCTCAATTACTGGGCTGCATAGATGAACGACACCCATAACTCTGTAATAAAAACATTTTTTAATTATTATTTTTTCTTTTAGACGTTCGGTCTTAGAAGTGGCAGGTGCTCCATCACATCATGTACTTCACTACTCCCAGTACAAGCGTTTACAACAATTGGGGTTTATAAAGGAAACCGAGTGGCAATAAAAAAAGTAACAAAGAAAAAAGTCGATATAAACAAGAAACTTCTTTGGGAAATCAAACAGGTAAGTTTGTTAAATCGTTTAAAAAGCAAGCACACTACGTAATTTTTCCCAATAGGTTAGAGATGTAACTCACGAGAATACTGTGAGATTTCTTGGTGCATGCATCGAATGCCCTACAGTTTTAATCTTAACAGAATATTGTCCTCGTGGGAGTCTTAAAGACGTTCTCGAAAATGAAGCCATTCAGTTAGATTGGAATTTTAGAATGTCTCTGATTCACGATATCGTTAAAGTATTATTTAATGTGTTTATCGGCACGCTATATGCTCATATTTACTTATTTAAGGGAATGAGCTACTTACACAGCAGCGAAGTTGCGGTCCATGGAAAATTGAGGTCTAATAATTGTTTAATCGATGGAAGATTTGTTCTAAAAATTTCTGATTTCGGTTTAACGACACTTACGAATCCAATTGAAATAATTAAAGATTGTAGTTATTACGACAGTAAGATGAAATTTTAATTTTTGTAGGAAACTAATTCCGTCGTATTTTTAGAATTACTGTGGGTTGCCCCAGAATTATTGCCTCTTACAGTTGTACCCGGTACTCCGGCAACTCAAAGAGGAGATGTGTATAGTTTTGGAATAATTTTAGAAGAAATAATAGTGCGTGGTGGGCCATTTAAGGCGGCAAGGCAATTTTTAGAATCACAAGGTGAACAGAAAAATAGTTTACTTTTACAAAAATTAGCAGCGTGTTTTTTAGAAATCATAACACGAGTGGCATCCAGAGAAAATCCTCCTTTTAGACCGGCAACCGGTAGACGAGACTGCCCGGAAGATTTATTAGACCTAATGGAAAAATGTTGGAACGATAATCCCGAAGAACGACCAACTTTTGAAACTATTAAAGCAAATATTAAGTGTATAATGAAGTATGGGAAAATATTTAACGTTTTCGAATAAAATCAATTTTAAATGTTTTAGAGGATATTGTGAAAATTTAATGGATGATTTGTTAAGAAGAATGGAGCAATATGCGAATAATTTAGAAGCTTTAGTTGGAGAAAAAACAGAGCAATTAAGTCAAGAGAAAAGAAGATCTGAAGAACTACTATATCAAGTAAAACTATTTCTTCTCTCGATATTTAAAAAAATCAAATCGAGGAGTCCGAAATCATATTATTTTACATGCTGTGTATTCCATATGGCTCACAATTATTGGCCACCCTGGCTATACGTCAGGGTGGTTATTAGCCAACAACGACAAAGACAGTTACCACTGAATTTAAGTAGAGGGTGTTATGATGGTTGCATCCACAATTAGTGCTAAACGTATAGCCAGGGTGGCCATTAAATGTGAGGCTGAATGTACATAATATGTTTTCAGAATCGACGATTTAATGAGAAATTGTAAAACATAGTAATTTAATTTTAGGTACTACCAAGACCGGTGGCTCAACAGTTAATGTCAGGTGAACTTGTCCAACCAGAACAGTTCGAATGTGTGACAGTTTACTTCAGCGATATTGTAGGCTTTACGGCTTTGTGTACTAAAAGCAGTCCTATGCAAGTAAGTTTTAATTTGAATGTATAGGTATAATATTTTAAGATGAGGAGCGGTAGGGATAAGTTCGCGCAAGTTTGGCCACGCCCCTTTAATAATTCAATACGTTGACTACGGCGTTGGAGGGGAAAAATACCAATTTAGGTATCTGCAGATCCCCTCATCTCGTCAGCTTAAAATATTTTACCTCTAGCACTCAGAAAGTTTATTCTTTTCTGCATTCAACAGCAGAAATCTATGTTACTTCTTGGAGCATTTTTCAGAACTTTCTAAAGTTCCTTCTTTTTTTAAAATTGATTCTTTTCTTATAATTTTCTACTCTTAACTAAATGAATTTAAATTTTTAGGTTGTAGATTTTCTAAACGATTTATACAGCACATTTGATAGAATTATCGAATTCTACGATGTCTACAAGGTAAGAATGAAACAAAGAAAAGAGTTTATTTCTTATGAATGCAGTAACTATCAAGATATAAACTTAATATTGTACTTAGTAGTTCAGTTATTAAAGAGTACGTATATTTTAGGTGGAAACAATCGGAGATGCGTACATGGTAGTTTCTGGTTTACCCGAACGAAACGGAGATGATCATGCCAGACAAATCGGCTTAATGGCATTAGCAATTTTAGATGCCATACGTGTATTTACAATTAAACATAATCCAGACTATCAACTTAAATTAAGGATAGGTATTCATTCGGGTCCTGTGTGCGCTGGTGTAGTTGGACAAAAAATGCCTCATTATTGCTTATTTGGCGACACAGTAAATACAGCTAGTAGAATGGAAAGTGCTGGAGAACGTGAGTTCATTTTGTAACAACAATAATAGATGTTGTAAAAAGAAAGATGTTCTAGCGCTAAAAATTCACGTGAGCGACGCAACGAAAGAAATCTTAGATAAATTTGGGACATTTAAGTTGGAATTACGTGGTGAAGTCGAATTAAAAGGCAAAGGCTGTTTAATAACTTATTGGTTGAAAGGAAGTTCGGAGACAGATCAGCGTCCACCAACGGCACCTCAAGAAGAATTATCCGAGTGCCAAGATACAAATCCTTATCCACTTGTATTTATGGGTAATTAATTGTAAGGAAAGAAGATAAAATATCAAATATTTATTGTACTTGAAAAATTGAATAAACCATATATTTGTTTAAAAGAGGTAAATGTTTTGAACATCCGCATAAGAATTGAAATTCGTTTATTTTGACGCACACGAATCGTTTTGGTGAAGAAGGTCTAAGTACTCCGGATTATATCGGTTTGTGTTATCAAGGTATTCTTATTTTTTAATTATTAATTATAGACGCTGGACTAAAATTATGGGATTAAATTTGGAATAATTCTGGATATAATATAGAATCACAAACGAATTAACAGAAGAACAATAATACAGTTTAATTTCATTTCAATACAGAACATCAAATGTTCGAATAGTATGGAGTATGTTAAACTTGGTTAAACACTCCTTCAATCAACGGTTAAACACTACATGAGTGAACATCTAAAGGAACGTAAATGAAAACATTTACTTTTTCTTAGTGCTGGACTGGGAAAAAAATTAGTACCGAAAAATCTGAAAGTCCAGGTTTATATTTTAGATTTTTTCAATTTATCTGAATTTTTGCAATATATTTTTTTCATTGTCACATCACGAACCAGCAGGAAATCTTCGGTAGCCCGTCGAGCCAGTCCTGCCTTGCTTTTTCTTAATATGCTAGTTTTTAATTGCCCCTTTCAGTCATTATTCAGCTTTTTCAACCGATGTATTTTTAAATTTTTCATAAATATATTAAATTATACGCCATACGAAATATGGTATCTCGAAGTAAGTATTTAAGTTATGTTATTTAAGTTATGCTTTCTGCTTATTTTTAGATGGTACTCGTCTCATCCAGTATTTCAACGCCTACCTGTTTAATTGTTTGTTGAATAATTCTTAGCATGGAACTGATCACTTCAATGTAAGTTTGGAATATAAGGCATATTCTCCTAAAAAGTTTCATTCGTATTTTTCTTTAACTATTTATTATTTGGTGATTGGAGGCACATTTAGTTAATTTGGCTTTATTCAAATTTTTCATTTTGCAAAATTGTGGTGACTATTTTTCAAAACGACCAATTTGCATACACCAAAAGCTAAAAGTCAAAGACGACTTTACAGCTTCAACTGATATGCTCCGGACTGAAAATGAAGTTCTGAAATTTGTTAATTAACAAAGATATTGTGACTTTCACAACGAATCATAAAATTGAAAAAGAGCTTAACAGTCACTTGGGTTACATGGGGTATCAAAGATATCAGTGTGCAAAATTTCCAAATAAAGACAAGCTGGAGTTTTGGACCAATGCAGTTAAAATGGAAATACTAAAGTTAAGTTTAGTTATTCATATATAGTATAAATATACGAATGAATCTTACGTTTATGGATTTCACTAACTAATTGAAATAGGTTTGTATTTTTTAAGTTGATTATGAAGTATATTAATTGTGTTGTTTTTCAGTGATGGTAATAAAGAGTGAACGGGCCCCATTTATTAATTTTATTTAACCAATAACAATTATGAAATCAAAAGTAATCTTGATTCAACTGCACTTTACTGCACTTGACTAAACCGTTGGCACTACTCTATTTGTACTCAAGTCGATGCAAATTATTTCAAGTTTCAAGAAAAGTCTACTAAGAGTTATATGTGGTGTTATATATGCCTATATATTATAAGGTCTTGAAATTTCTACCACAATGTGATTTTCATAATATTATATCAGCTGCATAAAAACATTAAAATTTTGTTTGTTGGATATGATTTCGAGAGGACAATTGTTGCGTTTTTCTTTCAGGAACTTACTGTACAAGTTTGTCGGTCTCCTGATGAAATACTTTGAATATAATGATTATTGTAAAATAATGTAACTAGTCTAATGAAAGTACTTGATTTAACTTTAACATATAATATTTAGTTTTAATTACTTTAAAATCAAAATTACTTATAATTATTAATTAATACAAATTAATTTATTAGATTCAGTACTTATAAATAATTGCAAACAAAATAATAAATAATTATTTAAGTACATCACCAACACTTATTGTAAGAACCGTACGTGGGCTTTCTACAAAAAACAATTATTAATCAAGAATTTTGTCTTTCAATACAGAGCAGAGATTTTTTTTCAAAATTTACTAATTTAATTAAGTTTGACACCTTTCCTATAGGCAACCCAATATACACATTTCAAAGTTACATTGCGCATTTGTACTGATCTAATTAAATTAATGCTCGAATACTATTGGTTAAATTTAATAAAGAGGGGCGATAATCACCACCAAAAGTTAATAAAAGGCAGAGTTTCGCCATAAGTTTACTTTTTTATCAGCAACTCAGATCTTCAATTTTTAGAAATTTAAGGGTTACTCTTGTTGGAAATCAACTTTGCTTTTTGAAAATTTTTTTGATTGGAAGTTATTCCTAATATTATTCTAAGTGTTCCTACCAAGTTGTTAATTAAAAACTTCATGAATAAGTGTAGAAAATGCAATTTACTAATTAATAATTATTTGTAAATTTTATACTTAAAATTTAATTTTAATGAATTGTAGTAATTACTTTGTCCAAAAAAAACTAAAATTGATATGATTACTTATTGTAAAGTGTATAATATATTTTTAAATTTGATTGTACTTGTAAATAAAAACTTTTGTGTTAATTACATACTGCTATTGCTTAATAAATGTATTGAACATATCTGTATATTTTTCTGCTCATCCACCTCAATAAGTTGATTTAAAATTAAACCCTTTATACCTAAACAAAGAAAAATTGTCAAATATGTAAATCTTATTTCGTGCTGTGTGGGGTTTATTTATCAACATTTAAGGGATGTTAATTAATGGTCAGAGGTAACTAATTTTTCTCCATCGACTTTATTGACATAAAAGAAGATGTCATAATAATATTAAAATAAATCTATTAAATTTATTTAAAAGACCATTTTAGAGGCACGGTCTTATCTTCACATAACGAGATAAGCTTTGATAAGCTTTCCATGAAACATATACAAATATTTTACACAAATATTTTATTTTGGCCCTCTATCTCTTCTAGATCGAAAGTTTAGTGTAGAAATCAACTTATTTTGACATAATAAATGTCCAAATGTGTCCAAATTTGCTAAGCATGAGTGTATAAACCAATTGATGTATTAGGCGAGCAGAAGTATTATAAGATATTACTAAAAATAAAATTATTAAATTAAAAGAGCATTAAATGCACGGCCTTATCTTCACATAACAAGACAAGCTTTTGATAAAAGCTTTTACATAAAGCTCTTTGCGAATTTAATTTAATATTTTTATTTTTACTGATATCCTATAACACTTCTGCTCTCCTAATACATCAATAGGTTTATAGACTAATTCTTATCAAATTTTAACAAATTTGGACACATTTGGACATATTTTATGTCAACATAAGCTGATTTTTACACAAATATTTTATTTTGGCCCTCTATCTCTTCTAGATCGAAAGTTTAGTGTAGAAATCAACTTATTTTGACATAATAAATGTCTAAATGTGTCCAAATTTGCTAAGCATGAGTGTATAAACCAATTGATGTATTAGGAGAGCAGAAGTATTATAAGATATTACTAAAAATAAAAATATTAAATTAAAAGAGCATTAAATGCACGGCCTTATCTTTACATGACAAGATAAGCTTTCGATAAAAGCTTTTACGTAAGGCTCTTTGCGAATTTAATTTAATATTTTTATTTTTAGTGATATCCTATAACACTTCTGCTCTCCTAATACATCAATTGGTTTATAGACTATTTCTTAGCAAATTTTAATAAATTTGGACACATTTGGACATATTTTATGTCAACATAAGCTGATTTTTACACAAATATTTTATTTTGGCCCTCTATCTCTTCTAGATCGAAAGTTTAGTGTAGAAATCAACTTATTTTGACATAATAAATGTCCAAATGTGTCCAAATTTGCTAAGCATGAGTGTATAAACCAATTGATGTATTAGGCGAGCAGAAGTATTATAAGATATTACTAAAAATAAAATTATTAAATTAAAAGAGCATTAAATGCACGGCCTTATCTTCACATAACAAGACAAGCTTTTGATAAAAGCTTTTACATAAAGCTCTTTGCGAATTTAATTTAATATTTTTATTTTTACTGATATCCTATAACACTTCTGCTCTCCTAATACATCAATAGGTTTATAGACTAATTCTTATCAAATTTTAACAAATTTGGACACATTTGGACATATTTTATGTCAACATAAGCTGATTTTTACACAAATATTTTATTTTGGCCCTCTATCTCTTCTAGATCGAAAGTTTAGTGTAGAAATCAACTTATTTTGACATAATAAATGTCTAAATGTGTCCAAATTTGCTAAGCATGAGTGTATAAACCAATTGATGTATTAGGAGAGCAGAAGTATTATAAGATATTACTAAAAATAAAAATATTAAATTAAAAGAGCATTAAATGCACGGCCTTATCTTTACATGACAAGATAAGCTTTCGATAAAAGCTTTTACGTAAGGCTCTTTGCGAATTTAATTTAATATTTTTATTTTTAGTGATATCCTATAACACTTCTGCTCTCCTAATACATCAATTGGTTTATAGACTATTTCTTAGCAAATTTTAATAAATTTGGACACATTTGGACATATTTTATGTCAACATAAGCTGATTTTTACACAAATATTTTATTTTGGCCCTCTATCTCTTCTAGATCGAAAGTTTAGTGTAGAAATCAACTTATTTTGACATAATAAATGTCTAAATGTGTCCAAATTTGCTAAGCATGAGTGTATAAACCAATTGATGTATTAGGAGAGCAGAAGTATTATAAGATATTACTAAAAATAAAAATATTAAATTAAAAGAGCATTAAATGCACGGCCTTATCTTCACATGACAAGATAAGCTTTCGATAAAAGCTTTTACGTAAGGCTCTTTGCGAATTTAATTTAATATTTTTATTTTTACTGATATCCTATAACACTTCTGCTCTCCTAATACATCAATTGGTTTATAGACTAATTCTTATCAAATTTTAACAAATTTGGACACATTTGGACATATTTTATGTCAACATAAGCTGATTTTTACACAAATATTTTATTTTGGCCCTCTATCTCTTCTAGATCGAAAGTTTAGTGTAGAAATCAACTTATTTTGACATAATAAATGTCCAAATGTGTCCAAATTTGCTAAGCATGAGTGTATAAACCAATTGATGTATTAGGAGAGCAGAAGTATTATAAGATATTACTAAAAATAAAAACATTAAATTAAAAGAGCATTAAATGCACGGCCTTATCTTCACATGACAAGATAAGCTTTCGATAAAAGCTTTTACGTAAGGCTCTTTGCGAATTTAATTTAATATTTTTATTTTTAGTGATATCCTATAACACTTCTGCTCTCCTAATATATCAATTGGTTTATAGACTAATTCTTATCAAATTTTAACAAATTTGGACACATTTGGACATATTTTATGTCAACATAAGCTGATTTTTACACAAATATTTTATTTTGGCCCTCTATCTCTTCTAGATCGAAATTTGGACACATTTGGACATATTTTATGTCAACATAAGCTGATTTTTACACAAATATTTTATTTTGGCCCTCTATCTCTTCTAGATCGAAAATTTAGTGTAGAAATCAACTTATTTTGACATAATAAATGTCCAAATGTGTCCAAATTTGCTAAGCATGAGTGTATAAACCAATTGATGTATTAGGAGAGCAGAAGTATTATAAGATATTACTAAAAATAAAAATATTAAATTAAAAGAGCATTAAACGCACGGCCTTATCTTCACATGACCAGATAAGCTTTCGATAAAAGCTTTTACGTAAGGCTCTTTGCGAATTTAATTTAATATTTTTATTTTTACTGATATCCTATAACACTTCTGCTCTTCTAATACATCAACTGGTTTATACACCGATTCTTAGACAAATTTAAGAAATTTGGACATTTATTATCGCAAAATAAGCTGATTTTTACACTAAACTTCTTAATTACAAGGGCTAGAGGGTTGATATAAAATATAGGGGTAGTCTCTTTGCTATTTAATTTAATATTTTTAGAGATATCCTGAACTGCTTCTGCTATGATGTCACTTCTAATGGTTCCCAGTTGATTCTTATCAAATTCTGCTATTAGGCTATTCTTTTTGTTAATAAGAAAAAACTCGATATTAATTAAAAGATCTTTATTACTGAATAGATAATTTGTTATATTTACATTGTTAGAGACATTACATAATACATTTATGTGACTTCATTAACTTAACAGTTATAATAAAATATACAATAAATGAGAACTTATAAATAAAATCTTATATTAAAATATAAACAACAAGTATTAACATTAATTTGGTTTACAATTAATGTGTTACAATCAAATAAAAAATACAAAATTTACAAAAAATTTTCATTTTAAAAAATATATTTTTTACAGTTATTGAGTTAATTAAATGGTTTAATATTCAGTAGACATACTTAGAATAATGCCAAGAACAACTTCCAATCAAAAAAAAAATTAAAAATCAAAGTTGATTTTCAACAAGAGTAACCCTTAAATTTTCTCTCGAACTCCGATCGAAAGTGGTGATAAGCTTTTCAACTTATGACGAAATTCGGCCTTTTATTAACTTTTGGTGGTGATTATAGCCCCTCTTTAATAAATTTAACCAATAGTATTCGAGCATTAATTTAATTAGAATCAGTACCAATGCGCAATGTAACTTTAAAGCGTGTATAATGGGTTGCCTATATGACAGGTGCGAAGTTTAATTTCATTGAATTTTGGAAGAATTAAATACTTTTGAGCTACTTTCAAAGACAAAATTCTCATTACATAATTATTTATTGTAGATAACAACATAATGTACAACTTTTGTAATTAGCATAAATTATGATTTGGTGGTCTCCTATAATTATTATTTAGGATTTTTAGTTTATGTGCAGTACTGGTACTCAATCTAATAAATTAATCTCTACTAATAATTTTATATAACACAAGTAATATGTGTAAAGATTATCAAGTATTTTTTAAACTATGTAGTTACATTGTTCTACTATTAATTAACGGAATTATTATTTTATCTTTACCTCAACTTTACATTTATTATTCAGAGTTTTCCAGCAGGACAAACTGACAAACTTCTGCAGTAAGTTTCTGGGTAAAAATGAAACATTTGTCTTCTTGAAATCATAATATCAAAGAATGCATTCCTAAAAAGTTATAGGGTCTCACAATTGGGGTTAAAATGTCAACTTTGCCCTTAAGGAGATGCAGCTAACTTTTTGACCCTTGAAATGCTAGTTTTTTGCCAAACTAATTTAAATTCGAATACTGATTTCAAAATCGGCAAATTTTTAATTTTGGTCCCAGGGATTCGCTGCAAAATTTTTCTCCTGGTTTAACCTGTTTGTTTGAATCAAGTATCTATAATTTACTACAATCGAAATTAATGAGAATTTGACAACCCTTCTGACAACTTCTTAAGTATTGAACACAACACATACATTAAAGTAATTAACAAACAGTTACTAATTGTGTTCCAGAAATAACAACAATAAACCCATAAATTGACTAAAAATTATACATGCCTTTTATATTTAGTTCAATTATTTAAGAAACAAAACTTGGAGATTACTGATGTTTCATTTCTGGCTTTGACTGACTATAATACAATCTCTAACAATCCAAAAAGTAAACAAAATACGAACATTATTCTTACACCACTTTACAAAATAGTTAATTATTAAACAATTAGTTGAACTTTTTTTGGTTCATTTAACATAATTAACGCTTCGCTAAAGCAGTTATTACAAAAGTTGCCATTCATAGTACAGAACAACTAACATTTTCAATTTTACCCAAAGTCAAATCTATCAATATCGATACAATTGAAATTATACTTGAAATGATACTTGTTTTTTAATATACTATTATGTAACTGATATGGTTTAAAGACTTCCAAAGCAAAACAATAATATAAATGATGAAATATTTTAACACTGATTATGCACTGATTAAAAGTTTGCTATTCTATTAGTTAGTTAACACTAATTAAGGTTTCTATCTTCAATGAGCATTATATTTTCATTATTCAGTGTTCACACAAAGGATAGTTCTTCGGAATGAGTTATTTTTCTTCATTGCTCAGATATACTTAGCAATTACCATCTTCAATCTTAAAATTATGTATGTAGATTTATGAATGGATTCAGATTGAGAATTTATTCTTTCGATAAGAGAAGAAGAAGTCTTTCGATCTGCAACAAATTAAAATAATTTTATAAAACATTAAAGTTTCAATCATCAAAATTTTAATAGCTGTTTAAATACTAACTATTATTTTTTATTAACATTGAGTTCGATGGTAGGTACCTCTATTAGAGAAGCAGCCAATATTAGCTGGTTGCATACTTATAAGATTATTTTATTAATTTTCTAATCGTCATAGCGTATTACAAGAAGGTAAACAGGTAGGAACGAAGGAGAAAGTAATTCACAAAACCATGGACATACAAATAACAATTTTAAACAAACAGTGTCGACTAAGCAATCATGTGTGTTACTGCTAATGTTTCACAAGGAAGCAATGGTGTACAAAACTACAGAAAGAACTTTTGAAAAACTTTTCGTCTTAAATTCAAAATAATTTTTTTTTCAAAAGATTTTGAAATATAAAAAACTTGGTGACTGGTGATGTAATAGTTTGAAAAAAGTGTTTGAAATGTAGTTTATTTTTTAAATCGGAATGGCAATAATTGAATCTTGTTTCTGCTGCAGTTTACCAATTGCAGCTGGATTTTTGGCAGTTTATCTTTTGGTACGTGCATTTTCAGTAAACTGTAAATTTAAATTGCATATTATTATTATAACCGAGTCTTATTTTTTGCATTGCTTAAACAAATTTAAGCACCCCTGAGACATTTGATAAGATTTTTACCTTACTTACTTAGTTTCTTTGCCCAAATTGTCAAAAATTGCGTTACAAAAAGGCTATTTTTAAATGTTCCGGGTTTTTCCAAAAACTGTATCCAATAATAATTGACATGATGCTTCATTTTGTGTATTTTGATGACTGACACGCTCGAGTCGTTCACACATCAAACTGAAGGTTCTTGCAAGAGTTCAGCTCTTCCTTCGCACGTGAATATCCGGCTCGACTGTTTCATTTTTCCATGTTAGATTACAAAAGCGGTCTCATATTAACAACTATTCTTCGAAAATGACCATCCTGTTGAATGGGAAGACTTTCTTCTCCTCACACATTTTTGGTGTAGATTATTTTAACTAAGAAAAAAAAGCAAGCTTAAACAAATGAAGTACTTGGATGAGACATAAGAGAAGAGTTTTACTTACTTATTTTCTTTGTCCAAATCACATACAGTTACGCCTCTTCCAAAAATGCCGTATGCGGAGTTCAAAAAGGTTGTTTTTAGATAGTTTGGTTTCTATCCAAGAAAACGTATCCATGCTTTATTTGAGTATGATGTTCCATGTCTGGGACGATTCGTTGACATATCAAACTGAAGGTCGTTGCAGAGAGTCCAGCTCTTCCTTCACGTGAATATTCGGTTCGTCCGTTTCATTTTTCCATAATGTTAGATTTCATATGGGATGATCTCAGATAGAAAATTAAAACCCACGTTTTGGAGACTTCTATATTGTTGACTATGGAAAGACTGACAAAAATCCATTCATTTCTCCACATATTCGTTTCCTCCACATTTCTGATGTTGAATCTTTTAACTAAGAAAACAAAAAGCAAGCTTAAACGAATGGAGTACTTGGGTGAGACATTAGAGAAGATTTTTACATACTTATATTTTCTTTGTCCAAATCACATACAGTTACGCCTCTTCCAAAAATTTCGTATGCGGAGTTCGAAAAGGTGGTTTTTAGATGGTTTGTTTTCTATCCAAGAAAACGTATTCGTGCTTATTTTAGTATAATGTTCCATGTCTGGGATGATTCGTTGACATATCAAATTGAAAGTTGTTGCCAGAAGTTCAGCTGCTCGACCTTTACATTTTCCACGACGTTACATTTCAAAATTTCTTTATTTGTTTGTGTCGTGTAGAAGGAAATATTAATAAGCAGGACTTCCATGGCTATGGAAAGGCTGACAAAAATCCATTCGTTCCTTACACATTTCTGGTGCTGATTCAGTAGTCATTTCCCCAGTCCATGCATAATATTACTGAAATAATTGTATTATGTTGTACACAAGCTGTTTCCAAAAACATTCCCTATCACATGGAAATCCCGTTTATTTGCTGAGCTAGGGAAGAAAACGATCCCTAAATAAGTGTGCCTAAATAAAATAGACAATAAATTTTACCCCCTCCACCCAGTTTCTGTGATATGTTTTAGTGTCTTTCTTTTGACGTTTTAACTCATGTCAAGGAAACGATGGGAAGAAGGCAAAATTAGTTTTTTGAGCTTAGTTTTGGTTAAACATATTATAACCTAAGGATCATTTTTTGCCATTTGAACCAACTTTCTAGCTCTGTAGATAATCGCCATGTTAAGAAGTGTTTTTGGAATTATTAAACATAAAAACGTTTTTTCTCGTGGATTCAAGTTCTTGACAAGAATGATGAATAAAATCTTTTCAAAGTCCTTATTGTAATGATTAGCAAGTACTTCTAAAAGCAATGTCAAATCGATATTTTACGCTTTGAGAAAAACATATTAAAGAAAACATTAAATTAAACTCACTCTCACTTTAATAAATCGCTTGACATGCCGACCAGAGCTCTTCAATCAGGTGGACATTTGAAAAAAGAAATTCTTTACCATAACTCGATCCATAATCTGCAACAAAAATTAGTTATTTTAAATTATACTTTTAAATGAACAAATTATTAAATGTTAATAAAAGCTCTCATCAAAAAACAAAGGAGTACCTACGTACATAGTACCAAAAAAAATTTATGAAATATTCAAAACCATGTTAAATCACAGTTATTTCATGTACGTGACAATGATGATAAATTAATGATTAATGAGTCATCGATGACATCTTTAAAAGGTTCGCGTATTATCTTATAAGTGAGTATGTAATACGCAAGTTGAATATTTAATTAAGTGCAAATATGTGGGCAAAAATACTTGTTTTTGCAATCACGCGTTTATGTGTAGTTTCACTTAAAGTCCAATAACCTGAATACCAGTAGAAAACTAGTAAACTATATATTTTAATAAAAATAAAGAAGTAAAACACATATGGGATGATTAAGAAATATAACAGTAAAGAGAGTACTACCGGTACTACTATACACTTAAAAAGTAATTTGTGAAGGCTTAGGAATGTTTTTAATAAAACTGCGTTTTTCAGTTTAATTTTGTTCCTGTTTTGTTTCATTTCACATTTATAAACAAATGTAAGCCTTCTCGATAAGTTGTTATTTTAAATAGCTCCATGAATGTATTAGGTTCATAAATTTGGGGGCTTACAAAGGAAAGCTTTTCACAGAAATTTGTTTTCAAACAACTAAAATTCTCATTGAACTGTATTACGAAATAACGTTAGGTAAAAGATCACATATGAATTAGAATAATGGATATAATACCAGCATGAGATTTACAACACCGTGTGTAACTGATTTAAATGTAAATAAGTACATACATGACACAAGTTATATTTATTTTATTCCCAACAAAACTTGTTTAATATTAATGCAAATAATTCTAAACAAATTATGTTTTGACTTTTGAATTTAAATAAAGAAATAGACCTAATATATTATTGATTTTTACACAATTCAAATGGTACACCTAGAATGATTCAACTGGAAATTATTGCAATTCCATAATGTGACAGACTAATTTTGCATCACAAAATCACAATTAGATGTAATTAATCATAATTACCTATTGAGAAAAAAATTCTACCCATAAATGTGGAAAATGTGTAGGACAAAAGATATTTAAATTTTATTCAAGGCTTAATTAAGATTTTGCAACGATATAATTAATGTGGCTAAACGAATCATTGTTAATGGTATGCTCTTTTAAGTTTTAACCACAACTAAACAGTTAATCATTTTGTGCTTTGAAAATGGCACACTTTGGAATTTATTTAAAACGTCTTCAATTTTAAATTCCTAGATGGAAATATCTTAATTTTTGAGGATACAGGTGCTGGACTATTCAAGGAGAAAGATCATCAGATTAGAATCTCAGGCCAATCATCAACGAAGCAGTTTTTTGATCTAATGTAGTAGTAATTGGCGATTAGAAGCGCAGTGCTAGCCACATTCCCTTCATTACCTCTTATGCCCGTATTTATTCATTGTATAATACAATAGAAACCAATAGCAACCGGCCTCGTCTCAGTCTTGAGTACGAGCAAGTGCTTGAGATCTGTCTATAAATATGGGCATTACAGTGTTAAACTGTAACAAATGAGTACGTACTTAAATCTTAGACTAGATCATGAACACACGCCATCTTTTTTGCGTTAACTTTTCTCTGTCTATTTATGCCTCTTCTACCTATGAATATCGTTTTTTGTATCTGGCAGCCAAGCAGTCCCAAAAACGCGGAACGCCTGTGAGCTGAGGCCCGGACTAGTAACGGACTGCATCCGCAGACTGAATGCGCTAGCGTGGAAAAATTTCGTCAACGGACGCGGAATCGAAAGCGGAAGATCCGGCCAAAGAAGGCAACAAAATAAGACCCATTGGACCACAACCCGCCTTTAGCATTTCTTATGAAATGGTAAAGAGAGAAATGAAGTCACTTCTAGGGAAGTGGCATATTAAATAGTAGAGGGAAACTCCTGGACAGGAACATTCTAAAGTCCTACTGGAGAAAGCCTCTGACAAAAGAACTCGCTCTCTGCTCAGATTGAGCAGAAAGGAACTACAACTGGCAACTGCAATAATAACGAGCCATTGTCAGCTCAAAAAGCACCTGCATACGATGGGACTGGAGAGATGGGAGGATGTGTAGAGAAGAAACTCCAATTAATCTTCTGCTACACTGTGCGGCTTTCACAAGAAATTCTTACAGTATTCTCGAGAAAGATAAAATGCTCCAAAGAGAACTGCCTAACTTTATCAATAGGGAAAATTCTGGACTTTAAAAAGCACAGAACTCCCATAAGGGAAGATCAAATCCGAGGTGCACAAAATAGATCGGAGAGGTCGCGATGCTAGCAACCACTAGGGACGAGCCTCAAAACTACAATTAATAATAATCGTTTGTCAGTCTAATAATATTATGTCATATTGTCTCATCTGTCAATCTCATCTGTTATTTCATCCCATCTGTCAATCGTTTCTCCCCTGACAAATGAAATGACAGATGAAATGCCATATGGCATGACAGATGACCCCCCTATAGCGACAGATTAGAATTTGACATATAGTAACTATGGTGACAGATTACCCCAATCCCTATCTCTCTAAACAAATCTCTGAAATGACAGATGGGTTGGCAGATGGAATAATAAATAACTCCGCCTAACAAATGACAAATAAAATTGACATATGGTGACAAATGACCTTGATAGTGACATATAAACTCCCCTCTGACATGGACATATGGTGCCAGATGACAATATTGACATATAGTAATTATGGTGACAGATTGACATTTGACACATGGTAACTATAGTGAGAGATTGACATTTGTCACTTGGTAAATATGGTGATAAGGCACCCCCCATTTCCTTAAACCAATCCCTGTCCTACTTCCTCCATTATTTCTACCTCTGTCCTCTTTTTTATATCTGTCTCTCTCGGACCTTCCCGCGCATTTCCGATGATCCATGTGCTTTTTATTGTGTAGATACTTTTATTAAGAGAGTTGTCTATAAAAGTTTTCCTTCTACACAACAAGAACGAATGAATGAATGATGATACAGGACGAAATTCCCAACAAACAGTAGAATAAAAACTCTTTAATCACGAGCCTGGGCACATGGGCTTATTCTTTACTAAATAAAAACTTGCAAAAATGTCATACCCAAGACTCTTGTCATATCACCAATTTATTGATACAAATTGAAAGATATTTCAGCAACCATCAACGGCCTCAATCCATCCCTGTTGCATTTACTTGCTTAGCGATTCTAATAAATACACCTTCAATTAAACAAAAATCCAATATTTCACGCTATATTAAGCCTTTAATAACATTATTTTTAAAAGTTACACATATTTAGAAAGCGTAAGACAACGATGATAAAGTAAGGAGTGGCATTACCTGCTCAACTGACTCAAAATTAGATCAATTTATACAAGTTCACGACAATAGCCTCTAGTGGAGACAATTTTTAATTTATTTCACAAATTTCGCGTAAAACATTTTCTTCAAATCTTAAAACAAGGTTGAGATAAATTCCTTTTAATAAAATATGACCGCAAACTTTTTTAAATTTTTAATTTATTTCTTCAAGTACGTCATCTTGAGCTCTGGGAAAAATGTTACATCAAAAGAATATTTTAGTGTTGCTAAAATTAATCTTATAGGTAAATCAAGAAATTAAATAGTAAAAATGTAATGGCACAACATTATAATAAATTATTATTAATACCTACAACAGTTCATTCGTTCATTGATAAATTAAATAATTATTACACACGCACCTTCAAGAATTTTTCCTCGACTCTTTATTTTATGTGCTTTGAATAAATTTAAACAACGGAATCTTATTAAAAAAATATTAATAATAAGTTTATATGGGAAATGGTGTCTTAACAAACACTGATGAAATTAGATTTTTTATGAAGAAACGCTTATTTTCCAAATTACTATTAAAATTCTCAAGATACATTGCAATTGCACGGTATTTTTCTTAGGATATAATAAGAGCTGTAAATATGCATTCAATAATTATAAACACTTTATTACTTCATACCTAAGTTGCTTTGTTAATTAAAATTAAATATTGTTTTATTAATACTGGTAATTATAGAAAGAGTAATTAATCACATTTTACATAAAAAAAAGAGGATGTATGAGGTTTTTATGTGGATATAATGAATCGCAAGGTGCTGTAACTTTCCTTATAATCCCTCAATTAAGAAAAATTAATTGCATTTAAATTTTATTTAGTTCAAATTTTGAATTATTTATTTTAGAAATGAATGCAAAGGTTTCTAACTTCATGTTACATTCGAATCTCAGTTTTCCGTTTTTCTTATATTCTTTTGTTCAAAAAATTCAAATTTTTTATAAAAATAGGTGACGGTGTCTTGATGTAGTGTATTTTAGAGATACCCTGGATGACGAGTATGTATTAGGTAAATTCTCGTATGTCATGGGTATAATATGATTAACAAAATCCAATTAAATTTTAGATAGAAGCAAATATTAGAAAATGGATCCATTTAAGGAAGATTAGCGGCTGAGATCCTTAGTTATTTATTGTTGCTATCAGGACGCAGCATCTCAGCCGTTGACCGTTCCTGAATGAGCCCAATGCCAACCCAATCCAATAATATAAGATAGGACACAGCACAGCACACAAGTACAGAAAAGATTATCTAACAATGACCAAAGTAATCGTATAATGAGTTTTTGAAGCATTGGTGATGTGATAAACTCTATACAATGTCTGGGTCTATGTCTAGTCCTATCGTGTTCCCTCGTTCGAGCACCTCCATCTAAGAATTCTAAGGTACTATCAATCAATTGATCTCTATTTTCAACTTTTCGTTTAGATAATATCTCACTTTTCATCTGCCCCTCCTCACAATTTAAGAATCAATTCAAGTGAGTTTTGAAGACCTTTATCGCTCCTAAATTTATGGGGCCTTTCATAGGTGCAAAAATTACAGCCGAAAGATTTCGACAAGAATTCGAAAATAGACTTTGAAGTGATATTGCGCAAGGCAGGGAGGGTGATACTATTTAAAATTTTAAAGTGGGGTGACTGGTAGTGAAGAATAATTAATGTGATTTTGAACTTACCCCTCAAAATTTTAAATCGACGTCTTTCTTCTAAAAATGGCATCTGATGCTTGAGATCTAGAATTGTTGTAGTGGCGACGTGGCAAGGCGACGTTCTGAAATGAAAGCACTATGTAATAATAGATGTATGTACGATTAGTGCAACACAGATCTCTGATGGTCAGCGGTACGGATAAGTTAGCGCAGATTTGGCCACCACTCTTAAATAATTTAGAAACGTTTACTACTGCGTTGGTGGGGATAAATGCCAGTTTAGTGACCTGCGCATTCCCACCGCTAGCCAACATAAATCTGTCTTGCAGTATGTGATTATGTGAGAACCACTACGCTATCCTGGCTACACACGTTCGGGCAATACCTGTGCGTGTATTCACAGAACTGCGCAGATATGACCCAATAAGTGGGTAATCAAAGCCCAATTTGTATAAGAAAGGACTACAGCAGTTAAGAAATTTTCAATAACATATCCTCCAAGTAGCGTATCATTGGAATTGACTACCATGAAGCCATTGTCTGTCACTAGTTTAAATTTTCTTGGTAGTAGCTCTACCAAGAAAATTTAAAGCTTTATCATACCGGTTGAGTAAAATTGGAAAGAGATGACCGGGCGGAGTAAGAGAACACTCGCTCCCTCCAAATGTATTACGCAAGACTTTGGCTCCGTCAGGTCATCTCGTTCCAATTTCACTCTACATTTAGCAGGTGCGGACTATAGTTTTTCAGGGGCGCAGATATTAGTAAGGACCCGCAATCCGCAATCTAAAATTTTGAATTACTTAATTTTACGCCTAGTCAGCCGGGTGGTTGCATATGGCTGTGTGACGTCACACGCTTTAAACAAAAGCTTTTTTCTGGATTAATATTTGTGCTAAAGATCCCCCTTTAAATGACATTACAAATACCTATTTCTAATAAAGAATATATTGTCAACAGGGCTGGACTGAGAATAAAATAAGTACCGGGAAATGTGATAATTCGGACGACTTTGCTGGCAGGCCATTGTGTGTGTGTGTAGGGGGGGGGGGGTAAAATGAAAAAATTCTGAATTTCATTTATAATTATTTAGTATGAACTTTAGTATGATAAAATTTTATACCGGGCGGGTGTTTACTGTGTGGACGGATTGCTTCTTAACTATTCGAGATATCAAAACCAACTTTGGCATGGTAATACGTGATCATTAAACCTACTTTTTAAAAATGTTTAGGTACATACAAGGTGATTATTGCACAGGGGAGGTATTGTCGCTTTGGAGCTATGAGCTCAAGGGTGTAATCAGGATTTTTAAAATCTATTTGTTCTATCGACTGGTACGCCTGAGTGTCTGGATATCGTTCAAGCTCTAGATTAGTCTGTGCAGGTTGGCTTGCACAGACCAAACCGGAAGGTAAACCTGTGTGTGTGTATGGCGCGACCTTTAAGACACGTCCACACATACAGGCCTTACCTTCCGGTTTAGCCTGTGCAAGTGGCCTAAACGCTGTCCAGACGCTCTGGTGTGGCCTGTGCAGGCCGCCTAAACAGTGTTCACACGGAAGGTAAGCCTGAGTGTGTGGACAGGCCTTTACAGTTATTTAGATTTTTGACTCCTGGTTCATACATTTGATTTTTTCAATTTATATCAATTTTTGCAATATATTTCTTTCATTGCCACATCACGAGTCCAGTCCTGATTGTGGATATTTTAAATGACGCTTTGGTTAAAAGGGGATCTGAAACATCCACTTCAGCGCTTTCGAGGTCTTAAATAGTTGTTATATGTTGGGGAAGTGTGGGTTGCTGTAGTATGATTTAAACCTTGATTGACAAGAAGACGGATTTAATCGTCACGATGTGAGCTGTCAAGGTTTATTTCGCTTTTGGCACTGCTTATATGGGAACTAAACACATAGGTAAAAATTCTTCAAATTAAGCTGACTATATTGTAATCTGCTAGTAAAGAAAAGATGGGCGTCTTTGAAATCAAAATTGCATATGTTCCGCTGTTAGATTAATGGAAGGAGTGGCAATTACCATATACCTTCCAACCATGTGCAAGTTGGAAGTAATCAAGTAATAAGTAAGAGTAAGGAAGACATAATTATTACATGAGATATAAGGCTAACTTGGATGGATAGCTCCATATTGCGAATTTCTCCGAGCCTTAATAATTTAGTTTATCATAATGAACCGGTTAATAAAATCATTTTGTTAATTCAAAATATCAGTTTCTAAATGTATCAATAACAAATTAATAACTTAAATACTCACAAAACAGCTTTTTTTTAATAAGTATATTATTGTTTACTATAAAATTAATTAAAATTGCTAATAAGAGTCTCAAAATGGTAAAGCAAGTTTCTTCAACATATTTTAAGTTGGTTTATTATTATTTTATTTCCTGTATGCCTCTGCATTCATTGTCATTGTACTCTACACAAACAGAAGATAATCCATCATTTAATTAAACTGTAAATGAGATAGCGAAGGACTTTCCTAATGTAAAATTTAAGAATATATTAAACGAAATCTAATAAAACGTGTCCTTTTAATTAACATAAACTGTCTTTTATTCGCAATATCAATTTTCCCATCTAAATTAACAACATTTCCTGTTTGTAATTTTACACTGTCACTTTTGGAGAAAAAAAAGTGATCGAACACTAATATAATTAGGTTTGGCCAATTAATTAGGATACAACAATCGACAGAGCAAATAATGAGTATATTACATTACAAAAAAATTGTCTAATCTCAAATCTCAAACAACTTAAACTGTACATTTCAAAATGATTGTGAAAGTTTTTTTTCAAAGTTTTTTTTCATTCAAAATTAACTTATTATGAAATATTGTTCCGTAGAGATGACAGGATAAAACAATGGTAAAATTACTCTAATTAAAATTAGTCTTGTATTGTAAGTTGAAAATAAAGCAATCATTAAGGTTTTGTGGAAATATACTAATGAAAATGTAGGCAAATTATGTGTGAGTTACAAATAAGAATGTTTTTTTTTGGCATTAATATTAATACCCATTCTAATGATAAATTTGCTTATACAGACTTAAAATTGGTACAAAACTAAGCTAACAGTTCGTGAGCTTCAGCTCAATTAATTTCCTTTCAAATAAATAACAATTTCTAGTTGTTTTCAAGAAAATTAATTGACAATCAAATGGTTTAAGTGTGTGATACCTATTATTTACATTTTGTACTTAGCGGATTTAACGGTTTACCTCTTTGCAACCAAAAAAATTGTTGTATTCTTTGACACTGACCGTTAAAGCGTACTTCCGTCGACACTAAAATTTGTGCGAATTTAAGGTTTTTAAAGGTTTGTGATGAAATTAATTAACATAATTACATGCAACGTGGACCACGAAAAATGCAATTGTCTCTTAATTAACTTGCAAGGCAAGACTTTAATTTTCATTTTAATATAGCTATTAGCAACTAATCTTTACATCGTAAATGAAGAATTAAAAGACAAAAGTCTTTGAATACATAAATTTAAATTGTTTTCATTCTACAGGCGATGAGTTGTATCCTCTATTACTCAGAGCAAGAATTTTTTATATTGTTATAGTTGATTTAGTCATCAGGATTCCGGTATTTTACTGTGCCTTAGATCATGTAAATCAATAATCTGAAATTCCAAGCGAATGGTTTTGAAGTTAAAGGGTAAAAGAAAACTGGATTAGGCATGTCAATACTCTTTTCCAATTAGAAAACAGAAGAGCAAACTATGCTTCCACTTACTGCAGTATCAAGAGATACTCAAAGCATCGGATGAGCCACACAATTCTTTATTTTATTACAAATGACACATGCAGTTGAACCATTCAATATTTCTACTATGGTCACTCTGGAGAGTACTCGACAGTTCGCTCACAAACAAAACTTCGTAGTTTTTGTTTTAAACTCAATCGTTGAGTTAAATTTGTGCATCTAAAAGGTTCAACTATAGCATATTATCCAAATTTAAACCACCCTTAAAGTTATTATTTTTTATGGGCGTCTGTAATTATAAGTCTGTAGTACTAATTGAGCTATTCATCATAGGATAACTAAGGGCCGTTTTACATGGACGAAATGTCATACTAACTTGTTAGTGTGTAAAAATTTCGACGCACTACCATGCACGCGGTAAAGCTTAAATTCCCGTGCTTTTGCTCCTTGAGTTGATTCAGCAATAACAAGTTAGTACGACATTTAGTCCATATAAAACGGCCCTAAGGCTTCTATAAAACTAAAAGGAAGAAAAGAAGAGGTTAATTTATCTGAAGATAAAGGGCGAAGCAAGGTATGCAACTAGAAGTTCAGAAGTCACAATATCTGGAATCAGAATCACGAATATAGATATAGGTAGACGACGAAACTGATGAGAACAATTGGGCGGAGCCAATGCGCTATAACGAAAATGTGTCTGGTAACATCTGGTCGCATCAATTTGAGAGATACAGAGAGAGAAAGCGCACTCGCTCCCTCCATAATGTACTACGTAAGATAGTGGCTACGCCCTATTCTTTACGAAAGGTCAAGACTATAACATCTGGTTGCATCAATTTTAGAGATATCTATAGAGAGAGAGAGAGAGTACTTGCTCCCTCCATCTGTACTACGCAAGATATTGGCTCCTCATTGTTCTCATAATTTTCAACGTTTACATAATACTCTAGTTCAGTGTTTCTCAACTAGGGTGACGCGAGCAGAGCAAAGGGGTGATGCGGGTCTACAAAACTCGTTTTACTTCCGCCGCCACCTAAAAAGGTTGACAATCACTACCTAGTTCAACCACTAAGGGGGCTGTCAGACAGACGTTTTTCAGCGACCGTCACAGACCGACCAAAATTTTAAGCACGTGATTTTGCTTATCATTAGACACACAGCATCGACAGTCATCGATAATTCGATAATGGTCGGTATCCCTCACTCGCTGACGATTGACCGTTTGTCTGACAGTTGCCTAATTATCGAGGGGTCATCCACTCTCTGCAGTCAATGTACAAAAGTTCTGCAGTCAACTGCAGTCAAGTGCAGTCACCTGCAGTCAGCTGCAGTCAAGTGCAGTCAAGTGCAGTCACCTGCAGTCAGCTGCAGTCAAGTGCAGTCATCTGCAGTCAGCTGCAGTCATCTGCAGTCAGCTGCAGTCAAGTGCAGTCATCTGCAGTCAGCTGCAGTCAAGTGCAGTCATCTGCAGTCAAGTGCAGTCATCTGCAGTCATCTGCAGTCAAGTGCAGTCAGCTGCAGTCAACTGCAGTCAGCTGCAATCAAGTGCAATAAGCTGCAGTCAAAAGCAGTCCCGGCTGAAAGACAGTCTCGGCAGTATTTGGGCATTAGGTCAGCAATATAACTAGTTTCTTAGCAGTTCCACAAGGCTTAGTTCACTCGGACCTAGCGCTAGCGCCAGCAAAGAAAGCGTATACCCTATACAAAGCGCTAATGTCGGACGCCAAATTACCATCTGGTAACAACGGCTCACTGACCAGTGACCATTGCCTGGACGCGAGAATTATACCCCTATTAGACCTCGTATTAGACTTACTTTATGGGAGCATATATGAGAATGCTGATTGGCTATCATCAATTATGAAGCGCTTGGCATATTTTAATTCAGGTGAAGCCTAGCAAATCTATTAATTTGTACTCATATTTATATATGAAATCGTAAAAGGATTTGCAGATTGGCATTATTTGGCAAAAGAAATAGTTAATTGAAGTACGAAGTTTTTAGTAGCATTGTATTCGAAAATAAAATGGTAAAATAAATTATGTTATTTAACCTGGGACATGACTATGTGCATGATGACGCACCATTCGACATCTGAAGGAAGCGAGCATTTGTAGCTCAGTGGTTAGAGCCCTCGAACGTAAATTGGGTGGCCTGGGATCGACTCCCGGCGTGGTAGTTCTTTTTTTACCATGTATATGTATATGGATATAAATTAATCGTTAAAACTTTAATTTGATTTCTTATGATTATATGTTAATAGTTTTATTAATCAACTATTAGCTCTCTTAATTTAATTTAATTTAATTTGAATAGGTGCTAGCCATGGTACTTTGAGCGATTTCTTCGGGGTGCGTGAAGTTAGCCCCCAAAGTTGACATTTTTGAAGTGCCCTTTTGCCACAAATTAGTAACTAATTTGTAACTATTTGTAACCATAAAATCAAAATTTGTAACTCAACCGTTATGCCTCTAAAAATAAAAAACGTTTTGGCGGCCAGCTTCTCGGGGGCCCCCAAGCTATGGCATTTCGAAAAAATTTTTGGGCCAAAAATTAGTAACTAATTTGTAACTATTTGTAACCTAAAAATTAAAATTTGTAAGTCACGCGCAAAGGACTTATGGATATTCAAAGTTTTGGGGGCTAACTTCGCGGGAGCCGCCGAACTTTCAGTTTTCGAAATTTTTTTTTAGCCAAAAATTAGTAAGTAATTTGTAACTATCTGTAAACTAAAAATTAAAATTTGTAAGTTTCGTCTCGCGGAGTTACCTTGAGTCAAATTTCGGGGTGCGTGAAGTTAGCCCCCAAAGTTCAGGTTTTTTAAGTGCGCTTTCGCCACAAGTTAGTAACTAATTTGTAACTATTTGTAACTATAAATTAAAAATTTTAAAGTCAAACCGGCAGTCTTTAAAAAATTATTTCAATTTCGAAAAGTTTATACCTCGTTTACTTTTAATGAAAAAGCCTTCCTATAGGAATTGAAGAGATTGACTCCACAGTGACTTGGTGATATTTAGTAATGATAAAATTCTTTTTTGAGAGATTCTTGAGATTCTTAAGATTCTTTTTTAAACGAAAGCTTTAAAAAGAATTTAAAAAGGGTGTAGAGTAGAGTACTACACCATCATCAAGTGTGTAGAGTATTCTACACCTGATAATGCTGATTAGCGAAACCGGTAGTTAGGTAAGTGGGTAATTCCACGTCAGATCGGCCACGTTTGACCCTTAGGTCTTCGGATTTTGACAAAATTTGGTATGTCAGTTGGAAATATGTGCAAACTTAAGTGTACAAAGTAGTTTTGCGAAAAAATTATTTTTAACCTATCTACGGTCAAATTAATTTTTGAACTATTTTGAAAACATGAATATTTCAATAATTTATAACTCGCGATCTAAAGAGATATTTCTGCAAAATACGCCTATTTATTAAAGCTAAAGGAACGTACTATTTATTTTATGCATCGCTTCTTTGAGTTAACGCCTTTGTGGTCAAACTGTTCCAGTATCAAATGTTCAAGTCGAAGTTTCCAAAATACACCCTCTGCGATTTTTGCAATTTTTTGATATGTTGAGCCCTTATGACTTATGTTCAAGTGAAAAGATTCAAAATCGTAGGCACTCGTCAACTCTTGACGCTACACGGTATTATAGAAAAATGGAAACAAAAATTTTTTTAGAAAAGATTGGGGATAGCAATTTTTTTTCAGGAATGGCTTTATTTTGAACCCGTTATTATGGGAGAAATTGCCAAAATGCACCCTCTTCGATTTTCGAAATTTTTTTATATGTTGAGTCCTTATGACTTAGCTTTAAGTAAAAAAATTCAAAACTGTGGGCATTCGTCAACTCTTGATGCTACACGGCCTCAGCGCTCACACCTCAATCTAAAACCCTCACTGAGGCTTAAGACCGTGTAGCATCAAGAGTTGCCGAGTGCCCACGGTTTTGAATTTTTTTACTTAAACCTAAGTCATAAGGGTTACACATATAAAAAAATTTCAAAAATCGAAGAGGGTGTATTTTGGAAACTTCGACTTGAACATTTGACACTGGAATAGTTTGACCAAAAAGGCGTTAACTCCAAGAAGCGATGCATAAAATAAATAGTACGTTCCTTTAGCTTTAAATAGACGTATTTTGCAGTAATATATCTCTTTTAGATCGCAAGTTATAAATTATTGAAGTATTCAGGTTTTCAAAATAGTTCAAAAATTAATTTGACCGTCGATAGGTCAAAAATTATTTTTTCACAAAACCACTTTGTAAACTTAAGTTTGAACATATTTCCAACCGACAGCGACACACCAAATTTCGTCAAAATCCAAAGAGCTAAGGGTCAAACGTGGCCGATCTGACGAGGAATTACCCAAGTATAATTATTAAGAAGAAAATTGTGATATTTTACTACGTTATTTTTTTAAATTCTTTTTAAAGCTTTGTTTAAAAAATAATAAGTCCTTTGATCATCATTACTAAATATCACCAAATCACTGTGGAGTCAATCTCTTCAATTCCTATAGGAAGGTTTTTTCATTGAAAGTAAACGAGGTATAAACTTTTTGAAGTTGAAATATTTTTTTAAAGACTGACGGTTTGACTTTAAAATTTTCATTTTATAGTTACAAATTAGTTACTAACTTGTGGCGAAAGCGCACTTAAAAAACCTGAACTTTAGGGACTAACTTCACGCACCCCGAAATTTGACTCAAGGTAACTCCGCGAGACGAAACTAGGGTGTGCGCAAATTAAAAGTTTCGAGCATAGAGTTTACATAGAGTCGTTTGAAATTTCAGTTAGAATCATATGTCCCTACAAGGATGCAATATGCTCTATGCTCTTAGGTCTGTTTTACATGAACTAACTATTTAGTAACTGTTAGTTACTAAGTTGGTTACTAAATGAACTCAAGGAGCAAAAACACGGGAATCTAAGCTTTAACGTCAACGCCAAAATTTATCCGCCCATTTTGACGTTGACGTTAAAGCTTAGATTCCCGTGTTTTTGCTCCTTGAGTTCATTTAGTAACCAACTTAGTAACTAACAGTTACTAAATAGTTAGTTCATGTCAAACTGCCCTTAGCTTTCAATTTGAGCCCGAAATGCTGTGGTCTATGCTATGCTCTAGAGTTCTAGACTCTATGCTCGAAACTTTTAATTTGCGCACATCCTTACAAATTTTAATTTTTAGGTTACAAATAGTTACAAATTACTTACTAATTTTTGGCTAAAAAAAATTTCGAAAACTCAAAGTTCGGCGGCTCCCGCGAAGTTAGCCCCCAAAACTTTGAATATCCATATGTCCTTTGCGCGTGACTTACAAATTTTAATTTTTAGGTTACAAATAGTTACAAATTAGTTACTAATTTTTGGCAAAAAAATAATTTCCAAAAATCAAAGTTCGGGGGCTCCCGGGAACTTAACCCCCAAAACTTTGATTATGCAATATGTCCTTTGTGCGTAACTTACAAATTTTAATTTTTAGGTTACAAATAGTTACAAATTAGTTACTAATTTTTGGCCCAAAAATTTTTTCGAAATGTCATAGTTTGGGGGCCCCCGAGAAGCTGGCCCCCAAAACGTTTTTTATTTTTAGAGGCATAACGGTTGAGTTACAAATTTTGATTTTATGGTTACAAATAGTTACAAATTAGTT
Organism: Malthinus seriepunctatus; assembly: GCA_963924605.1. NCBI lineage: Eukaryota > Metazoa > Arthropoda > Insecta > Coleoptera > Cantharidae > Malthinus > Malthinus seriepunctatus. The sequence goes on along the minus strand of OZ004600.1, from coordinate 112,826,748 downwards.
ACTAATTTGTGGCAAAAGGGCACTTCAAAAAAGTCAACTTTGGGGGCTAACTTCACGCACCCATTTCTTCGCATCAAATCATAACACAGTGTCAAGTGTGCATGAAGACCATAGAGGTAAAAGCTACTACTACTGGAGGCATTACTCTACGCCAAAAAAAACGTCCTACTACCGCCACTTTTTAGAGCACAGTGTGCACGTCGTATTGGTCGTATGATGGTCATACCAAGTTATTATAAAGTGGTATAACCATAATCTGTATAATACACAACGTTGTATACTTAAAAGAGTGGGGAAAACACGTTGTACTGCTCAGTCAAGTTGGACTCTTTTCTTGCTATAGGCGTTTCAAAATAAGATTGTCGCGCCTCTAGCGGATATGTTGATACTAACGATGCAATGATATTGAAATAACTGCGCATAAGCGTATGTGGAATTCATTCAAATACGAAATACTCGTTTGTGTTCTCAGTTCTAACCTATAAATTTTGACATTTCACGTTGTTATATTAATTTGTTTTGGGATTGTTATAGAATTACGTCCGAAAACTAAACAATAAACTCATTAGAAAATAAATTTCATTAGAAAACTCTCAACTTTGCATTTCAATGCACACGTAAAGTAAACATCATTGCAACGCTAGTTAAAAATCTTGCCGCCAGACAGCGTGTCGCTTAGCTTGAAATGCCTATAGGATTTATATAAGAGTAGTTTCTCCAGTAGTATTATAGGTTTAACTCTATGATGAAGACGCACTCATTTGACATAATGAAAGAAGCGAGTCCCTATAGCTCTGTGGTTAGAGCCCTAGAACGTAAATTGGGTGGCCTGGGTTCGCCTACCGGCGTGGAAGTCTGCTTTTTTCACATGCATGGGATATAAATATAGTACATAGTACATTGCAATACATGGTCGGTAAGTGCATAGTTAACAAATCCAGAAAATGTCAGCAAAACGAGACCCGTAGGGTCGAGTTTTTATAATTTTCGAGATTTGTTAAGAAAAGCACTTAACGATCCGAGTATTGCATACTATTTTTTGCACAATCGTGAAAAATAACTAATAATAAATTCATTTTTTAAACTGACACTAGTTGACAGTTGTTGTAAATAATTTTTATAATTTTAAAGTTTATTCAAAATAGTAACCGCTGGAGAACGATGTTGTCCCAGTAACAAGAATAAAAGTAACAAATAGCTCAAACATCTGTTTCACTTACCACCCTTGTGCTTTTGGTTAAATATTTCGAAATCATTATTTTATTGTTTCTATGGACACATACAATGGTTTGGTAAAATCAACTTCCTATTAATATAAACATTGTTGGTAAGTACAGAATAGAACACGATTGTGCAAAAAATTATTTTTAAAACTTTAATTTGATTTCTTACGGAAAAAAAATCGTTACTCCAAAACAGCTTGAACGATTTGGATAAAAATTTATATTTCGATAGAGAATTAATTGACACTGTAACATCAAAAAATAAAAAATATGGCAGAGAAAATTTTAAGAAAATAAATTTCAGAATTTTGACCTACCCTTAAAGGTAGGCAATTTTAAAACAATTTTCAAAATCGACTTAATTAGGGCGAAAGCCCTATATTTTGGCTCTACGTTTTGAAATTTTTATAATTGTAATGACCGGTCAAGTTATACGAGAAAAACTACAAAATGGGACAATCGTTCTATTGGCTGCCATTTCCCAATTTTCTATTGGGGTTAGGATATACCTACTATCTTATGGTAAAATAAAAATAAATTTGGTCCTATAGCTTGCAAATACGCGCCTAAAAGAACCACCTTATTTTTGGAATCAAACTCAAGAATTTTGAAACGTCGAGAAATGAAATTTAAAAAATCGGATTTTTTCTTGATTATAACTTATAACAACTATTTCTTGGAAAAAATTAAAATTAAGTTGTTGAAGAAAATGTGAACAAAATACTTTTTGAACAACCCACAAAAACAAACATTTTTTCGTCGCTTTTTCATATAAAATGAATGTAATTTCCATAGTAAAAGTACCTCTCAACGAAGATTCTTTAAATCTTTACCACTTTACAGAACTGTCTAAAATTGGTTACCTAACTCGATGTCGATATAACAACTATTTTTTTATTTTTTTTTATTTTTTAGCCAAGTAAAACAACTTTGACCTAAATTTTTAAAAGCGCGCCCAAAATAACCCCCTTATTTTTTATCACTCTTTTTTGCATTTTTGGGCTCAGGGGGGTTAAAAACATCGCTAAATTATCTGCAGTCAATTTGAGTCAAATGCAGTCATCTGCAGTCAAGCGCAGTCAGCTGCAGTCAAGTGCAGTCATGTGTAGTCATCTGCAGTCAAGTGCAATCACCTGCAGTCAACTGCAATCACCTGCAGTCAAGTGCAGTCACCTGCAGTCAGCTGCAGTCAAGTGCAGTCAGCTGCAGTCAGCTGCAGTCATCTGCAGTCAAGTGCAGTCATCTGCAGTCAAGTGCAGTCATCTGCAGTCAAGTGCAGTCATCTGCAGTCAAGTGCAGTCATCTGCAGTCAAGTGCAGTCAGCTGCAGTCAAGTGCAGTCACTGCAGTCAACGGTAGTTTCTGCAGTCATTGTACAAATTCAGAACAGTGGTTGACCCCTCGCTAATTATATTCAAAATCACGTGTTTAAAATTTTGGTCGCTCTATGACGGTCGCTGAAAAACGTCTGTCTGACAGCCCCCTTATGCTTCGATTAAAGTTGAGCCTCGCTGAACTGGACATCTGAGAGGTCATTACTCATTAGTTAACTCCAGCAAGCGACACTAGCACAATTGACGCACGCACCTCTGTTCAGTAGAGTACATTTATTAGCTGATCTAGAAATGAAGAGGAGACTATCACAAAATTATTGTTTTTATCAGTGACGTACCTATAATCCGTTTACTATTTATTTGCGTTATGGTTGGCCATGAACTTTTGTTTTTTAGTTTGCCAAAATAAAAAGTCCCTATTAAGTTGACTGACAGCTCTTGACAGTACCAAAAAAATGACAGACCCACTATAAAGATCTTTCTACTGTTTTTCTTCTCTAACAATTTTCTTAAAGAGCCGTGAGTCGTGAGTCCTAAGGCCTGATTACGCCAATAAGATTTTATTGTTCAATGGTACTCTGAGCATAACCCCTCCCCCCCGAACACTATCACCTGAATTATTCTGTTATGAACCCATAGTCTACAAGAGGTTAAAACAGTCTCCATTTACGAAGACTTGAAAAATAATTTTAAAAAACTGATTATGATTTTATGCAGTGGCAAATATTTTGGAGACACTAGAACATAATAGATAGTTTAAATAGGGTTGTTCCGATTAAAATGGGCCACATGGTATACCTGAAGATAACCCATAAGCATTAAATAAAGAAGTACCTACCCCCTACTCCAGAAAGAGCCATTTAGCTAATAATATGGATCGCAATAGTTTTCTAAATATAGCGTTCCGGCCAACTTCTCCAACAGAAATGGTTGCTTTTACTCCCACTTATAAAGAGAGATCATGACAGCCAATGATAATGACAGATCATATGTATTATACTCGACGCAATGAATGAGTCATCCGCAGTTTTGTAAAATGTCGTTTCCGTCGCATTTTCTCTTATAAGCAACAAGGCAACGGTGGCTAACCTTCTTTCCGGATCTTTTTATTCTAAGCCCATAAGCTATTAATTAAAGTCAGTGTTTTGCAATCTTCAGATTAATTTTCTTTTTCTTAGACTAACATTTAGAATTAAAAATCATTAGTACCTCCTGTAGTTCAAATTATTTTGATCTCCAACAGCATTAGTATAATGCAGCAGATCCTATAATAATCCTAGTCAAACACGAAAAACTCTTCTGACTTAGATATATCAAAACCTCACAACCAAAATTATCTTGTTGAGTCTTTAAACCCCCTGCAAAGAAATAAATGAGTAGGTATAGTACATCATTATTTGGTATTTGGATGTCGGCATAGAATTCCACCCATTAATCCTCGAGACTCGTTTTGAATAAATTCTAGTAAACCAATAAAAGTATTTTCCTGATACAAGTCACGATCCATCTTCTTCTCAAAAAAAGCAATGAGCACAAATAAGGTGTTCATCCAAAAAACTCCTGAATCTATTTATGTCGTAGACCATTAAATTAATTATGAGACACCATAATAAATTAACTTCTCTTTTTGTTCCAGATCGCATTTCTGATAGCTTTTGGATTTGAATTACTTTGGATATTAGAATCTGAAATAGCGTTGCCTACAGCAGCTTTACTGTTATGTGTGGGATATTTTTTATTGGCGTTAACCGCAGCTATTTTAGTACATGGTTTAGCTACGGTAAGTTATTACCTATACCTACTTAATTTACTACTTAACTAGGTCTAAAAATGAATCGTTAATTATTACATTTGCTTAGTATTTAATTTTAATAATAAAACCTTATTATAGTGTATAATTATTTCTGTAATTTCCTCTTAACAAATCAATAACCATTAAAATGAAAGCTTTTTTAAAATTCCTAAGTATATTTATTACTGTTTAAGTCACGTACTTTAATTATTGTTAAATGTATGAAAGTGAAAACTACAAACAAGCTCCCTTTAGTAGGTAATCATAATTCATGAAACTCATCCACTTTCTTCATTTTGTGGGAAAGTTTGACAAAAAAGGGAATTTAACTATACTCTATGGATTGATTCTTAAGTAACTTTCAATTATTGCTAATTACAGTGCAATGGACGTAACTGATAAATCATGCATCAATTTAATCAATTAATTTGACTAACTAATTTTTGATTTGTTTTCCAGAAAAACACGCTATGTCTCGTTATATGGTTGTTTACTGTAAGCGTTTTGATTTTTCCTGAAGCTGGAATGGTTATTTACATGAGCATTCAGTATTGGGTATGTAAATAAATTTTTCAAAATATTTGTTTAATCGTTCTTTTACAGAGAATAGAGTCTCAATATGGAATAACGGAATTACTATGTTGGTTTGCACGAATATTGGCTAACGTTATAGAAATAATTATAATTCAATCTCTCTATTCTATTTGGAAAGAAGAAGATATGATTGCTGAGCGATTACGAGATCTCAATATTATGATACCTATACCAAGAGAACAAAGTCTCAAAAGCATCCACACCGTTCCTATTTATCAAAATAACGCGTACGATGGATCAGTCGAACAAATTAATACACTTAAGAGGTAATTTTAATTATCAAAAATATCATAAAAACTACTTTTGCGCGTATTGTAGAAGCTGTTCGATTCCAAATCTATGGAATGAAGGAGAAATTCCAAATAATTTATCATCTCTTCCTTACAATTACCACTTTTGTACACAAAGTGAATTTAATGCTAGTATTTTTGTGCCAAATCAAATACAAGATGAGTTTTCATTGCAGTCACCAGGTAAACTATTTTATGTCGATTTAAAGATTATTTAAAAGTTATGTTTTTAGTTAAAAAAGCACAATCTTTAGTCGATTTAAGAATTTTGGACGAACTAAACACAGATGAAAAATTTTCTAAACAATGGCAGCCTTGGATGTCTCAATCAATTACCGAGACAAGTAGTGTAATTTTACCACCTTACTCTTATAAATCAGAAAAATCGAACGGAAGGTTACCAAAATACGCATCGGTCGATGCCCTTAATGATTTAAATCAAAACAATCACATTATTAAAAACCGTACTGGTTTTTATGCTCAACCAGTCGCTAGTTATGGTGTTCCAATTTATTATGGACCTCTCGATGGACCAGATTTTTTAATTTATAAAAAACAAATCGATAAATTAAACAGTAAAAATTCGTTAAGTAATACGTCGATGGATGATGTGCAAAAATATCGTGATATAGCTCTGTAAAATTGTAAATAAAAAATGTTAAGAGCAGAACGGTGTGGTGCTGAATTTAAGTGCTTCGCTGAAGCAAACTGTGATTTTTAAAATATATTATGACAAACATTAATGTTACTTATTTGTCAAAAAATAAATGTTATTTGTAAATTAGTGGTATTTTAGTCCGGACGTTCTTACAAGTGGCGTAACTAAGAGTTTGAGGGCCCTCCCGCAAAATCCAGAGTGAGGCCCCTATCCATTCCCGTTAATAATCATTTTGATTAATCACAATTCGATTTTCTCTTTCTATCCTAGGACCCAAAGATGCTCAAACTCAAAAACCAAAGATGCTGCCATAAAAAATTAAAAATCAATAAATCCGCCATATTGAAAAAACCAAGTGCCATTTCGAAAAATTGAAATAACAGAAGTTATTAGTATTAGTCAACTCTACCACCTGGTACAGTTTATATTTCTATATAACAAAAAATATGTGCTACATTAATTTATCAGGCTAGCTATCTTAAGAGCTTTGGCGGCCTCTATCTCAGATACGTGAGGGTCTAGAAGTTTTTGCCCATTGAGATTTTTGTTGAGAAAGGAAAAATCTACAACCAAAATTTTATCAAATTTGACTGAAACCGTTTTTCCATATAAAAAGTGCGGGATCCAATTTGATGTCATTGTTATATTACACGCTAAGGATCCTTAGAAAGGTCTTATTTCGTCAAAAAAGTAACCCCCCCTTCAATCGACCACCAGAAGGTTTTCAGGACTTGAAGACATTTTTTATAAATCTTGAAGACATGATGATGAGGCAAATTCACACTTTTTAAACAATATAAACTTTGATCTTTAGGGTATTTATATTTAGAACTAAATAATAGTAGATTATAAACTTAGGTTGAGAAGTATACTATTATAACCCTAGCGCAACTATTATATCCTTCGCGCCTCAGGATATAATAGTTGCGCTAGGGTTATAATAGTATTCTCAACCGTAGTTTATATAGTACATATTTTTTTTACTACTAGTAATGTAGTAATATCAATTTTCATAAAAATATCGTTAAAAAAATCATAAAAAGTTTTCATTTTTTACCTAGGTAAATAATATTTTATTATTTACCTCAAAAACAGTTTTGATTATTATATTTTATTATTTACCTAGGTTCAGAAATTTAATTTCTCTGTTTAAAAATGAGTTAATAATGATAGCATTTTAGACTGGTCGTAAAAAAAAAAAATTTCATCAAAATTCATTCAAGGCGTGGGTTCTTTGCAGTAAAACCCTCATTCACTCCTTGTAATGGATCAAGTTTATCTTCTATTGGTTTGACAAAAAGAAGCTAGATTTTAGAAGTTGTGATGCAAGGCTAGCTTTATGGTACAAACTACGGAATTTTTTGGGCGCCTCTTTTACTCTTTTATTTACGCCACCGGTTCTTACTGAAGAATCTTCCAAAATGGTAGAATTAACAAAATAATTTGTTTATCAACTTTAATAATAACATAACATTACACTTGACCATTAAACCATAAATTTTCAAAAATTATTAAATGCGACGACCTATGGTGCTGATGCCCACGGTGGTGTCATAGGTTGTGGATTTTGTAAATAAGACATCACAACAGCAGATATGGATAACATAAACGAGCTCAAGATCTAAAACAAGTTTATTTTATTATATTTTAAGTCTTAAAATTAGACACAAAAATTTACCTGTTTTGTATCGTCTGATAATCGAGAATTAGCAAAACTGATACAAGAACAATATAAGGCTACCCATGCGCACCATTTTAATCTCATCATTAATCCACACATGCTGAATATCATACCTGAAAAAGGTTTTAATCAGAAAATATCACATTAAAAGACCCAGCACCGAGGCACCTAAACTCGATTTTGAAAATATTAAATTGAAATTTGAAACCTGCATTGATTGATTAATATTCTAAAGTCTTCACTATGTAGTTCAAGTTCAAATTTGTATTTGCAGTTATAAATTATTTATTTGGAGCACACGGATGCAAAATCAATATTCTTCCCTAAAATAGGAAAGCTATTAACGTAAGATACTCGTGACCTTTTAAAATAAGATTAAAAAATCAATTTGCTTATTATTTTATTTATAGAAATACCATTCAATTAAACATTTGATTTAAATATTTCTGTGGTAGTTATACATAATCAATATGCTTTCTTATATAAAACATTCATATTTAAATATATTAAGATAACAATTTAACATTTTTCAAAAGGATACGCATTCCTTATAATTATCGATTCTTTTTTTTTTCAATCAGATCATAAAAAAATAATTATAGTACATAAGTAAATAACTTTGAAAAACGAAAAAAAGCATAAATAAAGAGCAAAAATAATCACAGTTTTTCCAATAGCACCAAATTCGAAATTTGGCAATTATTTATACAGTTTTTTAAGTTTTATACAATTTGTACAATTTTTAACCGAAGCTGAAAGTAAAAATTTATTATTTTAGACGTTAGTTATATTTACCATGTAACACGATAAGGCCATTTCAAACAAAACTATTTTAGTCATCAGTCAAAACGTCTAATTTACGGTTGTACAAAAACCTAATTGCCATAACTCAAACTTAAAAAACTTGGGTTAGATAAATAAAATACAATTTTGTCTCAATTTAATAAATTGCGAGACATACTACAAGCAGTGTTGAATTCAAATTTGTGAGATGAAGAGAAAATTACATTAACTACTACAAGTGAGTTCAATTTAGACTAAATCTGTGCAAAAACAAAAGTGAGCACAATTCCAACGATAATTTGAATTTTTTTCTAAATTGCCTACAACTTTAATAAATTTAACTACATGTAAAGCTTACGTTTTAATTAGTCCTATTTTAAATGCACGAATTTTCATTTATTAAAGGCTTTTGACATCGCTCTCTTAGGTCGAGCTAAACCACATTACATTTACTCTAAAAACAATAAAAACTCAACACTGTTTGCAGTAATAATTTTTTTAAAACTACTAATGTTCCGATAACTAATAACGACAATCAGTTTGTTAATTACCATTCTCTAACAATGCTTAAAACGTAATGGTATGTAACAATTAGTCTTTATTTGCGTGTATCCACTTAATAAGCGAGCACTAAGAATGGCCAAAATGAAAAAAGCTACTATTGTTGAGAAGGAGGAGGTGGTTCCGAAGTGCCATTAGAATTTGGATTGTTTTTTGGAAGCTGTGATCTTAAAAAGTTATTCTCAGATTCAAGCTGTTGTATTCTTTCCATCAGTTCGGCAATCTTTTCTTTCAAAACTTCTACTTCTTCTCTCACGGTATACATAAGATGACTTTTGACTAAATCCATTGCTTGTTCTATTTTATTATCAATCGCATTTACAACAGGATTTGTTTTACTAAGGTCGTCTACATTTTCACCAGATGCATTTGCGACGGCCGCATCTGATCCCTCAATCTTACCTTCGCTAGGCTCAATTATAGGCAGCGTATGAACACTAGCGACAAATTGCGAGTTTGCGTAAACATCATTTGCTTGATTAGGGTCGTAAGGTTGAAGAACAACAACGTTTTGTATCGGATTGACATTTGGAATATATGGAATTGGCTGTTGATATGTCGGTTGTTGTTGCTGTTGATCTGTCGAATTTCGAGGAATGGAATTTTGAGATTCCGGTTGATTTTGAACAACTTGCACTTGATTGTTAGGTTGATTAGAATTCATTATGACATTTTTAGTTACTTGATTGGGCAAATTACTAGCCGCGATCTGTTGTTCTGTTAAACTTTGGGCCGGATAAGCGTAACCATTAACGATGGTTTGGGGTTGAGTGGCAGGTGGGGCAGCTTGAGGTTGATTTTGTACGACGTTTTGTTGTGGTGCATTTGGTTGACCACCGTAAGTTTGTGCTTGTTGAAAATTTTGAATGTTTTGTGATGTTGGCACAAAAGCACTATTTTGGTTTTGAAAAGCCGGTTGCATGAACTGTAGGTTTTGAAAGTTTTGTTGAAAATACTGTTGTTGTTGTTGTTGCTGCTGTTGTTGATTGGCATTTAGATATTGAGCTTGCACCGAATTTGCTTGAACAGCATTTATGAGATGCTGGGGTAAACTGTTTTGGTTTTGAACTCCTTGTTGATAGAAGTACTGCTGTGCTTGTGGTAAAATTTGAGATTGCATGTTGTTTTGAAAATACTGTGGTTGAACTGCACACAAAGCACTTTGTAGTAGAAGTTGTTGTATTTGTTGTGGTGGTAGACTTTGGGTTTGCATGTAAACGCCTCCACCGATTTGAACAGTTGTCGGAGCGCCCGCTTGAGAAGATGTTTTTGTTTGTTGATTTGTAGTAGGAGGTGCTTGATCAACGTAATCCATACATTTCCACCTTCCTCTACGAAACGGTTCAGAACTTGCAATTTTAACAACTTTAAAACGATCGTTTTTGCTAGGAGTCGAATGCATGTCTTTATTTTCGTTTTCTGTACTTTTGGTATTAGACTCTGTAATTGTGCTTACAGCTGGGGTAGTAGATTCAAGTGCTATATCGCTAGTAGCAGTCGTTACTATAGGAATTATAGCGACACCATATTGAGGACTTGTGGGTATCACATTAGTAGAATTATTTACAATTGGGGGTGTCGCTTCTTGTTTGGTTTTAGAAGCTTCGTCGTGGCTCTGCACGTTTTGTTGTTGTTGCTGTAGTTGTGGTTGATTTGATATAACTTTTGCTTCTACACTTTGTGTATTTTCAGTAACCTTGGCTTCAGCTTGTACATTTCCCCTGGTCGAATCTGGACCTAGGGAATGTAAAATTACGTTACACTTTTTTTCATTAACATAAATTATTTAAATTAACGTAATACCCACATAGACACTCAATATGGTTTTATTAAATTGACACAAATTGCTATAATTTGTAAATAATAAATTATAATTAAGATATTTAAAACGATTCTAATATTTTTTATATACAAACATCGACTCGAATTCAAAATATCAAACTCTATGACGAAGTTATTATTATAAACATATCGATATGAAACGTGGATTACTTTTTTATTATTGTATAATGACTAATAAAAGAAACGAATTGCAATGTTGTAATTGTAGTTAAAATTCACAATCAATTCTAAAAGATACATGGAACGAATTTATGCTCGTTTCTAAATATTGGAAGACTACGAGAAGATTTTAACTAAAGAATTAAACATTTTATGCCTCGACAACTAGCAATGATTCATTATATTTCTATTCAATAACTTCTACGTAGGTACAGTACACTATTAAATTTCAATGCAAAACGCAATAAGCATAACACTATTGTGCATTGTAAAATAATATCTGTTTTTCACCACAACTAACTTACGAAGAATCCTATTCAGAAGCAAAATAATATAAATTATTTTTAATTGTAAACTAAATATTAATTTGTATTGAATTTAGATTATGCACCTACTACCAATTTCTCGAAATTGTGTTATTTCAGAAGTATTTTCATTACCAGGATGGGATGTTTAGAATTACATACTGTATAAGTGCATAACAATTAACATAATATGAAAGATAATGCGCAATTGGTATGCTAAGTGAAGGTATCACTGATCAAATAAAACTTAAAAATAAAAATAATCTGATATTTATAGAATAACATTTACACAATACCATTTTTTTTTAATTATTGGTACGAATTCTGTAATTTATTTACCCTCATTTCGCAGTACAAGTTACAAAAATACTCTTTAGAGGAAGGGTTGAAATAATATGTTACATTTTCAGCTATTCGACATGCCAATAAAAGAATAAATTCAGAAGAAATATTATCTACTTCTACAGAACCACCAATACAGAAGACTAACTTAATAAAATATACACCAAATAAATAGTGACCTAATTCTCTTATGAAAGCAGATAGTGAAGAAACTCTCAATTGGAAACCACATTTTTTAATAAATGAAGAAGCAGCCACATAACTTAATAAAAAATATCAGAAAAAGCACTTAGCACTTAAAATAATTAAACTAAAATATCATCTACAGCAAATTTGTGTCAAATAAAAATTATTTATAAGTTACAAAACTACAACTAAAAGTTCATAAAATTAACCTTTACCCTTTACTTTTTTTCTTGACCCACCCTAATAAGAAAAAAATTTTTTAATACGCCTGCAAATACTGCACTTAACACGTCTATACATAGAAAGAACTCATGAGACTATGACTACAAACTGAACCTTCACACCAACATCTAGAATTACCCATATTTCTAAAGTAAACTTTTATACAACTCGACGAGACTTCTAGCAATTTCTAACCGATAACTAATTGACTAATTTATTTATGTAAATAACGGTTAATGACCACATGATAAATACTTATTATTGTAACTCTTTACATACCCAATATATTCATATAATCTGGAGTTAAATCTTCACCAGGTGCATTGCCATTACCCGATGCATTTGGTTTATAACGTTGTACCTTTTCAGGTCGACGTGGATCAACACTGCCAGGAATCATAATTGATATTCTGTACACCAACAAAAAGCTATTTTATTATTTAAATTTAAAGTGAATGATTGAAGTGACGAAGCAAGACCCAACAATAAAGACTTTAACCTTCTTCACTAATCACTCGCATAAGTTTACTAATTATAATAATAAGATCAGTTTTAACATACCTTAAAATAAACCTAGCTAATTTGTTATTTTTAGATTAATTTAAGTAATTATTTATGAATTACTCACCAAAAATAAAGTCAAGATAGTCGCCTATACAATAATCCACAATGGCGAATAACAGTATTGAGAAATGTCAAACTTAACCAGTGGCGCACATAACGTTTTAAAAAACATACTCATTTAAATATTATTGAATAAGTGCGTAAATTTGACGAATACGTATTTAGTTCCACAAATTACACGATTAATTTAAATAAATTTACATTAAAATCAATAATGTTAGTAGTTTTTCAATAAAGGAATCTACTTGTATAAGTTTTGTCCGTTATGAAAGATGTTGCATAAAATCGAAATCTTAGAACGATCTAACCTCAAAATCGAAAATAATATTCCTATGATATAACATTTATTATTAGTAACTGTTTATTTATATTTTTGCGTTTCATTTAATTTTTATTTGTAAAAAATGTCAATTTCTAACGATTTAGATAATGTGCGAAATTTATTCAAACGATTCAGCGACCTTATGGAAGAAAACATCATAGGTGTTAAGGTCTGTTTATCTCTTGTAATTTAAAGAATTGTCAATTAATTAAGTTGTCTTTTAGCTGGGGTGCTATTCAGTCGCATTTATAGGTTTAACGATTGCAGTAAGACGCGTTCGACCGGTAACTATGCAAAGTTGGTTACTCTTGAATTTTTAACTTCTGTGTAGTTTAGTAGATTTAAGAAACCTTCCGACATTCCAAATCGTTTTATTAAAGAAAGAAGAGAGATAATAGGAACAGTTGATCGTATTGCTCCTAATGGTGCCTTATTGATGGTACGACATAAACCTTTGGTTCGCTTACTAGGTACCGACGAAGCCGCTTTACCAGTTAAAATATCTGGGATTAACGTAACAGGATTAGGTGTTAATTGGTTACAAGCAATTGTTGTTGGAAATGAAGTTAAACTTATTCCAATATTAAAGGAAGAAAATTTTATTAAATGTGAAGTCAGATTAGATCAAAAAACATACAATGTGAGGTTTGTAAAGCAAATGTAAGATAATAATTAATTAATGTTGTTTTAGAATAAGGTGCAAACTATAAATGTTGGAGAATCTTTATTGCGTGTTGGTTTTGGAAGTTTAGAAAGTATCGAAAAGCCTTTAGTTGACAATTTTGAGTACAGTTTGTATTACAATCGATTGAAAGCAGCCGAAGTTTGGGCTGTGAAAAGAAAGCTAGGGTATAAATATTATGTGAAACCCATTCAAGCACTCGTTTTGAACATGGCTAAAAAATTAAGTAAATCACTCGGTGAATTTGCTAAACCTGCTGCTAAGCCGCCTAAACTTGCAATTCAATAGCCGCTATTAGATATTGATTTTGTATTTTCTTTTACGTTAATAAACTTGTTTTGTTAATGTTGTAGTTGCATTTGTTAAGACTAGAAGTTTTGTTATTTTAAAATGGGTAAAACTTCAAAAATACGTAAGTGCCTTTTGATCAGGATTAGTGATATAGGATTTATGATATTCGATGCCAAATAATGAACAAATTGTTAATTGTACATAAAATGTTTAGAAAGGAATAAATAGTATTTTGATATTTTATTTTATGTTTTACTACTAGAATTTTTATGTTGGAGCATCCTTAGAACACAAAATAGTGTCTTGACAAAATTTTAAATAATCGGCTAATCTCAGTAAGCTGTGTACTGCACTTACTGTACCTATAATATGTAAATTTATATCTTCAAAGATAGAATTAATGTATGAAATTGAAGTGTGTATTAATTAGGTAGAACTTGTGTAAACTAAATGCTTTCTTATGTTTGAATGCTAAATATAATTTAGAATGTTGAGCAAATTTTTACCAATCTTCAGAAGTTGCATCAAGTCCTTGTATCAAAAAAATGAAACCGGGCATGAAAAATTATCTAAATTATAACCACAGCTCATCATAATGACAAGATAGTGATTAAAATTTTCATCTTGGGTCATAATAATGCAATATAAGATTTAATGATAGCATTTTTACGTCTTTTCAAATATCGTACTATTATTAAATAAAATTGATTTTGAAGTGATGAAAATTATCTCGATCAAAGTGTTTTTGGTCGTACAAAAAACCCATTTAAACCACTTTAGTAAGAGGCACATATTTAGATAAGTTTTTTTTTATTCTAAAAATATGCAGTGTATTTCATATCGTAAACGAATTTAATTCTAGATCATAAAGTGCCATCAATTATACTGAGCTTAACAAAGGCGCCAGTCTACTTTGAAAGCCATTGTTATACACCTGTGCATTGTCCTATTATTACGGCCTTCGTGTAAATTGCACTGTGCTGCTTTGAAATTTTAGAACTTACATAATGCCTCAGATTTTATGTTTGATAGCATTTAATTTGAACCTCCACCATTTAAAATATTCGTGTTAGTTTAAAGCTACTCACTGAACTTTAACGTTTAAAGAAGTAGGTATTTGGAGCACCTTTATAAAGTTTAAATTTGGATTTAAATAAAAAATAATAGCGTATAGACAGAACTAGAAATTCTAAATGTAAATTTCGTGACTCCCAACAATTAACAACACTTTTATACAAAAAAAACTTTAAACGCTTTTCGGGGAAAAATTAGCATAACTAAAAATCTTTGCAATTTAAAATAAAAATTCTCAATATTTCCATTTCCAATCGGTTGAATTATTAAAAGAATTTTTAAAACTCCTCACTTAATATACGATTTGAGATAAGGGAAGAGATAATTAAGGAACTCGGAACAGGCGAGTCATTAATTCTTTTGGTTTTATTGTAAAAGGAGCTTCCTTTTCTGGTCTATAACTTTTTACGTTTTAAAATGGATTTAGTTCTTTAGGTAGAAATTTTATCATTCTTTTTGTTACTATCATTATTAAATAAAGAGCGAACCAATTAAATCAATCGGCTTGAATTTAAAATAGTTTTTTAAGGTAAAAATCTCGTTTTGAAAATGACAGGTATATAAAAATCAGATTTTTGCTTTTTAGATATCCATTTGTGGTTTTATTTAAAAAGAACATAAATTTTATTCAAATACTTATACAGGGTAATAATTAAGATTTGTTTAATACAATAGAAATAGTGGGTAGAACCTACTAAAGTTTTATGAGACAGGGCATTTTGTGCTTATTTTAGGCTCTTTTGAAACATCCTTAGCCATCCTAAAGGTCCGTCCACATCAATAAAAATTTACGTTGTACGTTGTATTTGGCATAAATTTTCTCGTATGCGTCGAAATTTTTGTTGGTGTGGACTGTGCGCACAGTCACAAATATTTTCGCGACGTTTAAATTTTTATTGATGTAGGTGGAATAAAAGTAAACTAATACACAAACAATATTTATCTTCTAATTTAATTTTTTCGAAAGACCACAAATAATAGGAAAGAAAGATAAGATGTAGGCACATGTAGGTAAGTAAATTACAAAATCATCAATATTTAAGTTCAATAATTGCCTCACGAGTTCGCTTTCCTCCTATAGTAAAATACTAAACTTTAAAAGCTTAATGCCATAAATAAAGTATTCTTCGTCTATGACTATGGTATTAGAGTTTTGACCTCTCACCTTTACTAGATAAATCTTGTCAAGAGATTCTTTAAATCACAGATGTAATTGAGCACACTTTTAGGGTTCGGCAATTTCTAAGAGGCGTTTAATGATATGATAGCTACTGAAAGGTTATATCTTATATGTATGCCACTAAACCACATCCTTCCGAAATGTAAGACCTAATCTTCGAAATATAGAACACAAGAAATGTTTTTTGTATTTTCATTAGTTCTCAAAAACTTTAGGTAAATCGAAACCTATAAGTTGCGAGATCCATTGCTCATCTTTCATTCCCAGTGGGAATTTCCTACATTATATTGCTCTTTTATTACAGTTTGAAGGGAGACAAATGGGAAAAAGAAATGTTCTAATAAAAGAATCGGATATAACGGTAACAAAGCTGAAGCTCAGGTGCTAAGCAAGAAATTCATAAATATTTGAATTTTTGACAAAAAAATTGATCTATTAAAATTAAAAATTCTGAAGCTCTAAGCTAAGCTCTAGCTCTAAGACAGGGTAGATACGCACCTGAGGATCACTTCATTTAATCCTCTTTGATCATAGATGGTGGATGTATATCGGTTTGATGGTAAGATCTGAGCTGAGAATAAAAAAGGTTGCCAAGTTTTAAAACAAATAGTTTCCCTATGTGTTAATGTGTTCCTAACAGTTAAACGCGCAATAGAGACAGTAAATTCAGAAGCTCTGGAAGATCGTAACACACCAAATATTTTGAACTTTTTCTATTAGTTCTATAACGATCTCCGCATCACAATATTAATTTATTAAGAGGGTGGAGTGTAGGGTTAGAACGAGTGCATTCAGATCATAGAACAGCTCAGTGATGAGAGGGTGATGATCATAAGCCAAATGACATACTTATCGGATCGCTACCTTTATATTTTGCCCCACAAAATAGGTAGAGAATGAGGTAGCAGTAGGCTATTGGAAACTGTGTTCTAACAGCCTGAAGGACAAGATTTCAGACATAGTGGAAGTTAGTACTGTGGTCCTAGTCTTCGTATAGAGTCTGTAATACACTGTTTTTCTCAATTCGTTTTTGATCAGAAATTAAAACGTTTTGTTGGGTAACTTTTGTAAAAAGTACAGGAAATCTTTAAAGGAGCTTATGACGCCATAATACATAGGCATACTTTCAAAATGAACACACACCCGACACTCCCAATGAAAAATTAAAATTCTAAATATCTAAACATTTTTAAAAATAAGTAGGTAACCTACGAATCATCAAGAAATATTAAAAGAGCCTCAAGTTCCCTCAAGGCAATGGTGTAGGTCGTGTAAGAAATAAAATGTACATTAACGTTAACAACATCAACATTAACCTCACAGTAGGAAACCATACTTTCTACACATTTTAAGAAAAAAGTTATTTAGATATTTTATACCCCATTTATACATTATCAGTAATCAATTAATATTTATACAGGGTGGGTCACGAAACTCGAAGCGCCTGACAACCCAAATTAAATAAATATCTATAGAGTCTGATCTAGATCATAAATTAGTTACCTGGAAGTCACGTAATGTGAAGCTCTCCACTGCTTGATTCAATGAAAAAAAGGAACTTTTAGAAGTTTAACTTTTGTAGTAAAACAAAAGAAGATTAGACGTTCATTAACTTTCCTCTATCTTTCCTTTATCCATTACTCAAAGGAATCAATAAGTGTTTAGAAGTTCTTAAGAATATGAGAATATCTTATCCACAAATTGTGGCTAGAAATGGACACTTTTTGGAAAAATCGCAGCTCCCTCTGTATGGCAATCGTAGAAATTATCTCGCGGTAGGGAAAGTGCGAGGTAACTTTTGAGCTCTGTTCGAAAGCCCTAAGTGCTATAAGAAAGGAAAGGGGACATGTTTCTTGCCGCGAGGGTAATTTTTTAATTCCACCTGCGTGGGGCGGGTATAGGAGATATCGAGGAACCGATACCGGAACGACGATGTAGACTCTCTACATCGCCCGATCTAGAATTTGAAGCCGGTCCGAAAAAAAGAATTTAGAGTTTCATTTGGAGCGCAAAATCCTAGAAAACCTGCGCCGGGCAAACGGCCGAAGGGATCGGTCCAGGATCTTCTGGATCTTCAGAATCTTCAAGATCAAGGGATTTCTTCCAGACGAAAGCCAAATAACGTCTAGGATTTATCAAGAACGAAATTTCAAACTTTTCAACAAACAAACAAAGTCAAACAAAGTCGAAAAATAATTTTAGAGAAATTTAGAGGAACGCGGCCATCTTTAGAAATTTTTGAAAACCAATACCTGGATGGTTATGGAGCTACCCCAAAGTACCCGAATCTCACTTTAGGGGTCGATGTGCCAATTTAGATCTTTTGGCCAATGGAAACTTATAAATAAATTTCCAAAGCTTCGATTTATTTGATATTGTAAGAGGGGATACTTAGGGACGTGTCTTACGTAACTGTAAAATTTGAGCTCTTACATATGAAGGGTAAGGAAGAAATTAATTTTTAAAGTAAAAGTATAGAATATTCAGAATTATAGTAAAGTAATAAAAGTTCGACTCTTTGGCTTTAATTGTAACCCTCACAATGGATTTAAATAACTCAAAAGCTTGGCATTTTTCCCTTAAATTTGTTTAACGTAAGTATTTTTAAAATACTAAAAGCATGTGCTGTTTAACAATGACCGTAAACCGTTTTAAGAAACTATTTATAAGTATCTCATTTAAATTGAAATAAAAAATTTTGTAAATGAAGGATTAAAATTACTATGCAAGGAATTTCTAATAAACACAATCACTTAGCACTTAACTTCTTATTTTCATGTTTTCTAAAATATTTTTGTAATTGTCTTTCAATTACTCTTTCTTCATTTAATAACACCATGTCATTTTGCACGATTTATCAAAAGACTGACTAAGGGTTGTCTTTGACAATTTGGTCGTTTTTATATAGCACACGTGCTGTTAGTATTTTAAAAATACTTACTGGTAAACAAATTTAAGGAAAAAATGTCAAGCTTTTGAGTTATTTATTACAAACACATTGTGAGGGTTACAATTAAAGCCAAAGAGTCGAACTTCTATTACTTTACTATAATTCTGAATATTCTATACCAAATTTTCTACATTTAAAGCCCGAGCCCCACCTTTTGTGTCATTTTGAAATCTATCTTTTGATAGTTGTAGGCGTTATTGGCGTTGGATACAAGACCAAGATTAACATTTCCCTGCAACTATGTAGGACTCAAGATGACTACTGACCTGTAACAAGACCAAGAGTCTTGGTCTTGATTTTGATTGAAAGTGTTTTGTGCAAAACTACAATTATTTAAAAATTTAATACCAAGACCAAAAGTATTGATTTTCAAAAGCAAGACCAAGATTATAGGTATAAGACATTTTCAAGGCTAAGGTCGAGTTTTGATTGAATTTTGTTTTGGTTTCGCGAATCTCTAGTTAGAATAAGAAATAGAGTGTAGAAATAAATGGATTAGGTGGTCTAGGATTCAAGGACGTGAAAGTTAACTTGATGGTCGAACAGGAAAAGTTCATCACCATGAGCTTCTAAAGATATTCTGATGGAAGAGCAGATAAACAGATGAGTTGAATAGATTAAAATTGATAGGTAATAAAATGCGTTTCGTGCAACTTTTGAGACGTAAACCAAGAAATCAGTAATGAGAACATTTGGTGGAAGGATATTTCACTGATAGAAATTTGTTCAAACTGACATTTAGTTGAAAGAACATTTGGCCCAAAGGACATTTAATTGAAGAAACATATATTCGGTCCAATAGATAAGTAAATTACAATGCAGAGCAGAGACCATCATCGTCAGGACTTTTACCATTGCTTTATCGAAAAAAATGGGCCCCTTATTGCAATTTTGCAGTCGGTTCCAAAGTGTTCCAAAATCATAAATTTAAATAACTTTAGATAACATCTATTTCATCGACTAATCCAAATTAAATCATTTGCAATTGCTTTTAATTAGTTAAATCAACATGTAGTTGAAACTTATGAAAAAACCACAAAATCCAACTAAATCCAACGACTTGCAGCTAATGAACTAATTTATATAAAAATCAATAAACAAGGGTAGTAAGCTATTAATTTGATATACTTTTAAAAAAACATTTTATTACTTAAATTAATAAAGAAAAATAAAATGAACAATAAAGAAAATTAAGAACGCAATTACGTAGGAAAACGTGCGTATAAAATCCAAGATAATAATGTAAATTTGGTTTTAGCAATTGCGGTTTGTTTATTCGAGTTTGAAGTTAACAAATAAACCAAATTACATAATGAACTAATCTAATCAAATAGTCAAAAAAATGAAACACGATATAGTAATTTATATTATAAATAAAAATATAAGTTGCGGTTTCCTCTTAAAGGCAGACATTGGGGTTTTAACTTCCTTTTCTAAACACGTGTCAAACCCCTTTATTGTTTGTCCGTTTCCTATTCATTTCCTTGGGAAATTACTTAAAAAATGCCTTTGAAATATTTTTGTTTGATAAATAGGTATTACAAATGTAGATTTTTGTTGTCGTAAGTAACTAAATGGATTGCGCTTTGGATACCAA
This sequence comes from Malthinus seriepunctatus, assembly GCA_963924605.1. NCBI lineage: Eukaryota > Metazoa > Arthropoda > Insecta > Coleoptera > Cantharidae > Malthinus > Malthinus seriepunctatus. The sequence continues at coordinate 112,806,057 of OZ004600.1, read as the reverse complement.
CTTAATGTTACCTCACAAGCTTTGAATAATGCAAACGTTTGATAAACAACTTGATACAGAACACATAGTAAGTACATGCATTTCTGATATCCGTTCAATAAATGCAGTATGTCACCATGGTGTATATAATGGAGGGTGCGGTCGTAAAAAGCAATATCCTAGACCTCTAGGGGATATTGGATAAACGTTTTATGAGTTTCTTGATTGCCTTTTTAATTAAGAACAATCATTTCTCGGAAGGCGTTTCTAACTTTTGTTCGTATATCGAAAAATCTCTTGTTCTTTGTTTTATTGTTGTTATTTGCAACTTGCTTACAGATAAAACAAAAAGTCAACACACCACAACTTGGAAACTTTCAAAAAATTATTTATTTTCTCTCTTTATTTTATTATTTCATAGTTTTTTCTAAACAACTTCGCGAACAGTTTCAATTCAATTTAGAAAAAAAAAATTTCGCCATTTGAATGCGATAGATTGATTAAATTCCAAAATTGAAAATTACATCCATCGAGGATTAATATCTTGAAGAAATTTCTTACCTGGTGGATTTATGAAAAAACAACAACTCAATGGAAATTTTAAAAAGATCGCATGACGTTGATTGGGTGTGTTTGCCCAGTAACAAGCATTGCTCACTGTCTTCCGGGCATTATTTGAGCTTTTAGGCGGGTTTTAAGAATATAGGATGATTACAAAACATGAGTTTAAAAACGACGTCTCCTTAGCCCAAAAACTAAAGAATAAAGAGGATGGAGCCTTTGAATCCAACCTTGAAACCAAGAACAGGTCCATAGCTAATATGTCTGTCACTACAAATGCCACTCTTGTCATTTGAATTTCCTATTTATGATCATTGGCGTAATGTAAACGTTATACAGGTCCATGTTTCGTCACATCCGTTTTCAACCAATACTGAAAGCCCGATCTTACGATCGTGCGCCTTATGCCTTCGACATTATCTGAGTCGAAGACGGGAGAGGTTCGAAGCGATAAATAAGCAACAACAAATAAGTTCTGAACCAAAATAAAAATATGTAACAGATTACAAAATAAAAAAATTGTGTTTATAAAACACAATAAATACGTCCTTTTAGATGACGGTAGTTCTTTGGACATCGCAACGGACTGGTGATGCTCAAAGAACTCGTTCCTTGAACGCAAATGGGGACGCGTGGTTAGCCCAAAAGCATTACCATCAGACCAACAGTCGGTCAACAAGTCCAAGACTGTAATCAAGCCCCACATGATCGGTCAAAAAAGCCAAAGACCGTGGACAGTAACCTGTGGTTAGCCCGAAGGCCTGACCAACAGGAGGGATGTACTGGAACTAGCTTGTTCCAGCCGCTAGTGCAGGGACGCCAGACCATTAACTACCCGCAGCACAAGAGGATTTCACTGGATACAATAATGCACTCTGTACAGTGGATGCTCACGGACGGTCGCGGACTCTCTTGAAATCAATGCACGTCGAATATTTATTAATTCTCCACCACCAAGTTCTTAACACCAATCAGAACTCGACTTTCGATTTAACTAATCCGTAGGCTTCGTACTCATATCTTTACGATTTTCACCAAGCTCTTACATAAATGCTTTTTATGCGATTATGTATTTAATTATTTTAAATGATTCTAAAATTAGGAAAAATGACTTATAATATTAGGGACATTAAATAAAGAAACTTAAAAGTATGAAGAAATATATAAGAGATACTTGAAGGGCCAAAATAAATTAAAATTAAAATAAATATGCTTAGTTTATCGGGTATACAATGAAATTTAAGCGGGTGACCTGGGTACATTTACGCTAATTAAGTTAAAGTGTAAACGCCGGATAAAAATTCATATAATTGCATCGCAGATGGTACAGAAACGGAGGATCTGATAGTTACTGGTGGATTAAGTACGAGCCATTTTTAATAAAAAAACACTCGGGCACGAAAATGATGTTAATTTTTCCCGTATCAGAGGCAGAATCTTAAGAATTCGTAACACGTTTTTTAACAGCGTTTGTCAGTTGAAGAACCCATGTGAGAAAAAATTATTTTGGATGAAAATTGTAGAAAATTTAAAAAACTTTAAAGTCTTAACAAAGGTCTTTTAGAGCCAAAACTAAAAGTACAAAAGTTGAAAATTAAATAGTATGTTGATGTGTTGATAAAAATATCCATTTGAGTAATGATGGCAGCACTACGTGTCCTATCCGTTTTACTAATGATGCAATTCAGGACAAGATAGGATTCGGTCGTTCTGAACATTCATTAGTTTGTTTAGAGTCGAGAGTATTTTAATTAGATAGAAATTCTCGCCAAAGTCGTAAGGTTGATCATAAAGAGGGGACAAACTGTCATTGTCATCCACTTTGTTTGATCAACTAAGATCTTAAAGGATTATTTATACACAATAAATATACACATAAGCGAAATTTAATTTAATTGAAATTAAAGTAAAAAGTATAAATGGAGTTACCTACTTTTATATAATAAATTTTGTAGTTAACTGGGAAGTAGCATTAAAGTAAAGTTAACTTAAAATGGAACTAATTAAAAAACTTTTAGTAAAAAAAAAGTGCTTCGTTTAAAACTAAAATGGACTTATTCAAATTCAATAAATAATTAATAAGTTCAAAACCAACAGTTTGGACGTTTTATGGAAATTATAATTACTAACGAGTAACCTAGTTATATTTTTACTTTAAATAAACTATCAAGCTCTTTTTTTTAACCAAGTAATTATCGTTACATTTGATAGTTTTGAAAATTAGCACGTTGTTTTAAAAGCTTTTTTGTTCAAACTTAAAATAAGTTAAATTTGAATGAACATTTTACCAACGTAATCGACCTGAATGAGGGTAATTAGCACTCCGACAAAACAATCTAATGAGTTTGCGTGTATTTCGTTATTATCCAACATTGAAAATTTATTTTTAAAGCATCTGTAGGCGGTTGGAGGACTCAAACCAACCCCACAACCACAAAAAAATAATGTAAAGATGTGTGAGGTCCGAGTAAAACAATTTTCAGGAAATGAAAGAACTGCTTTTAAAAGTCCCAAAATACCCAATTTAAACCACCCTGTCTGTGTATAAAATACAAATTATTTCGTTTTACTAGCAGTATTACACGAAGTTTGAGTGTTGTAACCAGTTGTAACATAATTTTCAGATTGAGACAAAGAACTGAAGTTACTCAAGTTTTCAGTGGCTTAAGAATTTTCGGTAAAAGTATCTAATTACATTCATTAGTAAAGGAATGAGTTTTAATCTACGAACGAGACGTTTTTAATAAAATCCTTTAACTTAAACTATGTTCGACTTAATAAATTTTAATAACACAAGCTCTGAAAGAAGATTCCTTTTAACTGTAATTATCTAATGCAGACTATAATACCTACACTTTAACTTTTTTATTTTTGTCTGATGCTGTGTATGTGTTGTAAATAACTGGAAGATGCTTGTAAGATCGTCATGTACTAATATCTACGGAATTTAATTTGATCATTGATGTATATTGATTTTATAATGTCTATCGCTACTCTAGTTTATTAAGGAGTTGTCTGAGAATAATTTTACATCTAATAAAAATTATAGAGTATAAAATTATCTATCTGAATCAATAAAAGTATCTGTCTTAGTTGCCATAATTAATATATTAAAATACATCAAAAAGCAAAAAAATAAGTATTATGCCAGTTATTACAACATAAGGCGTCTCTCCCGACTCTCTCTCCTTCAGGTGTTGTCTGAGGATAATTTTACCTCTAATAGCAATTATAGAGCATAAAATTATCTATCCAGATTTTAGTTCCGTAGTTTTTGCCTCACGAGTGTTACATACAGACAGGCGATTTTTAAGGTCTTTATTTTGCATTTCTGGTATCACCAGGACTTCTAATTCATATTACTTTTTCAAAGAAAAATTTAACACATTTTTACATGAACTCTGCAGGATGCAAGAACATTATGTTCAAAATTTGTTATTAATTTTAATTTAAAACTAAATTTTTGAATAGGGTTGTAAATTTATGTATGGTAATAAAATAAGATATGCATCTTGTACAATAAAGATGATTGGTTGTAACTAGCCTGTTTGTGACATTATTAAAGTATTTGATAACGTCAAGTATGAGTATAAGATACTTTATAATAACAATTACAATACAATTTAAAATTGTTATGACCTCAATAATAATTGTAAAGGTTAAAAAATACGTCCCTAGATAAGTAATATGGTGACTATTGAAATGTAAATTTTTGTAAGGTTTGAATACCGAAAAAAAAAGTTCTTTAAAGAAAGTTTGATTTGAGTATCAAAGAAGTTTTGAACAATGCTTTTTAAAGATTGCTATTGTTAAATAAAGCACAAAGATTTTATTCGTTTCTAAATTACTTCTTTCTAATTCAATATTTTTATTTAAAGAAAAAGTTACTAAATTTTCTTTTTGAAATAAGAAGAAAGAATCAAGGATGTAAAGCCCGAGAAATTAATGAAACGCGTGGAAATTTTTAACGTTTTAATGATTTAGTGAGAAAAGTCCAAAAAATGCTGCTTTTAACTTTATTCTTTTATTTCGCACAAAAAAATTAAAGCAATAAGTAAACCGTAAAGAGATAGATTGAAGATTGGGTACACTTGAGTAAAAATTACATTTTATGCAGTTGTCGGAATGTAAAGCTCGGCAGCTAAAATTCTCACGGACACATTTAAGCTCCCTCATATATTAGATACAGGACGAATAATGCTTTAGGACATAAATCTAGATTTTCCATATTGTTAGAGATAGGGGTGCGTTTAAAGTTTAAATTATTGGATTAATGCTTATCATGTTTTCAAAAAATTTAATTTTTAACATAATTTAAAAGTTTCGTTAATTAATTGCTAATTATCTTTGTTTAATTGGCTTCCATAAAATACTATAAAATTTTGTTCAGAAAAAACTTTTGGCTTCTTCTTAAACAATAAAATGGAATCATAATAGCCTTTTGTTGTAGAAATTTTTAAAGTTCGTTTTTTATTTTATGCCGTTCTAAGTAATTCAGGCTTCCCCCACATTCATTATTATTCTTCTTTAGTCCCCACTATCGTTTTATCTGTTCCCTTTTTGTCTTGACTAGTTTATGAGTTCTAACCTAAGTGCTTAAAATCATAAAAATCATCTACAGGGTGAACCCGTTGTACGTTGTTCCCTATGACCGCGAGCTCAAGTCACCACCCTGTGTACATGACAAAATTGCAATTTTTTGATTAAACTTTGTTGATATGACCCAACCTAGTATTACTCCACAAAACAGCTATGTATTGTTAAAATTATTTCACAAAAATTAATTATTTATTAGTACTCGAAACTATTGTATTTCTTTATTATTGTTAATAACTACCTACTTTCTTCCATAAATTTTCTTGTAATATTTTTTTCAACGGTGTATACGAGGTATCGATCGTCTCGTTTCAAATGAATATCCTTTTGTATGAAAATTGTATAAAGAAAACTTGATTTATCATTTCACAACGGTTGTCTTCTTGTACTTTGAAAAGCTCTCAATCCTTATTCAAACTTTTATTAAGTTTCTATCCTAAATTTTATCCACTCGTAGTTTTATCGCAAAATATATCTTTTTTATGATTTTCCAGCTGCGATCTATTTTTTTTTCAACTTTCATGATTGTCACATAGCGGCACATTGCTGTGACAGTTTTAGAAGGGGAAAGCTTTACAATGCGCGACAAGGGTGGAAAAAGAACAAGAAGAGATCTACTTTTACCCTAGGGACTAATCAGTACACATGCCACTTTACTTTGTAGAAAAATGTGGGTTTAGGGTTCAAAAAAATGTATGTAGAATGGTAATTTGTTTGAAACCTGTTTTGAATGGTGCGTATATTTTTATACGTGACACAAATTTTTGATAAATTTTTAATCGGTTACACTTTAATATTTTTATCATTTTCGAGTCAACTTCGACGAAGTCATTTAATCTTCGATTTTAAGAACTTTTGTGTGAGAACAATGCACGTTCAACAATCACATGAGTAATAATAATATGATATGGGAAAATTTCAATCAAATCATCATTATAAGCATCTTGAAAAGCATACATTGAAATTATCAATGTTTTTCTCATTATGGATAAGATTTGTTTTTCTTACACGTGGAGGTAATTAAAATTATATTTTTTTCGTACTTCGTAGACAGAAACATGAATATTAAAGTCTTGAATGTTTTTGCCTCCTCTATTTACATGCCTGTTCGACTGTCTGTCTGCCTTTCTGTCTATTTAACTATCAAACTGACTGCATGTCTTTTAAGGCCGCGCCACACGCACGGCTTACTTTCCGAATTGGCCTGTCCCGGCCGGCATGCAAAGGCTCGGAGCTTGAACGATGTCCAGGCGCTCCGGATTAGGCTGTGCAGACCGCCTGTACATGCCAAACCGAAAGGCAAGCCTGTGTGTGTGGTGCAGGCTTTAGACTACATGTCTGTTTAAATGCCTGACTATCTTACTGTCTCTTATCTCTTTATCGGACTTCCGGTCAGTATGTTTGACCGTATCTCTGTCTGAATGCATGCCTTTGTTTATGTCTGTCTACCTGTTTCTGTGTCTGACGGCCTGCCGGCCTATCTTACTGTGTCTCATTGTGTGTAGCCTGTTTTCCTGTTTGTGTGCGAGACGGTCTACCGGCCTATCCGCCTATGTCTCATCTGCCGTCTATCTTTGTATATCTGTTAGATTGTCTTTATGACTGCTATTTCTATTCTATTCTAGTCTATTTAACTATCAAACTGACTGCCTGTCTTTTAAGACCACGCCACACACACAGGCGTACCTTCCGGGTTGGCTTTTGCAGGCCGACTTGCACAGGCACAGAGAGCCTTAACAATGTCTAGACACTACGATGTGGTCTGTGCAGGCCGCCTGAACGATGTCAAGTCAAGCCCGTGTGTGTAGCATAGGCTTTAGATTGCATGTATGTTTTAATACCTGACTATCTTACTGTCTGTTTATAAGATTGCCGACCGGTATTTTTGACCCTGTCTCCGTCTGAATACATGCCTCTGCCTCATACCTGTTTGTGTGTCTGACGGCCTGTCGGCCTATCTAACTGTGTCTCATTGTTTGTAGCCTGTCTTCCTGTTTGTGTGCGAGACGGCCTGCCGGCCTATGCAACTGTGTCTCATAATCTGTCGTCTATCTCTGTATATCTGTTTGATTGTCTTTATGACTGCTTTTCTGTCTATTTAACTATCAAACTGACTGCCTGTCTTTTAAGACCACGCAACATACACCAGGCTTACCTTCCGGGTTGGCTTTTGCAGGCCGAATTTCACAGGCACAGAGAGCCTTAACAATGTCTAGACACTCCGATGTGGTCTGTGCAGGCCGCCTGAACGATGTCAAGTCAAGCCCGTGTGTGTAGCATAGGCTTTAGATTGCATGTATGTTTTAATACCAGACTATCTTACTGTCTGTTTATAAGATTGCCGACCGGTATTTTTGGCCCTGTCTCCGTCTGAATACATGCCTCTGCCTCATACCTGTTTGTGTGTCTGACGGCCTGTCGGCCTATCTAACTGTGTCTCATCGTTTGTAGCCTGTCTTCCTGTTTGTGTGCGAGACGGCCTGCCGGCCTATCCAACTGTGTCTCATAATCTGTCGCCGATCACTGTATATCTGTTTGATTGTCTTTATGATTGCTTTTCTGTCTATTTAACTATCAAACTGACTGCCTGTCTTTTAAGACCACGCCACATACACAGGCTTACCTTCCGGGTTGGCTTTTGCAGGCCGAATTTCACAGGCACAGAGAGCTTTAACAATGTCTAGACACTCCGATGTGGTCTGTGCAGGCCGCCTGAACGATGTCAAGTCAAGCCCGTGTGTGTAGCATAGGCTTTAGATTGCATGTATGTTTTAATACCTGACTATCTTACTGTCTGTTTATAAGATTGCCGACCGGTATTTTTGGCCCTGTCTCCGTCTGAATACATGCCTCTGCCTCATACCTGTTTGTGTGTCTGACGGCCTGTCGGCCTATCTAACTGTGTCTCATCGTTTGTAGCCTGTCTTCCTGTTTGTGTGCGAGACGGCCTGCCGGCCTATCCAACTGTGTCTCATAATCTGTCGCCGATCACTGTATATCTGTTTGATTGTCTTTATGATTGCTTTTCTGTCTATTTAACTATCAAACTGACTGCCTGTCTTTTAAGACCACGCCACATACACAGGCTTACCTTCCGGGTTGGCTTTTGCAGGCCGAATTTCACAGGCACAGAGAGCTTTAACAATGTCTAGACACTCCGATGTGGTCTGTGCAGGCCGCCTGAACGATGTCACGTCAAGCCCGTGTGTGTAGCATAGGCTTTAGATTGCATGTATGTTTGAATACCAGACTATCTTACTGTCTGTTTATAGGATTGCCGACCGGTATTTTTGACCCTGTCTCTGTCTGAATACATGCCTCTGCCTCATACATGTTTGTGTGTCTGACGGCCCGTCGGCCTATCTAACTGTGTCTCATTGTTTGTAGCCTGTCTTCCTGTTCGTGTGCGAGACGGCCTACCGGCCTATCCGACTGTGTCTCATTATCTGCCGTGTATCTCTGTATATCTGTTTGATTGTCTGTCTGACTGCCTTTCTGTCTATTTCATTATGAAACTGACTACCTGTCTTTTAGACTGCATGTGAATGTCTAACTATCTTATTGTCAGTCTATCTGACTGCCTGCTTGTCTGTTTGACTGTGTCTCTTTCTGAATACCTGTTCTGTTTCAGCCTGTCTACCTCTTCGTGTACATGATGACCTGCCGACCTATCCGACTGTGTCACATCATCTGTCGTCTATCTCTGTCTGTCTGACTGACTGTCTGTCTGAGTGCCTGTCTTTCTATCTGACTGTTCATTGTTTATACTCAAACACTTTCAAAAATCAACAAAAACTGTCAAAGAATATTAAAAGATAAGAAAAGCTTTTGCTGCATATTGAGAGTCCAGTAAAGAACCCCCAAACTTTTAATAAGTAATATTTATTGACGTTCTGAACACTCAAATTGTATGCTACGAACCATTAAAAACCCATTAGTGCTTTCAGAACTTATACTTAAATATCTGTTAAAATTACTATAATGGCTCAAGAGCGACGAAAAACTTCAGTTCAATCGTCGCGTATGCGATACGGCAGTGCACCATCACAATAAGGAAATTAACACTCAATTAGGGAAGCCCACCATTTTCCAATACTATCAAAAGCCAATTTCAAAATTAAATCAAACAATGTGACTTTCTACATTTCAGCTCAAAATTTCCAACTATAATTACTAAAGCAGACTTACTAAGTAATAGCGTCACGATAGGCAATCGCAATCAGGTATTGTGGCTCCATTGTACTTAAAAAAATTAAATATTTATATAGGCGACACTAATCTCTCTTTATCGAGTCATAAGGTCTTATTCTAACATTTTACTGTTATTATAAGTAGTAATTAATAATAACGAGCCAAGAAAAACAAGTTCAACATGTCATTATTGTAAGTTAGCTCCAAAATTAGTTTTTTTTAATACATAATTACGCGAGCTGGTTATTTTCAAAGTACTTTACGATAATAAATTGTCGATAATTAGGCTAAAAGCGTAAAAAACGCAACTTTGTACAATTTAAAATTAAATTTCCTGCTACTTAAATTTTTTTAATCTTTCAAACACGTCGACAGAGAGATATCTCAAAAAGTTTCAGCCAAAACTATTCAGTTTAAAATTCATTGACATTTTTCAAAAATTCACTTCAAGACTTTTCCTTTTCTCGCAAATCAATTTAATCTAATTACTGAGCTATTTGCACTTGACTTTTGAAAATTTTTTTTTCGTAGAACAATTGCAGCTTCCTTGGATTACTTGGATTTAATTACTACTTAATCCTTATCTCAATATTCTCAATTACTAAAACAATCATAAAAAATATTCCACGAGTACGTGATTTCAGAAAGTTAATTCATTATTAATTATTAAACAATTTAATCTGGTATTTTCATTAAGTTTTAAAATTGTTATTGGGAAATCATTGCAAAAGTGAGTGTATCTCTGCGTATTTAAGATAACAATGTTGTGGTTTTGAGTATATTATACACGTTCAAGTTAAATTATAAAGTCAGATGATTTATAAGTTATTTATATGCTTGTTTACCACATAAGTAGTCTGTAAATGACATAAAAAATTACACTCGACAATAAGCACGAATAATTGCATAATTTAATAAATTGGATACAATCAAACGACGTGTTCAATATAGATTGCTCAATATTTCTGATCGTGCAAAGTACAGTCGCAAGCATAAGATGGCAACTTCAGTTAATTTAATTAGTTATTAATAAAAGCGACTGTAATAAAAATTGATGTTATCACAATAGTTTATGTTTTACTATTGTGAAAAGTTGCAATTAAAATATTTATCTCATTTTAGTGTCACTTTAAAAAGCAAAATGAGGTGCAATAACACGGATGATCGATTAACCAGAGGAGACAGAAAGTTCCAGAAACAAGTATTGTTTTATGTTTCGCTAAAATCAAATTTTTAGGGACTTTAGGGGTAGATTAAAATGGGCCCTAAAATAAAAATGCTTTTAGTGATCTCGGTTACCTGAAAACAACAGGTTTTCTGTTATAGCACATGAGTTTCGCTATAGAGGATAGAAGATGTTACTTTAATTCGTCATGACAACTTTGCCTACCTCTATTTCAAATGACCTGGGTTATAGGAGAGCCCCCTCTCCTAGAGGCGAACAGACCAAAAGTTTCATCGGACCGGAATTGAACCGAAGCTGTTTTGTCATTTAAAAAGTCCTGGATTAAAGTGTTGTGTTAGGGCTATTTGACATGGACTAAGTATCGTACTAACTGTTAGTAACTGAATCAACTCGAGGAGCAAAAGCAAGGGAATCTAAGCTTTAACGTCGTACACGCTCGTGCGTAAAAATTTTGACGCACGACGTTAGAGCTTAGATTCCCGTGCTTTTGCTCCTTGAGTTGATTCAGTTACTAACAGTTAGTACGATACTTAGTCCATGTCAAATAGCCCTTAGACTTGTTGCGCATCAAGCCCTGGAAATAAGATCACTTCTGAGTCTTTCTCTGCAAGATTAAGTAAATGATAAAATAATAAGTCAAATAGCTGATGATGTTACAGACACTAAATATTAAATTTTCTAAAGATCTCCAGTGAGACGTCCTTGATCAGTTTTAAAGAGCTTCTAAATGCTAAATGATAATTTTAGATTTTCTTTTATGCTCGTAGGGACGAATCATCCTTAGGGTGTGATCTTAATTAATGAAAAACTTCTAGTTATTTTAGGAACTTGAAATTTGGTATAGGGTAGTAGGTAGATCAAACCCTAAATATCCCAAAAAAAGTCTGAATAACCTGAAAAACCTTCAGAGATCGATTGGAGGATGTCGTAACAGGATATAGGTATACGCTGAATTAATGAAGCACTTCTAAGTAAAGTAAAGATCTCTATTTAAAGAGCTTCTAAATGATTATTTTAGATTTTCTTTTATCCTCGTAGGGATGAATCACCCTTAAGATGTGATCTTAAATTAATGAAAGACTTCTAGTCATCCTAGGAACTTGAAATTTGGTATAGGGTAGATCAAACCCTAAATATCCCAAGAAAAGTCCGAATAACCCGAGAAACCGTCAGAGGTCGATTGGAGGATGTCGTAACAGGAATAACAGGATATAGGTATACCCTGAATCAATGAACCACTTCTAAGTATGTTGTTGTTCATCATACACTAAAGAACGCTGGAAAGGTCTGAATTACCAAAAAATCTCAGGAAGCGAGTCAAGGGAAGTGCAACTGGATAGTCATACCTACTTTGAATTAATGAAGCACTTCAATGCACTTCTAGACATTCTAAAACGACAAGTCTGAATGAGGAATTAGACATTTAGGGCGTGAGCGATCATTCAAACCCCTTTAACTTTGTGCAAATTGTTCTCAATTACCCGATAAATGTTATTTAGGATCTGATTATCTTAAGGTACTTAGGTCCTAAATATACTAGGGATATTTTTGAATTAAGGCCCTCTGAGTTGTAAGAGAAACTAGAGAGATGAAAAAACTTTAATCCACACGTTTACACCTAGCTAATCTGACACCACTTCTTCAAATCTTTATTCATTTCGAACGGCTGTCGTCCCAACCGAATTGTCATCGGAATGAACATATGGAACATACACTTGGCACCTAGTGATTATCATCTTCTGGTCACTAGGATGAAAATAAGATAGGAAGGGTAGCATTTCGAGATCATCAAGATCTGAAGAATTGCATGAAGGGTTGACTCTGTATACTTAAGCGGGAGCTTTCTGTGAGGAAGATTAAACATTTTTTCATCGCTTTTGTATCACAGTTTATCCGTTTATCGTACCATATTTAAAAAATAACCCTCGACTATCGCAGGGATCCAATTTACCTTAGAAATCAATCTTAAAATCCATCAACACATATATGCATACGTCAATTTGCAACGCGAACCTCGAAAGACTGACGAACAAGTTTTGCCTGCTTGCCACTGAAAGGACCCTCAACATAAAATTAAGTGTGGTATAAAATCTAAATTTGAAAAATTTAGGCATATTGTTAAGAAATTTCATATTTTCAACGTCAAAAATGCACAGTTAGAAGCTTGGAGTTTATAAGAATCGTTTCAATGTTTTATCAGATCTGACCAAGTACAGTTCCTTTGTTTATCTTTCCATAGTGGTCCATTATATAAGTTACGTTCATTGAAAATTCACCCCTTATTTGTGTATTCAGCAATGCAACAGACACTCCCAAAAGTGGATAATCTTGACCCGTCAATAAATTGCTCTGGTCTTCCTTCACTAAAGCATCAGCTTTTTCATTGCTAGAAATTTTCATTTCTGTTCTCCAGCTATACAACACGCAAAATAACCTTAATGTGGAAAGAAAAATTTAATTTGATGTTGGCTTTTCCATTGACGAATAGACAAGCTTAGATAAGAAATCAATTACTCGTCGTAATTTATATCAAAAGAAAATTGTTACAATACCTCGTTTATAAGAAATTAATACTATAGAAGCCGAATCTCGTTGTAAAAAGGAAAATTCAAACAAACAGAATGTTGAAAAGAAAAGATAATAATTTATCATAGTTTTTAAAACTATATTATGAGAGTGCATAGTTTTAAGAGCAGCAACAAATTTATAACTTTTGTTAGAAGAAAACTGAAAATTATGGAAATGGAAAAGTTGATGAGGTGATGATTTATGAGTTGTTATAAATACGTGATGTATTCTAATTTATGGCACATTTTTATTAATTTAATTGTCTTGAACTTCGCTAGAAGAATAAAACTGGCAATTCTGAACAATTCAAAGAGAAATATCTCATCACGATTCCATTAAAGCACATTTCGATTTACAAACGATTCTTCAAACGGGGAGACTTAATATGGAACTGACGACTAATTAAAAAGCTTTTCTTAGAAAATTGCATCAATATTAAGCAGTGCTTGTGCTGTTTGTATGTTATTCAAATTTAATAGAATTTTAAAGCGATACTTATGCTTTAGAAGCATCTTGACCTGTCTAACCATATTCTATTCGAACTGGAAGAACAGTCGATCCGATCTTGTTCAAAAAAATTTACAACTCACTTGGAATGTCCATAACAATGCAATTTCAGTACTTGCATGCAATTAGATTAAAATACAAACAATTATTTATCTCAACTTACTTGGGAAGTTTTAAAGTATTTAGTAAATTATTCATTAAAACCAATAGGGAATTTGTAAAATAGTAAACTCGAAATAAAGATTAGTAAATTTTCCACATAAATATAACTTGATCTTGATGTACTCTAAGCAAATATTTAACCCTGTAACCCCTTTACATGTTTCAAACTGTCATTGGTTTCGAGCTATCCAAGTTAGCTAAGTCGCGGTTAAGTGGAATTAGCTCATAAATTTTAGAATCTTCCCTTGGGAACAAGAAATTTGCCTTTTGTTTAAACTGTTTGTATAAGTTTTGTGTAAATGTAGAAAGAATTCATCTAAAAATTACAACAAATTGCTACATTTAAACTTTAAATTACGACAGAAGTAATTTTTAAAAAAGTTATTACTTTCTTTTTTTTTAATCTGTTCAAGCGCGGTTAAAATATTTCTCTTTTGTTCAAGTACCAAAGAAGTAATATAAATATAAACGCCTAAACTTTTTGAACAAAATGAAATGTTTTCTTTTTACGTATAATTAACTAGGTACAATAAATGATAAGACAAACTTCCTTCAAAGTTTGTTTTTGTTTTTATAAGTTTGAAAGCTTTGAGCTCGAAAAGTTAATTAATTAATCACAAACATTTTTGTATTTATTATAACCGAGGTAATTAAATACCTGTATACTGTTGTATACGTCCTCATTAATCTAAATTGATTTTTTTTATCAGACTTAATGAAGTCGTCCAAAAAGTATAGAATGCCATCTTATTACACTTTTTATTTCTATGATATTATTAATATTTAAAAATATAGAGCTGGCTTTTTAGTAAAATTCATCAACTGGAGACCCGGCTAAGTTAACTGAGCCGTATAATTAAAGTATCCTTAAACGTTATTACAGTAGTGACAGTAGTTCAAACGAAACGAAAAGCTCACCACGTGATTACAGTTGAAACTGCGCAGTAGTTTAGTACTGTCGCTACTGAGCTCTGTAGCCACGCCTCGCGTAAATTTGGTCACGTCGTGAGCTTTTCTTTTGTTGTGACTACTCTAACAGAATATTAACAATGTCGATCTGAGTTTCAGTTAAGGTATCAATTAAAGTGAAGTTTACATACAAAAACTGAAGGTGTGAACTGAATTTGGAACTGAAACGTGTAGCATTGCTGTGAGTAGGGCTTCACGTGAGTCTTGCCAAATTTCGAGAATCCCGTTTTCTAGCCTCGCAAAAAGTTGGGAGATGTGAGGCGAGAAAACGATTTAAGCTCGCGAGGCCAGATTTGCTTTTACTCTCGCCTCGCAGTTTTGCGAGTTTTCGCGAGATCTCGCAAGAGATAAAAATTATCAACGGGCACAACATTTGAAAATTATGTAAAGCAATGTGGCCTATTAGGGCCGCCATTTATGGCGGGTACATTGATATATGATAAATGGTGTCTGAATTTATAGTTACGTCACTGCACATAATTATTCATTGTACAGAAGTCAATAAAAGTCGTTCATAGCTTGTATATTAAATGCAATTACGCGGTGCTACGGTTTTAAGTAAAGTTTTATAATCAAAGGCCCGATTGCACTACTTCTTCTTAAATGTACAGTCTGTTAAGGGCAGGTTGTACCAAATTAAATTCTCGGTAAATGACTTCAGCAATCAAGTAGGGGAAGGTTGGGCAAAACGGGGTACTTAATATATTATAATGAGTTTTACTTGACAAGTTGAGAGACTACAGTAGTTTTGATTGCTCATAGTAATTTTTTTATAGTAAAGTCTCATTTCGTATGAACAGCCTTTATTCTTAAAATGAGAAAATACCCGGTTTTATCCACCTAGATGGGCAAAACCGTGTACTCATTTAAATGATATAAAAATGAAATTAAAGTGGATATATTCATGACAAAACATACTTTACATACTTAGGCATCATATAGAACTGCATTTATAAAATAAAAAATTATTTAATAGCGTTTTCGATTGGGACCGCACCGACACGTCCGACACGGAGCCAATACGCTTTTGCACCGGTTGAGTAATAAGGAACAGGAAATTTGAAAAAACGATGTATTTAAGAGATGGCTAAAACCGGGTACGTAACTATCTACCCGATTTTAGCAATCTACATGGTACCCGGTTTTAGCCGCCTGTGCGTTACAGTTAACAAAAAGGCTCAAAATTTACACACTATGCAAAATTAACGAAAATATTATGTTAAACCAAAGCCACAATACTACGCTTTTGATAAAACTAATGGGGAACTGGACTACAATCGAATTTTGTACTTTTTTCTATAAAAACGTAAAGAACTAAACAAAAAACTTATCACTTTTTAAAATTTTTTCTCTAACTCGAATATTAAGCCTAAAATAAATTTTTTAAAAACGCTATGACGTAGCTACTACTAACGCACTAACCGGCAATCTCACATAGTAAGAAGAGAGCTGGATATATATTAGTAGCTACGTCATAGCGTTTTTAAAAAATTTATTTTGGGCTTAATATTCGAGCTAGAGAAAAAATAAAAAATGCTATGAGATCAAAATAAACTCTAGTTTCAAAATAAAAAATAAAAAAACAAGTGTCCAGTTCCCCATTACCGTCTAAATAAAGGCACAATCAGCAACGTAATTGTCACACTAATTAGTAACATTATTTGTCGATAACTAATGATAAAGATTCGAAAAACGCGGTAAAACTGACAGAAAATGCAGATTATAGATACCACATTCATTAACTCAAATTATCTATAATGAGGTACAACTAGTAGCGTTAAAGTCCCTTAGATAATATCAACCCTTCAGATATAATGACTGGTAGCCGGTTTTATCAGACTACTCTGTTTTGTCCAACTCTCCCCTACGTTAATATGATGAAACTATACAGCTCATCATAATATCATAAACTTACTTTGAACATGGTTGCTACAACCCGCCTTATAGCTCAAGTTGTAGCTGAACCTGGCTTAATATTTACATGTGCATTATATCGCACGCATTGAAGCCAAGCGTAATTATCTGTGAAACGGAAAAACTGTCATTTAACAAATTTAGGTATAGTTGAAGTAAACATTATTTGGTTAAAGTACAAAAATAACCATTTTAAGATTTATGGTCGATTATGGTACTTAAAGGTTGTCAAGTAATTACCTACTTTGAAAGTTTAAAACCAACCATGTGTCTCGTCAAACTTTCAAAGCAGGTAAATTACTTGACATTCCCTAAGTTCAATAAAATCGACCATATATCTTAAAAAGGTTATTTTTGCATTTTAACTGAATAATCAGTGGTGTGTTGTAAGCAACCGGTTATTTACAACGTTAAGCTAGGTACATAGCTCTCCGTTGATACGTTTCGGTTGGTACATTGACGTATATTTTGAAGTGGTACGGTTCACAGCTATCCGTTATCCGTCGTCCGTTAATACACGTAAAATTGTCAACTTTTGACAATTGACAGCTCCAACGGATAAACTTGACGGATAAAGTTCAACATCGACCAACTTTTCCGTTGCTTTCGCGCTACGGATGAATTTGAAAAATACTGTGCTCTGATTGGCCAACGTACCAACGGAAACGTATCAACGGAGAGCTATGAACCTTGCTTTAGTGTTGAGTCGTTGAACGAAGCAGGATATATGTCTGTTGCATTCTGTTGAATAAAGAAAAAAGACTCAACGTTGAGGTTATATTATAACTGATTGCTTACAACACACCACTGAATGTTTACTTCAACCAACTTCAACTATAATAGCATGATGGTAATATTTATTTAAAAAATTAAATTTTTAGGCTCATTTACATGAGACTCTCTGTGGGTAGCGTGCACAACGTCAAGATGATTAGACACAATTTAGGTTTCAAAAATGGCATCAGCCAAAGCGTTTAAAACACAGACAAACAGATTTAATTTACCTTTTTATGAAATTCTATGCGTTTGTTACTTGTTACTTTTTGAAACACAATTTCAGTAATTATACTTGACCGTTTACGTTGCAAGCAAGGATTGGAAACTCAAACTATTTAAACTAGTTATTTCAAATAATCCCTGTTTACCACTTAATCTGCATTAAAATACATGTTATATTATTAACTTGTGTTCTTGTCTTTTCTAAATAAGACTTGACGTGATTTATTTGTATTAATTTAGTCATTAGTGAGTTGCATTACAACCGACTGCTAAATGCAAATGTAATTTACATTTCGCATATCAAAATATGTTAATAATAAAGCGAGGATTTGAAAGTTTCAAGTAGCCAATCTGGTGTTATTATATTTACTAAATCGTAATCGTAACTTTCAAGCTTTTGAATTTATAAGTTTGGTAAAGTTGACAAAACAAAAATCTTTTGTACAAAATTCTAATTTTTAAAACCCTCCATGTAAAGGAGAAAGTAATAAATGTGTAAATAATTAAAAATAAAGAAGGAATTTCCTAAAAATTTTGTGTTTGAAAAGCGCATAAGTTCAATTACTCGAGGATAGTATCTTTTAGCGTTTTTCTGAAAAATTGTACCATTACCAATTACTATTAATTTTATGTGATTTTCGAAGTAACGTTCGCGCAAGCATTTAAGTCAAAATCCTTATGATTTCAAGTCTCAAGAGCTAAATAGTCAATATCCTATTTCCCTATTACAAGGTTTATCATTGTAAAATTGTCATTCTTTCGATGTCAAAAAAGCTTCAAGATCCAACACCCAAACCAACGATTTGGAAAATTATAAAAGAAAACTCAACTAGGTGAGGACCTACCTTTGATTTTGATGCTCCTAAGACTCCATATTCCTGTAAATTAGAAATTGTGTATTAGTTGAAGTCTATCAGCAGTTGTACAAATTAATACAACATATTTAAAGATTTTTCTTTTATTTTGAAAAAGTTATCTTGGAAGTAACCCAAATAAAAGAACAAATTTGATTACCGTGGACTATTCGCCAGCACCAGATGGCGAGTATCTTCCAAAACAGAAAAATAGGAGGAGAGGGGCTCTCGTTTCCGCAGTCCCTTCAGACATGTGCCCAATTTAGTAATTTGCGTATTTATTTTTGCATTTTTTTGGTAAATTTACTAATTTGTCCAATTCGAGTCACCTCACGAAGAGTCACCTCACCTCACGAGAGGCCACGGGTCCTGATGAAACAAGGGGGTATCGTTCACCAGATCCCGAGTCCTCTCACGATGAGAGATCACAAGGGCCTCATGGAACGAGGGAAACTCACGGATTTGCTGAAGGCAAGACTAAAAATTAAAAATCAACAGAAGGGGAAATGGATTGAATCTCAAATTAATTAATTAGAATAAATTAATTAATTGATTACGGGTGATAATAAGCTAAGTGAAATGACGCAGGGGAAAATTTAATACAACGAGCGCTCTCGCTCACCCCGAAGGTGAAACGAGGAGTCTCTTAATCAAAATGGAGAAGGGGCTTTTATTGAAGATTCGACGACCAACTCGGATCCACTCGACAACCAATAGGAACACTGTAACTTGAATTGTACTCAAGAAAAATTATCACTTAATGCACTATAAATTTTACTCATTAAAGAAATAAATTTTTAATTAAAAGGCGAGTGATGGTAGCTCATTGCAACCGCATAAAATACCAAACACGTTGATACAAAATTTATAATTTTAAATTAAAATTTCAACTAAAAATCAATTAAGGACTGGAAAATATTTAGGGGTGTTAATTAATTACTAAGATAAAAAGAAAAAAACACTAATCAACTGTAATAACAAATTCTGCCACTCCACGTGGTTCTAAATGAATTTAAAACTTTTCTATCCTATAATTAAAAACCATTAGGTAACGCAATGCTTAAGTGATAAGGGTTAAATAATTTTTATAGGGTTCAAAATAATCTAATAGTTAAATTAAAAATTAAACGGAAGCTCTAGCTCTTCTGGTTGCTGAGTTACAAGGGAATCAGCTGTTATCACTGATAACGCTGATAGTAAAATAGGGAAAATTGAAATTAAGTAATTCTGGTTCAATCTTGATGAGATTGGACTCAAGTAAAAGTGCTTAAAGATCTGACCACGGGAATGTAGAAATTATCTCCATTTTGATCTCAGTGGTGGCGCTAGGGGAAAACTAAAGAAAAAATGACATGCAGCTGTTTTAAACGATACAAAATTTCCAGGATGCTGTAATACAGTACCAGTATTTGGGTCTAGCATCCAGATAAAATTCTGCATCGTTACAATCTTCCAAAACAATAATAAGAAATAAAAAAATCTAAAGCAGAGGAGCTCTCGGCTCCACAGCCCCTCCAGGTATGCGCCCAGTTTACTAAGCTGTTTTCAGAGCACTTTTGATAAAAGTACCAGCACTCGCCAGCACCTGATGACGAGCACCTTCTGAAACAATAAAAAAGTAGAAAAATCTAAAGTGGGGCGCTCACGTTTCCTCAGCCCCTCCAGATATGCGCCCAATTTACTAAGCTATTTTCAGAGCACTTTTAAGAATTTAGAGGACTTTTTTTAAATTATAATTATTAACGGAAGGACCACATATAGATAATTAATAGGTCAAACTAATTTGACCCGAAAAGGGTAGTCCGTTGAACACCTATAATAAATTCATATTTCGAAACGGTTTCTTGATGATTTGATGTTATAAATGAATCAGCTCATGAATATTGCGCATTAAAAAAGTAATTCATCAATTTGCACCTTTTCACGTCCCGTATAAAATTATTATTAGCTTCAATTATCCATAATTTGATTTGTCGTCTTAAAAATTAAAATTGATCCTCACCTCTGTGCTGATTAGCAATTAAAAATAATTCGTCAACAAGGAAAAATTTTCCTTTTTAAAAAATTATTAACAATATGTAGGTCATGTTAAATTAAGCAGTTATAATTTATTATTTTGTTGTATTCAACAGTTATTTAAATTATACAAATATTCAATCTGGCGTAAAATCGAATACTGTCAAATCACAAAGGTGAAAAGAATTTTTAACTGAAAACGAAATTCTATTAGAAAAAAATCTATAGAATATCAACTTTCGCAAAGACAACATAACAGCAAAGAAGGTCTTTAGTTTACTAAAAAAATAAATTTGCACGGCAATACCGTGTGACGTGAACGCTTTGTATGAACGAAGACCCTCAGATCCCTTTGAATATTTATTGTGCTCTCGTGGCTTATCCGAACTCGACAAGAGAAGAATACTTGAACATAAAACGAGTCCTTTTCTTCTTTCAAATTCGACATCCTGTGCTTATGTTTTAAAATAAAAGCTATGTGAAGAAATTTATATCGAGTACTCATTTTAAAAATTAACGTTGCAAAATGTGTTCTTTTGTTAAAATTGTAGTTAAGGTAATGGATCTTTGGGTTGCTTTTCTCTACCCTACACATACGCGACTTTCGTATTGAAACGTAAAAATTAAAAGAATAAAATTTGAACTTGGTAATGTTAATACATTATACTACTAGCAAATTGCGATTTTTTTTACTATTTGTTTGAACTTAAAAGTATGAGTTCAATAGTACTAGTAGCGATGAGCGAGAGATCACAAACTTGCATGGCATCAGAGAAGGCTTAGGAATGTTTAGAATCTCACAGTTTGTCACTGTTGCATTTTTATTGTTTATTTATTTATTAGTCACATACCTTAATGATAGAATGTCCAAGCGTACTACCAGCAGGACGTAACGTCCTGCTGGTAGTACGTATTTTTCCATGTTGACTTATATGACGTTTGAGTAGTGCTAGCAGGACGTAACCCAAACCGTTCGAATCAGCAAAAAAAGTTATCTATGTTTTGTGCAAGTTTCATCGCGATAGCTCCAGTAGGAGCGAAGTTACAATACGTAAAAGGTATTTTAAGACATTATTAATTTCGCCAGTGGCGTCCGAAATTTAAACGGTTTTAAAAATGAAAGTGGGTGATCAAATATGTACTGCGGCACTGTAAAAGTCGCCGTACTGCCGGAAGATTGGCAGTACTGCGAGAAGGACATATTCCATAACAAGGGAGAGTACTTCCAGCAGGACCGTAGGCTTGTACAACTGTCCTTCTGGAAGGAGCTGCCGGCAGGACAAACGCTTGGACGTTCTATCATTAAGCTTAAGCTTTTTCGATACAACTGTACGTTCATGGCTTCTTAATTTCTCCTTCAGGCATAACCCCAGAGGCCCTAGGGCTTATTATTTACCTGATGAATCACCAAAAAATTTATCAGTTGGACAAGGAACTATTGCAATTCAAAATTGAATAATTAATATTTTATAAAAAAAACTTACGCGCATTTCAATTGTTGAAATGTTTATAATAGAAACTTTGTTTAAAAAATCCAAAACGCACCACACACAAAAAGAAAATAACACGACTATAACTATGTCTGTTACACTGATCTGAAATCTGAAACACTAATAAAGAATTAAAATTTAAAAATTTTGCACTAATGTGGCTATACAACGATAAATAATTGATAAACACCTAATGATACGACGAGTAAATTTATATTATTTAAACTAGACTGATTCAAAATGTGCAATGTTGTTAACGAAACATTACGTAAAATTTTTATTTTTTAAGTTAAAATTTCTTAAATAAGGGCACAAGCCCCAAGGTAGTAGAAGATGGCATGAAATGAACATTTTGGCAAACTTAGAATAAACTATTTGTCACAAATGCCTGAAGATTGATTTAGAGTGTAGATGCTGATGTACCAAAAGTGCCAAAAGGACGTCCTCTTAACGCCATAAAAGAATGTTGATTAATCCCCACAATTGAAGATCTCGTAGAGAAAAAGAATTAAATTTTTCATGTTAGAAAATATTATTTCTCATAAATAAGGTTTGATTTAGAGCGTCGATGGTCTAAGAAAAATGTCCGCGATCAGAAGAGTCCAAAAAGGACGTCTATTAACCCCCTAAAAAATATTCATTAGCCCTCACAATTAAAGCTCTCGTAGAGAAAAAATGATTTAATTTTTCACGTTAGAAAATGTTATTTCTCATAAATAAGGGTTGATTTATAGCGTCGATGGTCTAACAAAATGTCTGCGATCAAAAGAGTCCAAAATAAACGTCTATTAACGCCCTAAGAGAACGTTAATTAGCGTCCACAAAAGCTCTGGTAGAGAAAAAAAAATGAAAATTTTTCACGTTAGAATAAATTATTTCTCATAAATAAGGGTTAATTTAGAGCGTCGATGGTCTAAGAAAAATGTTCGCGATTAGAAGAGTCCAAAAAGGAGGTCTATTAACCCCCTAAAAAATGTTCACAATTAAAGCTCTCGTAGAGAAAAAAGGATTTAATTTTTCACGTTAGAAAATATTATTTCTCATAAATAAGGGTTAATTTCTAGCGTCGATGGTCTTACAAAATAAGGGTTGATTTAGAGCGTTGACGATCTAAAAAAAATGTCTGTGATTAGAAGCGTCCAAAAAGGACGTCTATTACTGCCCTAAGAGAATGTTAATTAGCCTCCACAATTAAAGCTCTGGTAGAGAAAAAAGATTAAATTTTTTCACGTTAGAATAAATTATTTCTCATAAATAAGGGTTAATTTATAGCGTCGATGGTCTAAGAAAAATGTCTGCAATCAAAAGAGTCCAGAAAGGACGTCTATTAACGCCCTAAAAGAAAGTTCATTAGCCCCCACAATTATAGTTCTCGTAGAGAAAAAAAGACTTAATTTTGTCACGATAGAATAAATTATATCTCATAAATAAGGGTTGATTTAGAGCGTCGACGATCTAAAAAAATCTCTGCGATCAGAAGCGTCCAAAAAGGACGTCTATTAACACCCTAGAAGAATGTTTATTAGCCCCTACAATTAAAAGAGAGTAGAGAAAAAAGGATTTAATTTTTCACGATAGAATAAATTAATTCTCATAAATAAGAATTGATTTAGAGCGTCGATGGTCTAAGAAAAATGTCCGCGATCAGTTCAGAAGAGTTCAAAAAGGACGTCTATTAACCCTCTAAAAAATGTTCATTAGCCCTCACAATTAAAGCTCTCGTAGAGAAAAACGGATTTAATTTTTCACGTTAGAGAAAAGTATTTCTCATAAATAAGAGTTGATTTAGAGCGTCGACGATCTAAAAAAAATGTCTGCGATCAGAAGCGTCCAAAAAGGACGCCCTAGAATAATGTTCAGTAGCCCTCACAATTATAGCTCTCGTAGAGAAAAAAGGATTTAAGTTTTCACGTTAAAATAAATTATTTCTCACAAATAAGGGTTGATTTAGAGCATCGACGATCTAAAAAAAATGTCGGCCGTCAGAAACATCCGAAAAAGACGTCTATTAACGCTCTAAAAGAATGTTAATTGCCCCCACAATTGAATCTCTCGTACAGAAAAAAGAATTAAATTTTTTAGGTTATAAGTTATTTCTCATAAATGAGTGTTGCTATTGTTTTTATGCTCTAAAAAAATGTACGCAAGTAGAAATGTCCCAAAAGGACATTTATTAACACCTAAAAGAATTTTAATTAACTTCTCAACTGAAGCTCTCCTATAGGCAAGTAAATTTATTTTTTACGTTAGAATAAATTATTTCTCAAAAATAAGGGTTGATTTTGAATGTCTGTGATCTAAGAAAAATGTCTAGTGATGGACGAGAAATCTATTTTTCGACCTCACTCTGGATTTTGCGTGAGGGCCCCCAATCTTTTAGTTACGCCACTGTTAACCTTTCGAAAGTGACATTTTCAATTCGAGACGGGAATCGAAACGAGACTCAATTTTTAAATGCCAGTCGAGAGCAGAATTCGAGAAATTCTCGTCCGTCACTAACCACTCCATGGAATTAAACTCCATTAGAGGAGGTAAAATGGGGTTTGGATAAATAAGCATTTCTTATGAAATCTACATAGGCACAGCAAAACATACTCGCGATGGCGTGTTCGAGGGATAAAAGTTTGCTGACCAAATTTGGATTGAACCCCAACTACGCACGCAATAGTCAGAAGATTTCTGAGATAACTACTCCTCATCCCTCGCCATTAGGGATCTATTTTACTGAACGTGGGTGCTTCAATAAAGAAAAAGGAATGTGTGCAGAATTCGTGGTTACTTCAGCATAAATAAATAAATTGCTGTTAATTATGGTATCTACAATTTGCAGTGGATACTAAAAGTGATGAAACTCCACTAGACTTCAGAAATTGTTACGAGGTGAGATAACGCCTATGTGGATATTTTGAACTTTGCTCACGACCACATTGAATTCATAACATCATCATTCCTTAGACAGCTATGTCTTTATTTTGTAAATATTCTGAAAGATGCCTTGACGAAGAAACGGTGGAAGGGAATAAACTAGCCACCCTACATACTCTGTTTGTTAGCATGTGACTTCAATTTGAAAGTCGTTAACCCATTAACGCCCAAACACAAAATTTTGTATTTCAAAAAATATAAAATGGCAAAAGTTGGAAATGGTCATCAAAAATACAATGTGCCTGATCTCGTAAGAGATCGCTGGGCGTTAATGAGTTTTAATGGATAGCACTTTCAAACTGATGTTGACGTAAAAAGGATGCGATGTTACAGTAGTTCAAAACCCAGCAGCTGAAGTCATTCTACGCGGATGGTATCCATTTATCCAGAAGCTTCATATAAATCAGTGGAATTTGAGTCTAAATGTTAATAGAGACTTTTCTAGCGACTACTAATGCATTTATTTTAGGGTTTCATTTAATTACGCTTTGTGTATATTATTAATAACTGTCATTAAAATAATGAAACTAATAAAAAAAATTATTATTTCCAAAAACTTTTTGAAAACTATTAATTTTATTCAATCTCTGCATACAATTTATACCATATTCTCTGTATAATGTTATTTAAGCATCAAAGTGAATGTCACCTCGTATACGTACACGAAACTATGATTCTTTTCATCACAAATTTAGATTAATTTATTCTACCCTTTCAAATATTTCCGAACAAATATAAAATGATTATGAAAAGGGGTGATTTAGTCTGCATCGACAATGAAATTAATTTTTCCTATCTGCTTCTATATAATCTCTGCCAAAGCCAAGTTCTTATTAATGATGCATTTAGAATGAAATATTTTTTAAATTTGTATGTCGCAGACGAATATTCCATTAGTTGTAACAGCTTCCATCCACCATTAGACTCCGACATCATGCATATAAAGCATCGTGCATAATATGGTTTTTAATTTATAAATTCGTTTCAGATTCTGACTGCTTCTTGAGAAGGTGAGAAATCGAAGTGTGGATGGTAAAAGCTCTTCTCTTTAGTAACACACTGATACCGTGTCAAATTTTAATTTTTGTACGGGGAAATTCGATTTGAATGCGAAATGTAAGAAACCGTATAATAGATTGAAAATTGCAAGAAAGTATACATTTTTAAATTTTATTCAAAAAATGACTTTAAACTTTATATAGAACATATCATAAATTGTTAAAGGAGAGCCTGTAACAAAAGTATTAAGATTTATAGCATCTATAAAATATACTTTCATACATCGACAGCGGTCGAAAGATAAAAAATACCACAAACGTTAACTTTGAAACCGCTTCAGATTTAAACATCCACTTTTCTCTGTAACATTTAAAAAGAAGAATTCCCTGCGGTGTATATCCATCGTTGGTAGCTGGTTTTAATTTTAAAATTGTTCTACCGTCTGTTTTATACGTGAAAATAATTTATAAACAAGAGAGATATAATTAAAAATGTTGTTATGCTTTATATTTATATTATAATTTATTTTACAACAATAATTCCTTACTTTTTTCCCAGAGAGAAAACTATTTTCCAGTTGTTGCATAAAAAAAGAAGTTTTATTATTTTACTGTTTTGTTGATGAATTTACACTAGAATAAATTTACAACTTTACTATTTATGTATTTTCGCTGAAGCTTTTCTTTTAATTCTTTCATTTTGTATATTTAAAAGCAGAAGCGCTTCTACCTTATTTAACGTTTTATGCATTTTTTTTTAAATTTACTACGTCTATTTCTCTGTTAACAGGTACGACTTATTTTCTTTAATGGAAAGTCGTCTACTTAATTATTAGTAGAAAAGCAACAAAGACATGAAAACAAAATTTCTAAAACTTAGATTGGTTTTACGCGATGAAAAATTCAGTAACCTGAAACCTTCACAACGCACAAATAGTAAAAAAATTCGGGGTTTTATAAATATTTGTCTGCTTTCGAATTGAACTTTCAACGTCGTCTCCATCCACTTCTTCATAATTTACAGAAAAACTAATTAATGAGTAATAGAAAGCTCATGAAAATATAACATTGTGGATTCGTACCATTAAAACTTCGGTAACGATGAAATTTTACAAAGTAACGACACTGTATCAAAGAGCAACACTTTACGTTTAGAAATTGGACGTCAAATCGGTCTTAGGATGAACAAATTAGTTTGATTTCGTTACTATGGCAAACTTTACGGTTTAAAGACCGTAAAGTGCTACTTTACAGTCCCTAATTATTCTTAGACGGATGCGCCATCTATTGACATTTATGTGAAGTTCATATTCTAAATAGGTAGTGCCAATTTTATCTGACATTTATAAATATTTACTCCTATACTTATATGCCAAAAAACTTGAAGATATGTTCAATTCATTTCTATATCTGCAAACTTATCTGTCATCTTTTCTGCAAGTTTCATCTGATGTCATTTCGTCTGTAAGTCATAATTCTCATCTGTTAATTCATCTCATCTGTCAATATCTTCTGCTATCTCATCTCATCTATCAATCTTATCTGGCATCTCATCTCATTGTCAATCTTAATTATTTTAATCTTCATATATGACAGACGAAATGATATAGGTACAGAGAGCGCATAAAGTGTGGAATAATCAAATTAGTTTCTTTCCTGATACCAGTATCAAAAAACTGTTGGACACGTGAAATTGATTTATATTAAAACAAACATTTTCCGATAATTTTCATTTTTCTACCTCTCACCTCTTTCGAGCAGTGACGTCATCGAAGGTTTTTTAAATTGCAACCCCTAATTTTTTTTCAATACTAGGATAGATTATGAAATTCTGATTTCAGCATTATGCACATTTGCACATATTTGTAAAAAATTTCTATTAGAAAAACGATGCTGGCTTGGTTTAATATTGATGCTAAAACTCAAAGAAAGCATTTTCTAGCTTTTTCAAAAAAAATTATTTTACTGATGGATTTTATCAATAATCAAGTGAAATATTTTTTTTGGAAAAATGAATGCTTTTTGTGAATTTTAGCATCAATAATTAAGCCAAGCCAGCAACGTTTTTCCAATAAAAACATTTAAAAATTAATATCTTCGAAACTGTGAGTCTAAAGGGCAAACATGTGCAAATGTGCATATTTCTGAAATCAGAATTTCATAATCTATCCAAATATTGAAAAAAAATTAAGGGTTGCAATTTAAAAAACCTTCGATGACGTCACTGCTCGAAAGGGGTGAGAGATAGAAAAATGAAAATTATCTGAAAATGTTTGTTTTTAAATAAATCAATTTGCCTTGTTCAACCGTTTCTGGATATTGCAAGGAAAGAAAATAATTTGGTTGTTTCATACTTTTTTTTGTATAGCATGAAAGATGAGATGACAAATTGGATAACAAATGAGATGATAGATGGGATGACATATGAGATGATATGGGATGACAGATGGATAAATGATAGCCCCCTTACATTTGAAATGGCAGATGGAATGATAGATGAAATGACATATGAAATGACCCACATGTATGACAGATGACCATTCTGACATTGAGATATCGTCATAGATGCCCCCCTTTCATTGACATATGGTGACAGATCTCCCCTGACATGAAATGGCATATATGTCATGACAGATGACCCCTCTTGACATTGACATATCGTGTTAGATGGGTCCTTGATATTGACATATGGTGACAAATCCCCCCTCCTGGAAAATGACATATAATGATAGGTGCCCCTGAAATTGACATATGGTGACAGCCTCCCTGACTTGACTATCTCTTTCGAATCTTACTGCACTAAGAAAAATAGTAGGTTGTTTTGACTGCGTACTCGGTTAATATGGAACCAACCTATTTTTGTCGTTGATTTAACAGTTTAAAATCGATTGTTTTCGTAAGTTGTCGGTTGTTTTAACGTTCTTGCTAGGTACAAACAACTTTTTGTACAAACAACAAAAAGTTAATTCAACTTTTTTCTCAGTAGATTAAACAAAACGGTGCTCGGTTAGTTACATATTTTTCTCAGTGTGCGCATTCTCTATGACATTGCGTGTATTCACCCGACGTAACAGCTGTAGAGCAGCTACCAAATCGTTCGGTAACTTGATTCTGCTTTGAGAACGAATGCGTTCTCGGTCGTCATTTATCGAGCGCATTTCATTTGCGTTATGTTGAACTATCTCAATACCTGCTTATACTTATTAAAATTACCGCACGATAGCAGCGCTAGTGATGTAGCAGTTGGTAGCTAACCCATAACTGTTACGTCCTGTGAATGCGCTCATTGTGTTTTTTGTTATAGGATTATTAATTTTTATTTAAATATAGTTTACAGTCGATTAAAAATACCGTATGACTTATGACACACGGTCGTCTGTCTAAGGCGGTTGCTCTTCTCAGTGTACGCCTCGATTTGCAAGGCTCTGCATTTACCCGTGAAACACGTTCTTATATCAGAAAATATACTAGTTTTGTTAGGCTGACGCTGATTACTTGACTTGATGAAGTTTTCAGTAAAAAAATGAGCATCACATGTACGACTTAGTATTTGCCAAAAAAATTGTGTGACGTACAGACAGAGACGTAGATTTTATACAATATTTTTGCATTAAATAGAGAATGTTTCACAACTACGGATAGTAAAATTTCGAAGTAAAGCCTCTAAGGGCGAGTTTTTCAATCATCGTTTAAACTAAGTTCCAGCTGAACGAAGTTGAATCTCATGCGCTGTAAATTTACTGTAATGTAAACGAGTTACGGCGCATGAGCTTGAACTTCGTTCAGCTGGGACTTAGTTTAAACGATGATTGAAAAACGGGGGGCACTAAGAGTAGTTCAAATTCCAAATTGAAGTGAAAAAGTCCCATTATG
The DNA here is from genome assembly GCA_963924605.1 of Malthinus seriepunctatus. NCBI lineage: Eukaryota > Metazoa > Arthropoda > Insecta > Coleoptera > Cantharidae > Malthinus > Malthinus seriepunctatus. Next base: position 112,776,269 of record OZ004600.1, on the reverse strand, counting down.
TATATGTCTTTAAAGATGTAAGTATGTAAGGAAGTTGCCTACATACTATAAGAGCACTGAATGAAGATGTAAACATTAGGGTCTGGATGTAAAGAGCTAAATGATTAGGGCCTTATTTTTCGTGGGATCTACTAAACTGATCATTTTTGATGGGCCAAATATAAAATAATTCCTTTCAATATACACACATTATTTTCAAAGACTTTGTAGAAGAGCTTTTTGATGTAAATGATCGTGTCTAATCACGAAAAATTACGATGTATAGACTTGCGACTACTTTGGAAAAGTTCCTCCAAGGTGCAAGACAAGTTTTGTAACAAGACCTTAATTTGCCAAAAAATGAACAAAATTCCCCGACTAACATCAGATGATTCTGAATGTATTTTTGTGGAATATGTTACATTATGAATGAACAGATGTAGAAATCAAAGTTAGAGAAGAAAAATAGTAGTACATACGATAGTTGGATTAATAATAAGTTCTGAAAAAGCAGCACAATTGGAGTTATGCAATAGAATGACTAAGAATTTTCTCTCATTTAACTTCCATCTGCTCGTGCTCCCACACTGTTTCGTTGATAAATTTCCTCAAGATTCCATATCAACATTTAACTAATTATATTAATTTCCTATCCAAGTGAATTTATTATTATTTCAAAATCTATCTTGGTAGTTGTCTTACTACAATGTATTTAGGAACATGGTATCAAAAGCTATTTAAAAGCTCGTGGCCTACAATTAAGCAAATTTAAGAAGAATTTAAACGAAATTAAGTAATTTAAATTTTTTGTTTAATTTTCCACAAAGCACTTATAAAAATAAAATTTATCGCATCTACAGACGAAAACATTATAAAAGCATAGCAAATTGAGTGTAATACAAAAATAAAGCAATAAATAAAGGACTAAATTGTATAGAAATTAATCTTCGTTTATAGCATAACAATTCAATACCATTAGGTACCATAAAACAGTAAATACATAATTTTATATTTGCGAGCAGGTAGCTAAAATTCTAGTCACGAAAGTGAAAAGTAGCGTTTTATTAATTACGCTAAATCGAAAACAGTTTTAAGTGAACAAACTTAATGGTATTTTAACGATCTTTAAATGATTTAAAACCTTTAAACGCACATTGTCGGTTACTAAAACCATAACAAAATTGTGGTATTTTTTAAAAACCCATAGATCAAACGCTTAAAAAATACAAAACTTGGACTTTTCAAATTGCATTTTTGATGGCGTGTTTTCTGATACGAAACGAATTTGTCAAATGTAATTTTTAGAAATCACGGATATACACAAGTTTTTTTTGTCACATACAGCGAGTGCATGCCATTAAACTTTTATCTCAAATTTTAATCTCTATATATAAGAATCAAAGTCCTGAATGACTGACTGACTGACTGACTGACTGACTGACCTATCATCGCCCAGCCCAAACCGCTGAACCTAGAATCGCGAAATTTGGAGAGCGTGTTCCTTTCACGATGTAAGCACCCACTAAGAAGGGATTTTTCGAAATTCCACTCCTGAAGGGATATACAGGGTGTTGAAATATTTTTTATTATGTTTTAATACTACCAAACCGCTGGCCCTAGACACACGAAATTTTGGAAATACATTCATTTGACGATATAAGCAGACACGTATTCAAGGATTTTTTGATATTTGACTCCTCAAGGTATATACAAGGTGTTTATCTATACAGTGTAAGGAATCATTGGAATATTATCATTCCCGATAGGAATATCAAAAAACTGTTTGATACGTCAAATCGATTTATTCAAAACCAAACATTTTCCGATAATTTTAATTTTTCTAACCCTTACCCCCTTCGAGCAATGACGTCACCGGGATTTTTTTTAAACGATAATTTATTTTTTCTTGCGGAATCGGATAGTACAGTTTGTTATCGTCACAATTTGATAAAAGGAGTTTTTGAAATTCCACCCCTGAAGAGATATACAAGGTGTTGAAAAGTTTTAAGGTATTTTTTATTAATCCCAAACCGTTGGTCCTAGAAACACGAAATTTTGGAACTGTATTCCTCTGACGAAATAAGCGAACACCCCTTAAAGGATTTTTTGAAATTCAATTCCTGAAAGAATATACAAGGTGTTTAAAGTTTTTTATATTATTCGTTAGCAATGGAAAACCGCGGGTTGTAGAAACACAAAATTTTGGAAATATAATCCTTTGACGAAGATTTTCCACAATGCCACTCCTAAAGTGCTATACAGGGTGTTTAAAGGTTTAATAGTGTTCTTTGAGATTAATTGATAAAAATTATGCTTCTTTTACCGACATAGACAGTAGACGCCCACCATCAAAAGATATTTCGAAGTGCAAATCCTAAGGGATATACATTCTACAGGGTGTTTAATGTTCAAACTTAAGTTATTGGTTAAGAAAAATCGGTTATATACTTATTGTAACGCCATATACACACACACACCAATAAGAACACCTGTTTAAATGCAACTACCAAAAAAAGATACAGGGTGTTGAAAATTATTGTAATACTTATTTGTAACAGACACATCGTAGTATTCTACATTCATTTAACTACGTAGGCACCCGCTAAGAAGGGATGGTTCGAAAATCGACTTCTAAAGTGCTATACAGGGTGTTCGCAATGTTAATAGTGCAACACAGATGATTAGCATTCTACATTCCTTTCATGAAATGAACAAGCATTAACAAGGACATTGTATAAATGCAAATGCTAAATAAATATCGAGAAAAATATACAGGGTGTTGAAAATTGTAGTAGTCATTTGTAAGAGACACATCGTCGCCTTCTACATTCCTTTAACGTCGTAGACACCCGCTAAGAAGGGATTGTCTGAAATGCAACTACTAAGTGCTATATACTGGGTGTTCAAAATGTTAATGGTGCTTTGTAATCAACACAAATGATTAGCACTCTACATTTATTTGGTGAAATGAACACACATTAAGAGGGACATTGCATAAATTCAAATGCTAAACAATTATACAGGGTGTTGAAAATTGTAATAGTAATTTTAAGAAACACACTTTAGCATTCTACATTCCTTTAACGTCGTTGGCACCGGCTAAGAAGGGATTTTTCGAAATGCAACTACTAAAGTGCTATACAGAGTGTTCAAAATGTTAATACTGCTTTGTAATCAACACAAATGATTAGCATTCTACATTTCTTTGCGGTAATTAACACACATGAAGAGGGAAATTGCATAAATTCAAATGCTAAACAATTATACAGGGTGTTGAAAATTGTAATAGTCATTTGTAAGAGACACAGTTTAGCATTCTACATGCCTTTAACGACGTAGGTACTACCCGTTAAGAAGGGATTGTTCGAAATGCGACTACTAAAGTTTTATACAGGGTGTTCAAAATGTTAATAGTGCTTTGTCAGCAACCCAAATAATTACCATTTTACATTCCTTTGATGAAATGAACACGCATTCAGAGGGACTTTATTGCATAACTTCAAATGCTAAACAATTATACAGGGTGTTCATTATCAAGTAGTAATTTGTAATTACCTACTGTACCAGTGAGCATTTTACATTCTATTAACGACATAGCCACCTGCTAAGAAGGGAATTCTGTAACTGAGGTTCCTAGAGGACTATACTACTATACGGGATGTTCAAAATGTTAATATATTTTTTAAACAGCAGAAATTAGCATCTTATTTTCATTTGGCGCCATTGGTACATTCTGAATGACGTGAATGTGTAAGAATGTGAAAGTGTAACGCACCTATTTATACAGGGTACTAATATTTACGGACGATTACTACAAAAACTTAATCTTCGATGTTGACGTCCCTCATTGTAATGAAATAAAAATATCAAATTTCATACTGATTACTCATAAACCATTTTAAATTAGTACATAAAAAGTAAATGGACATAAAATAGAAAGGTTCCGTGGCGAAGCTCGGGTACCCGGCTAGTCTATCATAAGTTGTTACCATCAGTCGCCATTCAGTGCACGTTCGTTTAATCGTCGAGCCATGGCAGTCGACAGATACCACTTATCAAGATTTTCCTGAACTTAGTGCACGGTCGTTGTTATGTGGCGTTGCCTTTTGAATGATACACGATTGTGGTAGAGTACAATAGGTTCGGCTTTTGAATTTTCAGGTCATAATGATAATGATTAACGGTAACGTCGTATAACTTTTACTCGCCCTTTTAAAGCTCAAAGCGAAATAATTTACCCAAGTAACAAATTTTTATGAGGGTAAAAATAACTTTTTTTATCAAAATATAAAGTATACCTACAGACACTCTCATAATTAATATACAGGGTGTTTTTTAAACATAATCCATTTAAAAAAATTATTTTCTTTAACTTTCATTGCTCAATAACTAATGATAGTAATAAAATGACTAATATCGTCACCCTCTCTGACGTGTCTTGTAAAACCTAAAATTTGAAAAGAACAGGAAAGTTTATAAATTTTGCTGAAAACCCACTGTTGCTATGTTGGGTCTTTCGCGTCCAGTGTCCACCTTCCCTCGTTGGAGCAGTATAGAAATTAGACCCACTAGGTCGGAAAACCAGAGTCCATTCGGACTAGCATATTTTACTACCAATCTACAGTGAAAGTCGGATATAGCGACGGCGAAGGGACCGACTAAAACGGGTCGTTATACCCGGTCGTCGTTATATCAAGACACCCATTTTTATTATTAAGAAAAAATTTTATTAAGAAAGGGACATAAAAATAAATAAAGAAATATTAAAAAACAATAATTATTAAAAATAAACTAAGAACTAATGCTTGATCAATATCTGCATGACTGGATAGCCGAAGTTTTTTTTTTGGCAACAAATTTTCATTAAACGCATCCTTGATTTTAACTGGGTTGTTCCATATCGTAGAGACACTTGAATGCGATAATCTGAACTCATTTGCAATGTTATTGTTGGATTTGGATTCACCTGCTTTAAATCTGCGTTAAGTTTTTCCTATGTAGAAGCCATTTTTTCTTACACAATAAGTTAGCACTTGTATACGTAACGAAATTATGAGACAGTCAAAAGGGACAAAATAAATGCGAACAAAATGCGTTACGTTTTTTTCCCGTCCGCGGCTGGGTGATTCCCCGAGAATTGCTTGCAGCCATAGGTTGCAAACATACCCAGGTGGGACCAAGAACCACGCCTACGCGTTAGTCTTTACCATATATCGCGTCGCGTCGTTATATCCGGTCTGCCAAACCAAAAATTTGCTTTTTTTTCGGACGTTAAAAGCGACTTCGTCGCTATATCCGGCGTCGCTATAACCGGATTATTTTATATTCAATTGAATACAAATCCAACCAAACATTCAAATTCCCGTCGCAATATGCGACTTTTTGTTATAAGCGACGTCGTTATTCGCGACTTTCACTGTAGTTACTCGCAAGAAGAATGAAAAATTATAAATAAACAATTTGAAAAAAGCGTACTGAGTAAATGCCCTCTGTATATTTTTTCTTGGCGATACAAACACAAACAAAACGCAAAGTGGCATATCAGAGACGTTAGCAACATGTAAATGCGGAAACTCATTTAAAATAAACAATATGTTAAAGTTCTCATTGTTATTTAAATTTAAAAATAAATTTTGAACTTGGCACTAACCCCACACCAGTTTATCGTATAATCAAATTTGCTAAGGTTTAGTACAAATTTACAATTAGACTGTAACTTTGTCTCTATACTTCATTAACAATTTAATTGGTTGGTGCTGCCAACATTAACTAATTATTTAAATTATTGTTTGCTAAATATTTATCGCTTTTATAAAAAGATGTGTTGGGTTTATTTTCTTTGTTACAAAGTAATACAAAATTACGTGTCTTTTGAAAAAACAATTACTTCGTAATTATCCACTATACTTATCAACGGATAAAGCGTAAACATTAAATTAATTGATTATTTAGAATTGAAAATTAAATGAATCCGTAATTTTGTTCAATTATTGTAAAATGTTGTTAGTTGCAATTAATTATTACGACGAACGCTGATGACTGATGAATATTTAAACCAAGGTTAGTTTTAGAATGGGTTTAGAAGCTCAAGGTGAGCTTTCATCTTGTCTCATCTAATGATTTATGGTTAATCTACTGAGTGTTAATATATGTGCATGGACTATTTCGAAATTAGTTACAGTCATTTACTAAAAGGACGATTATTCCTTCAAGACTTAAGAGAGTCGTCACCAACCGATAAAACTCTTTTTCATCGACTTCCTACGTTATTAGAGCTAGACGATTTTCAAATCTGTAGTTTAATATGGAAACAGCTTGTTGTGCTGTTGTTATTGATGAAAGAACATGAACAGTACACATGTGGCCAGAATCGTCATTCGACGATTAAAAACAGCTTAAAAACGCTTAAAAACGCCTTGCATAATGAAAGTAAAGGGGACGTTAATAAGAGAAATTAAACCCCTAGACTGGAGAATCGAGCCATCTCGACAACAAAGTGGGAAAAGCGAGTATCGCGTTCTGGCAGTGACGAAGAGCCGAGGGGCAGTAGTGGGGACTCTCCCCAAAGATAACCTACTGTACAATAGACTGTACCTACATGTACAATAATTCCGTATAAAACAAACTCCGAGAAGTGCAAAGATTGGTATGCCTGTCAATCGCTGAAGCTATGAGGACCACACTCACCGCAGCTCTGGAGACGCTTCTATGTCTGCCTCCACTTGACTTACACGTGAAGGAAATGGAACTGATGTCGGCTATAAGACTGGCGCGATTTAGGGCTGTGGACAACCAGACGAGGGAGTACAAGGCAGACGAGGTTCAATTCTAAAAAATTTCCTCTACTAGAACTGAGATCTGATCGTATTCCACCCAAATACATATTCAACAAAAGGTTTATCAGCTTGTTAACAACACGAGACCTCTCGGTAATGCTGATATCCATATGTTTGCCGATGGGTCAAAAACTGAATCTGGCTCAGAGACAGGAATCTTCTAGAACTAGAAATTAATATAAGTATACTTTTAGGTAGATTCACTTTGGTTTTCCAAGCTGAACTTAATGGATGACACGTAGGGCTGCTATCGCGGCCTTGAATCGCCAGAGAATAACTTCGAAGATGGTCTCGGGCTGCATCTCATCACTAAACGACATTTCGACAAGTAATGCTCTTGAAATCGGCTGGATCAAAGAGCACCAAGGTAACGAAGGCAGTGAGAGGGCAGATGAGCTGGCAAGGCAGGGCTCGGGCTCCTAACCGAATGGGCCGGAACGGACCCTGACTCTGGCAGTCAGCACTCTCAAAAACCTCATAAAACAAAAAACACTAAGCTGACATAGATATATGTGGTCGAAAGGAACGGGCTGTAGATAAGGCAAAGCAGAAATTTTTGCTCCTTTGACACGACAGGACATTGTAAGCTAAAAAAACACCTTCACACTCTTAGGACTGATCGATAGCCCTAGATGCAGAGGTTGTTATTAGGAAGATAAAGCTGCGGAGCACGTGCATTGCCCGTGTCTTGCGATAGTATCAATTACAGGATCCATACTTGGTGACTACTGGTTGGATGTGGGCAGAATCAGAGAACCACAATCAGACTCCACCTGTCAAGCTGCTCGAGTTCATTTTAAAGTTGATATGGCTCGAAGAGTGACGGGGAAGAAGACGCTTCTGGGGAGGTAGCACAATGAACCCGATCGAGCGGCCAGCACCTAGGGGACCTAGGAGTAGGAAGAACAAACTCTATAGGTAGAGGTACTAGAATAAATTATACTGATTATAATTTCTGTTTTTGCGTTTTTTAATAAAGCTATTTCCATCACTATTTCCCACCACAGAAGGAAGAAATTTTACTTCAGTAACCAATGACGTCGTTATCTAAGGGCCGTTTTAGATGAACTAAATATGGTTGTAAGTGTTAGTAACTGAATCAACTCGAGGAGCAAAAGCAAGCGAATCTAAGTGTTAACGTCGTGCACGCCGGTCGTGCGTAAAAATTTTGACGCACGACGTTAAAGCTTAGATTCCCATGCTTTTGCTCCTTGAGTTGATTCGGTTACTAACAGTTAGTACGATACTTAGTCCATGTCAAATAGCCCTAAGCCTAAAATCTATATTAAAAAAGCCCTTTAGATGTTACCCAGTTACCCTCTCTAACTGCAAGTAAACTATTTTAAAAATTGATACTTTCCATTTCCATCTTTTGATGGCACTCCTTCATTCGTTTTAAACTAGAAATCTACATTAATTTTTTCAGAAGAAGATTTATTTTACGCTCTTCCTCGCCCAATCTCGATCAATTAATTAACTTTGTCTGGTTTCTAAATTAAAAGCATTTCATACTCTAATAATCATAAGTTGAGCAATTTTCCAAGTTATTTTTCTGGATACATTTCAATTATCTATCTTACAGTTACAGCTGTATAAAACATTAAATAAGACGTTATTTTAAAACCGTCTAAAGCAGCTGCAAAATCATGTCAAATAGTATAAAGAGAAAGACTCAAATATTATAAAGCCGACATAATGTACTCGAGTTTTATCAATATATTTATAAAAGCAAAATTTTTATACTGAAATATCTTTTAAATATTTAGCATTAGTGAAACCACGTGGAACCAATAAAGGGAATTTTAATATTGAGGAAGAATAAATACCTGCTTCTACTACATTATTCGTGTGTTATGAATGGGTAAACGACTCTTTAATCAATGCGATGATGAAATATTGAGATTGAATCTTTGCTTTTCATCGATTATTCTATTCTGTCATTTCCTGTAATAAATAAATATACAACACAACACGACAAGTATGTGATAAGTAAACAATACCCATTGTAGTTTCATTTAATTTTGTTATTATTATATCTCTGTTTTAATTATATTTATATTAGATATCTATCGATTAACTTATATCGCATCTCTACTTTGTCTTAGTAGGTAATGGTTTTAAGGCCGGTTTGCACCACTTCTTCCGTTGTATGGATATAATGCACATGTGTAAATTAACTACATACAATTATGTTAAATTTAAAGAGAACCTCCCTAAGAATTAAGTTTAACACTTATCTACAATAATCCATTTATTGATTTTTTAAAATATAACTATCTATAAGTACTGATCTAGACTGCGATGTCCTTTGTTATTTCAGTAGTAGTCAAAAATCGTCAGGAACTACAAGTTTCGTGATCTACCCTGTATGTTTTACTTTCAACTAACAATGTACTGTGTGGAAGGTTTTGAACCTTTGTATTCGAATTTAGTAATTGTCATTTTTAGACAACTTTAGGAAAACGTTAGAAAAGCTAATAGAAAAATAATTTTTATTTCGACAAAAAGTGGAGTTGGCTTGTTTGCGCATTAAGCATTCGAAAAGGATGTTACCCACACCAATATAAGTTTAGGCCTATCATCTGGTTACAAATTTAATTTTAGTCTCTGATTTCTTAACATCTCTTGTTCGTATGCTTCTGCATCTCCTTTCTATCATTAGATAGTGGGGGATATAGGAAAATTATCGACTGCGTGGCGCAATTGTCGCTGCACTAACGGATTTTAAAGTGCAGTTTACTGTGCTAGAGTTTGGATGACCATCGAAGTGATTATACAAACATGCTGGTTATCCGTGTTTTGAAGGTCCTTTAAACCGTCTGCAAGGCCGCACTGGCTAGTGGTTGGCCCCACTAGCTACAAAATTAATTGACGTAACGAGTAGAGACTCTATCACGAGACTGGGTAGCAAAGATTTCCTACAAGCTCTATAGCGTCGCAGGCGCAAATTTTTGGAATTTTCAAGCTCATCGAGCTTAGATCAACTTTAGAATTTTTAATAATATTTTTGTACTCCAAAATTATGATTCGTTAAGTAAAACAAAAAAGTTATGCATGTGTTCTCATCTACAGTGAAACACACTGTATGTTTATTATGAACTTTTTTGAGCCGGTTAGCAAGCCGGGCCAGTCCGGGCCTGGGCCGTCTGTTCAGGCTAACCTAACCTAACTATGATAATCTAACGCTAACTTAGGTTAGCATTTAAATTCTAGGCTAAAATTGAAACAAATGCTATCTTTTACACTTGCTTAGGGCCAGTATTATAAACGAAGGTTGAAACGAAGGTTAGCTGTCAATTTAGTGTGACGTAATTGGAAATCATAGTGAAATTGACGTTTATTTGTAATTTCAACCTAAGGTTGAGTCAACCTTCGGTTTAACCTTCCTTTAACCTTCCTTTAATAGGTTGCGTCAACCTTCGGTTGAGCCTTAGTCTAGCAAACAAATAAATTTGAAATAATAGTCAAAGTGAGGCTTATATTAGTTGATTACTATTTTGAGCCATTACTAAGGTCTTGCCTTCCAGTTAGGCCTTTACAGGCGGCCTGAACGCTGTTCAGACGCTCCGGTTTGCCTGTGCACTGTGCAGTGTGCAGACCGCCTGAACGGTGTCCACACGGCAAACCTGTGTGTGTGGACCACACCATGTCCATGTCCAGCGACGGCTGATGTAAAAGTGGTTACTGCCGGTTAGATGCTCAAACAATTGTTAGTAAGGATCTTTTACATCCTTTTAATAGGCTAATGAACTCAGCAGTCGATGTCAAAATTAAAATTTCTTTAAATCATTCCACGATCATCGGAGTTTAAATGCATTTCTTTTATTCTCAGATTATCACTATAATGACAATGTGCTGGAACAGTTATTGTAGATAAAAAATTTAAAATTGGAGCAGTAAACTGTGGTTCAACACCTGCCATAAAAAATGGAATGATTTGAAAGAAATCATTCAAGAAATTAATGATGAACACTCTAGAGCCAGTACTATAAAGCTCTAGATTAACTACTGTCAGCATTAAATTCAACATGACGATTTTGATTTGTCGTTTTATCCTTTCAACGCTAATTGGTCAAGAATAACAAATAATAACTGTAGATAAGTCAAATTAATTTAATGTGAACCTTAAACATTTTATGTCGAAATTAAGGGCTGTTGGGTAAGTTCCGGACATTTTATTGTGGAACACATTGTATAATCCACATGCTTTTTTTGTATTAAGCAATAACCCAATAAAGACTGTTATTACTATACCATTAAACCAATTAATGCTCCACTTATAATTTAAATGAACATTAATTTTAATTTGATAGATATAACGCTACGAATAAAACCTCGACGCTTTCGTTTTAGATTTAAATGGAAATGAATCTTGTTACAATTTGTAATGTATTTTTAACAAAATAAAAACTATTTCAAGCAATGCTTATTAACCGCTTTAAAATTATGTAACATTCGTTTAATTTAACTTTTTAATTGAATTACTTTTTACGTTTGTTGTTGAAAGCAATTTTAACTAATTTTATGCTTTTCCATAAAAATATTTTTATCCAAAAAGAACCAATAAAAGCGTTGACATAATTATAATATTTATATTTTATTTGACTTATAGGTGTGATAATTTATAAAAATATTCCAGTTTCACTAGGGTGGATATCTGAGCCAAACAGCTAAATTTGTAACTACACTTTCAATTTGTTTATCTTCACCGTTCAAAATTCACTCAACCGAAAATGAGCTATTTGAATATATTTCTACTAATCATAAAAATTACAGTTAGGTACTCCTTATCCTTCGGAACACAAATAAAATATTTTCAAAAATCGGTTGAGAAGCTTCATAATTTTTTTATTTTTCAAGGAAATAACAATCCCCTTTTACAATCGACACAAAACAACTTCTTTTTCTTTTCCCTTCTCAGCGTGTCTCTTTACAAAATTATAGTAAATATTTTTTCTACTTTAAAAATTTTCTTTACGAACATAAACAAATAAGGATTTATTTAAAAACCCCCTAATAAACTCAAAATTACAAAAAGACCATAAACATTAAATTTTAAAGTGTGGAAAGGGTTTATTCGTTTAAAACGTTTCAACTGCTTAATTATTTTTCCTTTTTCAGAAATTCATCATAATAACGAGAAAGTTTACAATCGCAAAATCACATTCTCCCTATATTTAAAAATTGGAAAGCTTGGTTATTAAAAGCCCTTTTTCAAAAAATGTCAAAATTGACGAGTGAAATGTAAAGAGCATCGATGGTTAGGGTAGATGGTGTACACTCGCATAAACCTTTTGTTCGTCTTCTTTTAAAAAGCGTTTTTTATGATATCCATCGTACAATAAATACCATGGGTATATGTGTCAATCAATTAGCAATGGAGAAAAGTAAATAATTGAATAGGTGATAGCTGGTAAAAAGCTCACGTTGGTGTGAATTTATTTTTGCGTCTTCTAATTAACGACCAACTGTTAAATTTTTAAGTGACTTTTGTGTTAATTTTTTTCTTAAATTGTGGGCTCGTATGTTTAAGTTTAATTAAATGCAAAATAAACACACTATTATTAAAGTGGATAAAATTAGTAAGCGAACCAAATAAGTTAATACATAGATAGCACATGTCGTTTCCTTATAACAAATGCAGGGCACGTACAGAACACTGACATCATAGCAGTGTGCAGTAATTACCGTTTTTAGTTTCCAATTTCAAATGTTAATCAGGAGGAGGATTGCCATGTTCTCACGCACGCGGCCCTTTCCTCTTCCTTAATGCTATCGACATCCGTTCCGGTTTCAAAAATATCACCACCAGTACGTTATCTATGTCCTATATGGGATCCAGACTTTTCGGATTAGAAAAGATAACAACAGTGTATTGTACACATTTAATCATTTTTTGTAATTATGAGTTTGTTTAACCGGTTGAACAAATCTTACTCACAAATTGTACATGTTTTCATTGATTACTAAATAAAGATGCGTTTCCGCTGTGTCGAACGAAAAGTTTGCAAAATTGTTAATTTTCATTTCCTAACCTACCCTAATAATCGCTAATCAGTTTTTAACACGCTGTCGTTTAAATGAGACTCGCATTCATTAAAATCCATCGAAATATAAAGAACCAAAAAACCATTAATCAAGTAAATTACACAAAAAGTACTGAGTTTTGTTCAGTGATGGTTGAGTGCTCGAAATATGTAGTTTAAACGCCCCAAATGCATCATCGTTTAGGAAATTTTCGAAAAATGCAAAACCTTGCCAAAGGCAACCTATTGTTGTTGTTAGTTGGTTACTTTGCAATTACTTTACCCGACAGGATGTGAAATTAAATTACTTTTCAAATATCGTTAATTAACAGTTATGAATGAGAGCCGAGAAAGTTTTATTCATTCGTGGTAATCGTATTCAAAACTATGCACAAACTGGAAGTGTAGGTACTGGTGTGCACATTAAATTAAATTAAAATCTTTCAATTATACAATCCAATAGTAAGTAAGTGAATAATGCATAAATGCTTGAAAGTCAATTGAACTGAACAATAGTTAATTAATAACTAAAGTTAATTTCGTAAAGTTAGTAATTTATAAAATTGTGCACAATTTTAAATAGATTAACATTGCTGCACATAAATTTTAAATTAAAATAGTTAAAGGGTTAAAAATGTATTATTTTTTTCTGTTCCGACCCTTTTTATATCTCCATGTAATCTCCATATGTTATGACGCCCTTCTGTTATAAACTATAATTTTAATCTTTTTCCCACTTGGACATTTTGGTTATTAGTAAAGGATTACGAGCGTAGATTATGAGTTTTTTTGGTTACACCTACTTTTTTTTTAATTATTTCATTTATCTAAAATTAGTTTTTTGGTTTATTATTTGAGTCAATCAAGATTTTCAGATTTCGACAATTAAGAAAATTTTATTTACAAACTTGCTGTTGTACTCAACTTACCAAACAATGTTGGAAACTTACATAAAAAACCTCAACTATTAATTTGTGAGGACATACCTTTGATCTCGATGTTCAGTATGCATCATAATTATGTTATTGTAAATTAAAACTTATGCATTAGAAGTGAAGTTGTACGAATCAATGTTTAACTGAAACGGTAACGGACAGATCAGACCGTCATTTGACGGAAAAGCGTAAGGAAATTTGGTCGAACGAACAATTAGTATAATCAGTGGTGTGTTGTAAGCAACCGGTTATTTATAACGTCAACGTTGAGTCGTTGAACGAAGCTGGATATATCTCTGTTGCATTCTGTTAAATAAAGAAAAAAGACTCAACGTTCGGGTTATTATAACTGGTTGCTTACAACACACCACTGAATAACAGACATTTTAGTGCAATGAGCATATTAATATGACTTTATTAAATTTTGTTTGTTGTCTTTGGAATATAGGTAATTGCAAAAAGATGACATCGTTGCATAATACCAAAATCTTTATTGCAGATTTACTAAAGGGTAAAATGTCTGTGACCGGGGGCTGTTTTCATAAACAATATCAACATCATACAAAATTGCAAACGAGATTAGAACGAGCTCGGTTGCATACAAGACAGAGTTGACTTCTAAAAGCATAATCATTTATCCAAAAGTAGTGCAAATTGTCCATTCGGCCATATGCTCGTTCTATCGTCCGATTGGTTTAGTCCGTCATCAGCATGGCATAAAGCCAGAATAAGCTATTCCAAGAATAATAGTGAATTGTTTTATAAGGAGGAAAAGTTAGATTTTGTCTGACGATGACGAGACTGTATTTGACGGATACATATATCACACAATCAATGAGTCAATACACTACAATACAAGCAATACAATCCATATAGAGGAAACCCCAGTCGGGAAACCAGGCCCGAAACCAGACTGTATTGTCAGGACCGACTCAAAAAATTTCAAGAGGGAATGAAAAGCTAAAATCAGGGTTTTCTCTCATCTGGGTTTGTATATAAACCCGTTCACCACTGTAATCTCTTCTGAGGATGGAAACTCTGGCTAGAACAGGCTTAAAATATTCCAGGGTAGGCTCAGTCTGCTCTGGCTAACCCGTGACCACGGCTCTGCGGGAAACAATATGGTTAGTTTGTCAAATTCAAAAGAGAACGACAATACTTAAATGATGAGAACCGCGAAGGTTGTCATACATCGGCTGTCAGTTCAAAAACCATTGAAGTTGTGACTTGTGAAGCTGATGGTTGATGAAAATCCATGATCTAGTTATTCAATGATTCAGGAATCTAAGGGCCGATTTTACAATTAAGGCTAAACAGCAGTTTAAGTTAAACGCCGGTTGAATCTGAGTTCAATGCAAATTCTTAGTATAGTAAAATCAGATTCAATCGTAGTTTACCGTAGTAAAACTCAAGTTATGTTAAACTCTAACCGGCCCTAAGAGGTATTGAATTTGCAGCAGTATCAAAATATCTACATAACGAGCTTAAAGTGGCCATCGAGTCAGCTAGCAGTGGTAGAAGGATTCGCAATTAACATGTTATCAATTTATCAAAAACAGTTTTAGAAAAGCAATAAAGTTTTTGTTTTTCTCGTTGCTGAACGTCTAAAATATCCTTTATGACTGGCCTATTATTCCGTTGCTCTCAGAAATTACTCATCTCACAAATTGTGAAATGAATGATTCTAGGTACGTTAATTTATATTCAGTTTATAAAAGAGTTTTGTTATTTTGTCATTAACGAGCTATTTAGAACTTCAACTTCCTACTGTATCCTCAACGTAAGGGTCGTTTTACATGGAATAAATATCGTACTAACTTGTTAGTACTGAATCAACTCAGGAGAAATTTCAACACACGACCGTACACGATGTTAAAGCTTAGATTCCCGTGATTTTGCTTTTCTAGTTGATTCAGTACTAACAAGTTAGTACGATATTTAGTCCATGTAAAAAGATCCAGATTAAGCTAAATCCGAATTGTCACTACTTGATTAGATTACGGAAATTTCGTTATGACGTATACTTATACTATGGTTATAAGGTTATGACAATAATGTATAGGGAACGCTAGAACTAGTACTTATATGAGCGTTTTACAAGTTTTAGTAGCTCCAGGACCACTTGACAATAGTAATTTAACATTAACATAATGGAATAGATTAGATAAGTACATAATTTTATTTTAAAATAAAGGTATTATAAATACTATTTTCTCTTTTCAGAGCTTGTACTGAATAGATTTCCTTTCCTTTGTAAACTCTCTTGGCCTTTGTTTTACCTATATGCTCATTACTCTTGTGGGGGATGAGCACACTTCAAACGTATACTTATTGAATAAAAATATCGAATTACTATCAGGAAGGAGTGTTAGTAACCGTTGCATGGAGGAAAAAGTGCGACTGAAATAGCTATTTTCGTCTCATACACATATGAGGGTGTACTGATATCTAGTTAGCCTTAGGCGACTTTTCTTTAATAAAAGCAACTCGCGTTTGAAGTGTCACCCACAGTGGCGGAAATAACGGGCCTGCAGGCCCTGCGTTACGCCCAAGATAGAAAAGGCCCCAAGATCGTCCCGCATCGTTTAATATAAAATTAATATAAAATTTCGTTATAAAATCGAATTGAGGTTAAATAAAATAATTATTAACGGGAATGGGTATTAGGGACCCCATCCTAGATTTTGCGGGAGGGCCCTCAAACTCTTAGTTACGCCACTGGTCACCCATCACATTATGTGATTCACATAGTTCACGTCTATTTCGACATGGAAAAGCTGCAGCAAAATGGATCCCCAAAGCCTGAATGTTGAGTAGACTGTAGAAGCGAGCAGGAAAGATAAAATTTTCGCTCTCAATTATCAATCTGTGTTCGTTTTGACAAGAATACTGACTTCTTAAGCCACATTGTTACCATGGACGAAACTTGGGTACATTTCTACGACCCAGAAGCAAAGCAGCAATCTATGGAGTGAAAGCATTCTGGTTCTACAAAGCCGAAAAAGTTCCGCGTTTAAAAATCTTCTGGAAAAGTTTATGAATAAATTTTTGGGATTGTCATGGAGTAATCATGATCGATTATCTTGATAAGAAAAGAACTGTAACTGAACAATTCGATCATTCAACGAGAAAGAAATAGTGAAGAAAGACGCGGAATGTTGGCCACAGGTGCCTTGTTTTTGCAAGACAATGCTCCAGCACGCAAATCGCTCGTTGAAATGGAAACAGTTCGTGATTTGGGGTTTGAATAGCTATAACACTCTCTTTCACCGGATCTGGCCCCTTAGTCCTATTATCTCTTCCAGCAAATGAAAAGGAGTCTGAAAGAAAGATAAAAATTTCTTTTTGAAAGTTTTAGAGATGTTTCAGGGTCGCTAGGCTATAAATTTTTGTTGCTTCTATAGTAGGCCAACTACTACCCCCCCTCTAAACAAAATACCTCTAACAAAATACCCCCTCATATCAATGGTTTTAATGCTCCTTACGAATGGAAGAAGAACTGATTAGCAATGGGCAATGGTTGCAATAGGAGAAACGGAGCGGCAATACTCATTTTGGTCCCCCATTGCGGTCACATATTATTGCCTGTGATGATCTGTGATGCTCCTTCCTAATAGTAACACAATTCTTTAGTTCAATGGGTTAATAGTTTAAATTTTAGTGGTAGTAGTAGGTCAGACTATAGCTCCAGTATGCCCATATGCCCAACCATTTACTCTCCAATTCGAATGGTCCTTTTATTTCTATAAACTGACAGAAATCTAAAATTTTTGATTTCTTAATTAAAATGGATTTGCTCACTTTCCACAAAATATGTCACATAAGTATCTAAAGGATATAACCCGCAACCGTAAAATTGATAAAACTTAGGTACAGCCAGCCTCACAATTATTGGCCACTCTGGCTATACGCCAGGGTGGTTATTACTTATTAGCCAATAACGACAAAAGGACAGAAGGGGAGGTTGTAGATTTACTATTTGTTGGCAAAATAAAGTTATCCCTTAATTTAAGTATAGGATGTTATGATGGTTACATCCACAATTCGTGATAAACGTATAGCCAGGGTGGCCATTGGCCAATAACTGCGAAGCTGACTGTACTTATTAGAAAAGAATTTCACACGCAAATTCAATACCAAAATAGTTTCATAAAAGGTTTTGATAATATTTAAGACTTAAGAAATCTTTTTTCAGATTCCAAAATAATCGTCTTGACCTATATGTAGCCACTCATACCATACCAACTTCATCTGCAATCTGCAATTTTATAGAGCATTTTCAGTAGGTATTTATCACGGTACTTATGCATTGCCAATTTAATGCACCGTTATGCAATACACATACACATTTATTGCATCTCATCACTGCCGTTGCTGTTATCATTTTAATGTTTTGCACATACATAGGTATAGCTACCTAGTTAAATAAGCTTCATCCTTTACGACTACCCACTGAAACAGTTAAAAATGAAGTATCTAACAATTTAGTTTTTTTACTTGAAATTAAATATTACAGAAGCACGCTAATACCGTTCTACAATAAAAAAGAATTTAATAGACGTATTATAATATTTTCGTATTGAAATTAATATCATTTATAATCAAAAGGACCGACGACTGTCAACGAAAAATCTGCATCAACTAATAAATTTCAACCCCAATATACACGACTGCAGCGGTTAACTTCAAAGAAAGACGAGGAGCGTTGCACCCCGATAAGTTTGCCAAGTATTAAAGATAAGAAAATTTACGAACGTAAAATGTTTTTCAAAATTGTAAATAAGAAAAACAAAGCTGGGGATAAACTTTGCATTTTTCATTGGATGAAAATAGTACCTATCACCACCTGTTTTATTTTATTTCTTAAAATTGCCATCTACAATCTACATTAGCATAACATTTTGTGCTTGTATGTGTATGTTCTTGTCGTCTTTAATTATAAATATTAGTTTTGGAGAAAGATGTAGAATACCCTCCTTACGTGCTAAACTCATTAATGCAACAAAATAGTGATCTGAATCTGAAGAGAACATTTCTGTGAGTTACTAAACTAAAATCTGTAGTTCGTGCTCTTATCCTCCAATTTCTGTAGCTGCGAAAATCGCAGCAGACAAATTTGTGTAATTGTATAACGTGTCTGTTAGAGCAATGGAACGCTTTCGATTTTCCAATCCGTTTAGTAGCGGCTTAAAACATTGAGGCGCGCTAGACAAACATTATTTGGACAATCGTCCTTTCTACGAGCTCAGCTCGAGCCAAATTGCTCTTTTACAAAAAGTATAAATCAAATTTGTTGAATACGCCCCTGCTTTTAAAAATCTCTGCGCGAGATTCCCAATCCCAATTAATTAAATGAAATTTTGAATAAAAATTTAAAATATCGATTTTAAAAGTTTATAAAGTTGGTTCACCATGAATTGGAAATGTAATTTCGTATCTTTCTTTTAAAGCACGTCATTGCGGGGGTGTAATTGCAAAGATGTTTCCAAGTTGGTTACATTTGAAACATCAATTTGTTCCAATCAATTATTGCTTAAAAGAAGCGAGTGTGAAGCTATTTAATTTTTCGGTCGCTGCATTTTGTATTCCCGAGGCATTAAAATAATTGGAGATAAAAACTAAATCTTAATTTAACCTGGAGGTACGTAAAGTAAAATGGACAGGGCGTACATAATTTACTTACTATTGCGGAATACACATTCGTCATATTCAAGAAAACGAAAAAAAATACTTTGGAAACAAACAAAAAGTTTTTTAAAATTCCATAAGTGTTTTATGGGAAAAGTTGAGAAGTTTTAATGATTTTATAAGAAATATTTTTGAGTTTTAGTCTTTTGTAGGTATTTGATGGTAATATTAAACGCTTAAGTTATAAAAGTTAAAAAAGCGATTATCGTAATAAATTGTGGCTGTTAGTGAAACTAAACACCCTCGGAGCTCGTATGGGAATGCTGGCAATATCTACAGACCGTAGCACAGCGCAAAACTATATCGCTGGTCATTCGAGCATGCTAGAGGGCAAAGAAATGGAGAATCGTTTGGTTTATCTGTGTTCTTAGTAGTTATTAGTATAATCAAATTACAGCTGTATGATGTTGCAGCAACTCAAGCTTGCAGCCGTAGTCTTTTTGGTTTTATGTGTTGCAGCAGATATCTAGGTTCTTAGTAAGAATTTCAAAGAACTGTGGTTAGACGCTTTATTTAAAATAATTTGCCAAAAACGTACATAATCCTGTATTAAATATTTTAAGATTGTCTGAAATTCCTTTTCCAATAGTGTATCACATGCCATAAGTATCTAAGCAATTAAAGACCTAAATGGACAATTAAATAGCAACACCATGTGAATTTGATCTTCACTCAGAATTAAAGTATAGGCGGTAAAACCAATGATTTGCGTGCATCAGAAGGTATGATTTTATTGAAGATAAACCGACAAACAAAAGAAAGTAAATTTGCTCAAATCATAAGACCTCTGAACCGTTAAGTGCAGTCTCTCAAAAGTAGGCTTCACGCGAGAGGCGAGAGTCTCGCATCGCATTAGAAATCCTTACTCTCGCCTCGTCTCGCCTCGTAAAAATTTGCAAGGGCGAGGCGAGCATGTGAGACTCTCGCGTGAAGCCCTACTCAAAAGTAAAAGTCCCGTGTACAAACTCTAATCAAGTCATAGAAGACTTTTGCAGCAAAGCTTTCTTTTGAGATTGACTATAGGTCACAAAACAAAAGCCTAGCTCCAACCATTTGATGCCCGGTCAATATGAAAAGAAAGGATTTATGAAATAGTTGCAAAAAACACTAACGAAATCTCGGTAAACCATCAGCTTCAATAATTATTTCTGGATATAACTCGATAAATCAGAGACATGGACAAAAATGGAGGTTAAAATTTGCCGTTTCTGCGACAGAACCCCAGAAATTACAAAATACATATTATGTTTCCAAGTGAGAAGCCATATACCTACTAGCAAAAATTCGTAAGTAGATAATTAAGAGAATTCGGCTTTAAGCATGTCTTCGTCATGTGACAATATAGTTTTGGGATACGACAGTAAACTAGAAACCTGTTCAAGGTCCACTATAGACGCCCAAAGGCCTTTATTATGATAGCCCTAAACGATCTAAAAGCTCTAGTTTCTTTGTGCAGGCCAAAACTGTGCAGTGTGCAGACAAACCGAAACTATAACCTTGCCCCAATATGTCCACATGTGCAGGCTTTTACTACGGCAGGCCTGCACACATGAAAAACTACATAGGTTGCCTGAACTGACGATCCACAGACGCCCCAGTTTGCATATGCAGACTAAAACGACGCCAGACAAACCGACACTATCATTCTGCCTCCACAAGTATAGTCAGTCTTACAATTATTGGCCACCCTGGCTATATGCGAGGGTGGTTATTGGTCAACAACGACAAAAAGGCTGAAGGGGAGATTGTTGATTTACTACTTGTTGGAAAAATAAAGTTACCCCTCAATTTAAATAGGGGGTGTTATGATGATTGCATCCAAACGTATAGCCAGGGTCGCCATTAAATATGAGGCTGACTGAACAGGACAAATCTACACAGCTCGTCTAAAGGATCTACAGACGTTTCAGTTTCCGCATGCAGACCAAAACGACACAGGTAAACCGGGAGTATCATAGTGCCTCCTGTCTCCACAGCAGGTTTTTCATTATAACAAGCCTGTGCAGGCCAAAACTGAGCAGGTCGCCTGAATTATCTACAGACGCTGTGCTTTGCCTGTGCAACAACAGCTGAATTCTGTAAGACTGTAAGAGAAAATTATTGTTAAAGTAACCGCACATCACGTCCACCTATATAAGAATGTTTTTTTCGGAAGCTTCTGATTTTACAAACCCCTAATTTGGGAATGTTGTGAATAGTCTGTGCAACCACTGACTACTGGACAACCTGTTGAGTGAGGCCTTGCTAGACGAGCTCCACTCATCTTATCATGTTCTGAAAGCTCCTTAAATGGTTTATCTGGTCCTTCAAAGGTTTAAAGGTTCCATAAGGTTTTGTATTGGCTATTCCAGACTTTCCATTGAGAGATTGAGAAAAATAAGTTTCTTAACATACTCGTATAGCTAAGCAACCTGTCATTAATAGTGAGCAAACGTTCTCTAAAGAGTCGACTGTAGCACTTAGGTCTGCTAAACCTAGACAAAACGCATTCGAACACTAGTGCACTCATGCTACAGAAGAATGGTAAAAATTAGTTGAATCAGAAGAGGTTATAGAAAGATGAAAGAAAGAGTAAAATTAAATACCAAATAGGATAGTAGAATTCTATTCAGACGAGTTACTAAAGGCAATTTTGGAAAGTAGTATTGAAGAACACAACGAATACAGAATTGCTATCCAAGACTGAGTTGCATTGTTGCATAACAAAGAGTTGCTCAGAACAGACAAAATTAGAAAGAAACGTTTCTACAAATTAATCAGTACATTAAAGACCTGCAAGAGAGCTTTTCAGGTTCAAGCCTAATATTGTTATAATATGTCTACAGGTTTGGCTGCAATGGAGCAAGAATTGATTAAAGTTCCAGAATTGAGGACTCTCTCAAATAGTGTAAATGGACAATTTAGGACTTAAGGCACTTTAATTTCCAAACCAAAACTCTTGAGATAAATAGACACTTGCTTCTGTCCCTACCTATCTTAATTGCTATTTTTTGAATTATCACTATTCAAGTATTTTTCATTATGCCAATGACTAAACCTAGAATGTATCATACTCTTGTAATTAAACTGAATATCAGCAATAACAGATGCATTTAATAAAATCAAAAACAGGGCACTTCATAACAAATCTTCACTTTAAGTACCCAAAGTCATTATTAATTAGATTTTGTGCACTTTAACTTATCATAAGATTTAAGATTATGACACACCCATTAAATTTTCTTTTTCTGTATTTTTTTTTCAGATTTTAGATATTTTCTCAATTATGAATTTTAGAAAAAAACTTCCTATTAACTTTCTAATTATAATAAAATTTAATAGGTAGTAATTTTAATTGAAAAATGATATCTTTATAAGTACGTACATATAAATATTTATCTAAAATGTAAATAATACATAACAAAAAGTAAATAAGTAGGTCGTTTAATAAATAAACCGCTAGGTGTCTCTCTAAGCCTCGTTCGTTCCGTTTTTAAATACCTATATTTTTCCCAGATACGGAATGTGATTTTTTTTAACGTATAAATAATAAATTTAGTTATTAGAGTAAATTTATAGCAATAATTATAAATAAAGCTTAAGTAAAATATAACGTAGTTTCTTTAATTATTGTGCCATTCGTAATTAAGGAAAACCATTAAAATGAAATTATTAAATTTGTAAATTTCCAACTACTCATAGATCATTTTTAATATTATTTTTAATGATTATTTGTAATTTTGTAAACATAAAAAAAAATGACGAAGAGTAACGAGCTGAATAATGTAAATTTTCAAACAAAAGTTCGATTTTCCTCATTAACTTTTAAAATGACAGTTTTGATTTTTTAAACTATAATTTAAAAAGACATAAGTTTAGGTCTTCCATATACCCAATGTATAATAATAATTTATTCCAAAATAAGTTGGAAAGTTGTAGGTAATTATTTCGAAGAGTATAAGTATACAAAACAGTAATTGTTAGTTTGTTTGAGTGCTTAAAATAATTACATATTTAATATTTAAGCTGACATGCTAGCCATCTGCTTTTCCAGTAAAAAGTTACTTAAAACAAGTTCACAGTAGACGTGGTTTAGATATTAATTCGTGACTTTACTTATTTATAGTAACCACGAAAAGTAAAGAAAAAAAGTAAAAGTAAACAAGCAGAGTCAACCTAAAAAATTGAAGATTGCTTTAGGACCCATGGAATTTATTATCTTTACGCAGAAACTACCAAAAACATCCATAAAACTTTTATCAACAAATAAAGTCGGCATGTAGTCGGAATTTTTAATTTAGCTTTAACGTTAAAGATTTCAATGAAGATCATTAAATTTTATGACAGCCGCCTTTACAATATTTACGATCAATAGAAAAAGGGATTTTTAGTGATTGGCCCACCTTTATGAGAAATTGGGAGTGAGGGTCTATCTACCTGAGAGACTTTTAAATTTACCCTCCCTTAAAAATTACGCGCTGCGAGTACAATGGGAAAACTTCTCGTCGGGCCGTCAGTCATAAAGAAGCTGCTGCGAAAGCATGACGTACGTAGCAAGAGTGAATAATTTAAAACCCGAGTTGTGTAAAAGTTGTTTAGACAGTTTAAAAAAAGTTAATTGTTAATTGATTCGAGCGTATTAATTTGAAGTGCATAAATAATATAAATAAATACGTAGTTTATTTGTACTTGACGGTCGTTCGCATAATTGGAGCAGAGCGGCGATTGTTTTATGTCTAAACACATATGAGGTTGAGACACACTAAGAATGCCAGTATTCGCATCACAGACGTATTCGCAGACAGTCGAAATGTTGGGAACATCGATTTCCTTCCCCCACTTATTCGAAGAATTGCCGGCGCATTCTGACCAAGTTCTGGCGCGCCAGTCGAGTACCGAACTTGGTTCGGGTAGCATAGCTATGGCTACGTGTTATCCTTCATACGAAATTTCAACTCAGCCTTCTAGGACTGTGCAAGTGCCTGTTCAGAAGGATTACTCGCGACCTTTACACGTCGATTGTAGTGTGGAATACGAACTTCCGAATCAAGCTAAACCTCCACAAGGGGTGAGAAATGAACCTTTATTAATGATCCATCCGTGTTACTTCCGGAAAATCGAAAGTCAGCGCAGAAGTCCTTTTGTAAACAATTTACCACCTACGACGAGACAGTTATCGGCGACGAAACGGAGAATAGCCAGAAATCAACAACAAATTCAACAGCAAATACCACAACAAGCGGCACAATATCCAGTACAGTATGCTGCAACGATTGCCGCTGCCACCGAAAGACAACATCAAAATCAACCTCTTCACCATCATCACCCTCAACTTTGGGAACCTATGCCTCCGTTGGTTCCCATTTCGGCGGCGGCGGCAGTGCAACAAACTTATTGTAAACGTGAAACCGCGATGGTCGCAGGGTGCGGAAATTATAGTTCTGGATCTGGCGATTCCGGTCATTGGACGGACCCGGATCGTTCTCCAGATAGACCAGAAGATAAACATATTTTATCCGGAAAATATCGGCAATATCTTCGGTCACATAGACTTCACCCTTACGTCAGCTCGGCGATTCCTATAGCGTCTACGTTTCCGCAAATCCAGCAAGTGTGTTATAATGTGTGATCGCTGTGATGTGATAACGGATTTCTTGTGATAATAGTGTATAATGTGACGAAAGTGCGCAGACGCCCTTCTCCGGGCGTGGTAGTGATCCAACAGCTGTGCAGCCAGCGACCTACGTTTTTTTGCATTTGATTCTTTTTTGACCTTTCGGTTTCTTATTGCAATTTACATTTTCTACATTACTGCTGCCTTCACAACATTAGGCATTTACGGAAAAAAGAATTTGCGCCTCGGAAGAGACAAATTTTAATTTACGATTCATCTTATTTTGACTATTAATCATTGATTGTATCAAATAATTATTAATAACTATCTGTATGTAGTGCGACAATGCTTATATAGGCCAAACTGATTAAACATTAAGGCGTCAGATCCTGTGTACTCCACTAAATTACATTTAAAAAAAAAATTTTTTTTGGTAGTATAAGTGGGTCAAAATTCTTTTTCTAAAATAGTCAGTTTAAATTGGAGATAGGTGCGTTAGTTTTTATTTTCTCGATATTTTCGCGTATCGAGTAAAAAGAGCGTGGAAATTTAAGGAGCGCGTTGCGACGGCGGCCGTCGGAAACGGGAAGTTTACGTTACGATCTTTTGAGTTATTTAGCTTGGATATTTTAGTAAAGAGTACACAGGTTCTAAATCTTGGTAAAATTTCCTATTTTGTATCGTGTAATTCCCAAAAGTGTCTGTGCGCAATGCGACAAAATTTCTATTGGTCAAAACTAGTAGCCTTTGTGATCAAAAAAATCTCGTTTTTAGTAAAAATATCAAAGTTCCAGATTTCTTAATGGGAGTTGAGGGAGAGTTTGATATTTTTAAAACTTCCGTTATCAAAAAGTTTGAAAAATGTTAAATTCCGTTTTGCAAATCGTAAAAAAAAGTCTGTTCGTCTGTCCCAAAGTCTTTCACTAGGTTTAGGTAGTTTTTTCATATGTGAATCCTAGATTTTTAATTTTACTTAATTTATGTTATTAATTTATTGATCTGTCAGAACTCGCCCACTTTTACAATTATTGTAATTCCATTGTATTAACGATGTTGGTAGGTGTTGCTTACTCTATTCATAAATATGTTTTAACTCTATTCAATAATGTACCAGAAACAATAGAATTGTTTCGATATTTTTTTGAATTTTCGCATTCTTTTAAAAACAGTTAACAATGCACAATAGACTTAGTTAACAACTTTCTGCAAAAAAAGTACTTTGTATGAAGGCGCATATTAGGATTCATTGCAGGCCCAAAAAAATCCACGTAGTGTTAATTGGAAAGTAAATGTCGAACTTGCAAAACTTTTTGAAAGTTTGTCCATTTAGGCTTGTTAATGTTAAATGTTGAAAATCGGCGTCATCTTTATGTTTTCGCAACAAAAATTTTCGAGTAGGACAGAGTTGAGCTAAGAGCGGTCGGATAATTCCACTAATAAAGTTAGTTTCCAAAAAGGGATGGCGTAATTGCTCCACTTTAGTACGTTGTATAAAATGGACTTCTTTTTATTAAAAAAAAAAAACAAAAAGACGTAACCCACTGAGATTAATCTTTTTGAGAGTTAATCGATTTTGTTTAAAAATTTCAAAAATTGT
The DNA here is from genome assembly GCA_963924605.1 of Malthinus seriepunctatus. Taxonomy (NCBI): domain Eukaryota; kingdom Metazoa; phylum Arthropoda; class Insecta; order Coleoptera; family Cantharidae; genus Malthinus; species Malthinus seriepunctatus. The sequence goes on along the minus strand of OZ004600.1, from coordinate 112,749,615 downwards.
TTCAAACCCGCTTGTCGCAAGTAGGCCATGACCTGTTTTGAGGGTTGAGATTATCTTTATTAACGGATTGACCCGGTTGGTTCAACTTGGGCGAAAAATTTTTGCGTAGAATTTCAAATTTATAGGTCGTGTTTATAAAAAAAGAAAAAAAAATGGTAGAAATTTTAGTTTTGTAAATTTAGGATCGCTTTATGTTTCTTAAGTTTCTGTTGCCATATATTTAAAGAAAAAAAAGTATCTGGAAAATGTTACACGCACTAGGGGGTCGTTGGTCTTAATATCATATACCAGTAGAAAAATTGGAACGTTAAAGGATACTTTTTCGGTCCTTTAATCAAATATTTAAACCTCAACAAGACGAGTTTTTGATATAAAAAAGCGTTCCTAATTATTAACTAATTAATGCAATCAAGTGTCAAAACGTTTTATAGATTAGCCTTTTAAGAATATTTCATGTGAAACCTAGTGATGGTAATATTTTCTTAATTAGCACAGTATACCAAATAAGTCTTTATGTACAAAAAAAATTTTATTAAAATTTGCGAGCCCGTAAGCGTAGTATTTGCTCGAAAAGGAACTGACATAAAAAAATTCTTATCGACTTTTATTTTTGTAGATTGGATTATATATTATCAATTGACATTCGTGTAGAGTAGTTTTCGGGTAACTTCAGGCTCGCAAATTTTTCTCTTGAAAATATCATCGATAATAATAATAGCATGAGATCTGACTTATTACCTATACATTCTCTTATGGCTAAATAGCTAGACCAAAGAATTATCTATCACGTGTATATAAAAAACTGAAAAAAATAACTGGTCGCATGTTGACTGGTTCGAAAAAAATTGTGAATATGTATAAAGTATTGCTATATATAATGTACAGCTAGTCATAGGCAAGATACGCTTATAAAATATAAATAAAACGTGTTAATGTTTTTATAGAATCATAAGCAGTTTCTTTTCTGCATTCCCAATCAATAAAATTGGAATTCCAATTGTGTTGTTTTGTTATTATGTGCCTACTCGATCACAAAATAAACGAAAAAAAACGTGCAAAAAATTACAAAGGAAATCCTTGTGCTTAAGTCGAAGTGTTAAACCAACAATTACCTTATTAAATTGAAAAAAAAGCATTTAAATGAGCAATTACTAAATTTAAATAAATGGCGATGTGATTTATAAAAAATTAGGCAAAAGTGTAAACACGTCATTTTTGCAACCTTGTGAAGTGATCTTAAAAACAACAAAAAAAAAGTTTATAAAAAAAGTGTATTAGTGCTACGATTAATTATTAAAAATGAGGGTTTTTAACCTTTTATCCTTCGACTCGTATTGGATTTAATCTCACGATATGTTAATATTCCAGTGGATAAGTATTTTAATAATTATAAAAGCAAAAAGAATTGATCGTCCAAAAGTTATTTTTTTGAGCAAACAAATGAGTAAGTATATAACGTCATATTATAATCCTGTAAATTAATTATTGCTTTTAATACGTCATTAAAAGAAAATAGACGTGGATTAAAAAATATTTAAAAAACTTTCACGTTATTGTGAAAAATACATAAAGAAGCATAAATAAACGGTTGCCCAAAAAATAGTAAGGAAATTGGCCCAACATTAAAAATTCTACATAATATGGTTATGTATGTTTTCAAATTTCCATTTTCCGTGTATAAATAATCCATAATGTCATTGATGGGAATGGAAGCTTTTATCGTACGATTAAAAGTTGACTTGACACCAAAATTGTCACATACACGTAAATACGATTTTCGAATTTTAAAATAATTATTCGGATGTAACACCTATTTACTGCAGCAATTTTTATCATTAAAAAATAAATATGGTAGAAAGCCTACCATCAATTAGAAATTGTCAGTTATAATCACTTTTCAAGTGTTTTTTAAAAAAAAGATAAAGAAAAAGTACCTTATACAACCTTGGTGTAATGTTACAGAAGAGTATTATAACAATTTAGTTCTATTATCCGTTTTAGCTTATTACTACACTTCTCGCATTTGTTACATTCCATTCTATGCAATAACAATTATTGATACAGTGAAAGAAAGCAGAAGTTGATGTAATTGGATTTTTACTTATTACGCCTCCTGCAAATCTACTTACGAGCAATTACATATCAAATTGAGTTCACACGAAGAGTGCAATGGAATTTTATTCTTGATTACTGAACAAATCCGGGAGCGGTCTAAAAGGATAAGGAAGTTTAATCTTATTTTTTTTGCTATTACGCATACTAGATCGTTTCTTCATAGCAAATTTATTTTTAACCACGTGCGAATGAAATAAATTATCCAAAATGAAGCGATATTCCCATCAAGAAATTTGGGTTTAAGTTGAGCAAAAAAAGGTTGTTGCCCATTTAATAAAATCGCTAACCTAGTAACTTTTTGCATTGGAAAATTTTTGTTTATTCACTATCGACAATTTATTTGGTTTTGTAATTTACATATCTTCATCCTCTTGATTATTTACAATTTTATTATAATAAGAAGCAAATTAATGTATAGATGTTTTTGTATTGGATCGTTGTATTCCAACAAACATTAATAGCGTTTGCAATTTATCATTACTACGGCCTTTTTACCAGAAATAAAGGAATGACTTTTCTTCGAAAAGGAAATCTTACCACGAATAGGCCTGACCAAAAAAGTATTTTTCATATAGTGTTCCGATTTCTTGTATTGCCCATTATTGAAGTCACCCCCGTCGTCTTGAATTTGTTTAAAATTGATATTGTAATATATATTAATAATTTAGATTTATTAATTAATCATCCTATTTATAGATTAAGTATTGATTCGAGTAAATACCAGAGTAAAAAATAGATTTTAAACAGCAATAAAGAGTCGAGTATGATAGATTAGAGGGTAGGATTAACACTAATTTAGAAAGTGCAAATAATCAATAATAAATTTCGGATAAGAAACTCCGAAAATACCCCAAGTAATGTGACATTGGGATTCACAGTAATAAATTAAAGATAAAGCGAAATAAACAAGTACCAGATTAGAAGAAGGAAATATTGCAAATTTTGATGGTGACTTCAAAAGGAGAAGTTCAAATAAAAATCTAGAAAAGCCACTTTCGGCCACGTTATGGAAGAAAGTAAGTTGCCATGGCAACGCGTTCTTGACTTTTCAGTATATCAATAATAAAATCATGACAAAAACAAGCAATGCAAGTTACTCGGGCAAGAGTTTCGCACGAAGCACGAGTGGTCTTTAATTAGTAAAGCTCGGATTTTTAGGCAATTAAAAGTTCCATTATAGGCAGGCAAATATCAAATAGGCAGCAAAATTCAATTACAAGCACTGAAAGAACAAGATAGGCATTACGCATGATTCAGGGATAAATAAATATATCTGGATAGCGTATTCGATTGGGACCGCACCGACACGGAGCCAGTGCGGTTCTACACCGGTGTAGTGCAATCACGTGATTGATTTACACAGGTATAGGTGGGTGCATTGTTGCGGGTGCGGGGCAACACCAAAACACATAAAACTGGGATAGTGCAAATAGTGCACTGGCACCGCGCGGTGCAACCAATCGAATACGCCATGATGAATAATAAGAAAAAGCTAACAATATTTGATTAAGAAATACACAGTTAAAGAACAATAAAAATGGTTAAACGTAACAAATTACAACTTTTTCTAAATTTTCGGGGTAAAGCTCCTTCCATTGTCCGTCAAAACTTGCTTGTATGCAGAAAACGAACCTTTTCGTCACCGGAAGGTTAGAGGAGCATAATAATTACTGAAATTGGAAATTTCTGAAGCTTCCATTTTGTTAGGTATATTGCGTTGACGTTTATGGATAATATATGGATGACTTGTCTCGCCAGCGTCAACTATCTTGGAACTTTCTACTTCTTACTTATAAATAAAAAATGATTAATGCCATAAGAATTAAATTTTTTTAACCCAGACTCGAAAGAGCGACTGAGAATAAGACAAAAATATGCTGTTTAGGCGTGGTTAAGACACTATCATTACAAATAGGCACTAAATGTGTAAAATAGGCATTTTAGATTTTAGCTATTTAGGTAAAATGACAAGCGGTATAAAATAATCGCGAACTTGTGAAACGGATTTTATTTTGGTGTAAAAATTATTTATGGGATGGGCCTCTATCATAAACTCCATCAAAACGCAAATGTCTTAAAATCCGAGCATTATTAATTAGAGAATTAAATCCAATGAATTTGTGACTTCATTTATTGGAAGAAGAGGAGGTGTATTAGCGAGAAAAGCACCATGCCATCTCTCTCGCAATGCGATTGATTAACAATTTATGAAATATTATTTAAAAATAGCTAAATCTAAACCTATCGTATATCTATTATTATTCGAAGACCCCATGTATAGAATTGGAAGGCTGACTCAGCCTGGCTGAGGCACCCTGTACAGTCGATTCGGTTATAATTTGCAAATAATGAGCCGTTGCTTTTGTTATACGACACTTCATCATCAAGAGAACGGCGACTAGCTAATTGCATCTTTTCTTTCGCAAACCCACACGTTTCTTCCGCAATTCGATGCACTTGCCTCTCTTTTATTTCATTTGCATTGAGAACCTTTTAGTTGTTCTGACGTATTTCAACTGTTACGTTCAAATTTTTTCTACATCAGCCTGCCATCTGCCAGTTTATTGCTTTATGGGTCTCAAGAACTATTTTTTACGTATAAAAAAATATAAATCAAGCAATCAAGCTTAGTAAAAACGCCAAAACCTCATCTTTCCATCTACGAAAAAGGAAAATTAACAGGGTTGTTTACTTTTTGGCACTCATTATGTAGATGAGCCATAAAGACGTAGCTATAATATTCAATTATAGAGTCGGACACTTTTACCCAGAAACCTATTAAGAATTAATTTATTTAAATTTAATATTCATGAATTTCTTTTCTTGTTTTCTTTTAATATCGACGACGACACTTTGTTTTTCTTTCCAAGTACTGGGTGAAGAATCAGGAAAAATGTTAATTCGATTTAAACAAATTGCGAAATCTGTTTGTGAAACTAACGTAAATTAACAGAGGTTAAGATTGTTTCTATTATTTACAAAATATACAAAACTATGTAAGACAACGTTTTTGGAAACCATCCAGTCACTCACATCAATGTTTACGCCGTGTGTACCCTTGAGTTCCTAGTTGTGTTTATGACATTCAATTTCCTTCAAAATTCTAATTGGTGGAATCTTATGCTCTAATAACGATCAATTATAACTTTTTTGCATAAATTACGAGGTTGTTTGATTTTCCATAAAAATAAGATCTTTCGAGGTTTGGCAATCGCGGAGCTGTGAAAATCTCAATGCTACACTATTAATTTAACGACTAATTAAGTGATGGGGAATTTCCTTGAGTAACAAAAAACATTAAACTAATTATTACTTATGAATTAATAATTAAAATATAATTGTTATATCCAGAGCTATTTATTTATTTATTTATATAAAAAAAAAGTTCTTAGAAATCAACGAGATAATTGACTGTCAGAGGTTCTTGACGTAATCTTGATGTAGACATCAATGAAATTGTGTTGATGCCAATTACGTTTTAGAAAATTAATCTTTAATTTTGACAATAATAATAAATAATTTAAAAAAATTTATTTAATTATTTTTTGCATAATTTTCCAATTTAATTTTTCCACATAATTTAGCAAATTAAATCGAAAAAGTGATAATTACTAAATAATTTTAACTAATAAAAATTAATCAATTCTCTATAAATTATAATAACTTACGATAATGGTTTGTTCTTTAAACTTTGTAATTATTTCTTAAACATTTTTATTGTTACTAATTGAAATTAACGAAAGTGAATCCCTTTAATAAAAGATTTAAAAAAATACAATTAGCGATAACTTTTGCCTACTTTCGAGAGGTTATAAAGTTAAGTACGTTATTAATAATATATAAAGACATCAATTATTGCAATATGTAATTATAATTTAAATTGAAATACAAACTTGAAAATTGGAACACGCCTAAAAGAAAACTTTTATAGAGCAACTTTTGTGGATTAACGTTCAATTAATCAGTCAGGTACACAATTTTAAGTTTTTAACTAATTTAATCGAGGCTAAGTTATTAAAAATAATTATTATTGCTAGTTATTAGAGTTGTTAAGAAATTCAATGGAAAGCAAGTTAGTAGTACTTGTTTGTGAAATTACAATAATTAGTTGAAATTACACGTATTATTCTTTTAATTACACTTAAAAAATTGTCTATATTTTATAAATAAATGATGCAATTGTTTAATTGTTAATTATCGCAATTGTAGTACTTTTTTAAAAACTCGTTATATTTAAAGCGATATATTTTTAAATAATTTAAGAAAGTTTTCTTTTAAAACTTGAGAAATTGAAATATTTTATGGTCGATGTATAATTGCTTTGGTAATTGAAATTTCCTTATAAAAATGAAAGTTGGTTTTTTTATATTCGATATGGAATTTAAAAGGTGGCAATCGGTGATTATTAATAAGCCTTTTAAATGCGAGGTACGTAAAAAGGCAATCAAATCAATGGAATGTGGTGTTGTTTCCTGTATAATGCCATAGTTACCAGATAAACGAAAAATGTCAATGGACAGCCAGGATTAAGTTTTCTCATTTTATGACAACTCGTTTCCAAGTAGATATAGGTACAGTCAGCCTCACAATTATTGGCCACCCTGGCTATTCGGGTGGTTATTAGAAATTAACGACTAAAGAACAGAAGGGGAGGTTGCTGATTTACTTCAGTAAGTAAAGTAAGTAAGTTGTTGTAAGTTGCAGGGTGGCCAATAATTCTGAGGCTGACTGTACTTACTTGATATAAAATAACTAATTTCTACTCAAGAATGTATACCGAATGATTCATTGAAACGACCGCCGTTGATAGCTTTAGTTTTCTAGCCGTTTGAAATCAGACATACATTTAAATACAAAAATTATTCAACTCCTAACCTAACCTAACCTAACATTATTTTCATCTCTGCAGGACATTGTATTACTGCTGGTCGAGAATATTTTAATTGTTTTAAATGGAACACACCCTGAATATTTTTCTAAATTTTTACTTGGAACTAACACAATTTTATTTTTTTTAAATTTATCCGCGGTGTTGCCAAGTTATTAATTGTTTTTAAAAAATGCCCGCAACACGTGATGGCTTTATAAAATCGTCCTAAAGCCGTTGTTCAAGGATTAGAAACGAAATTTTTTTCCTAGGCAGTTATGACAATCCTCTATGCTATGAAAGTAAAAAAAGTACCATTAAATTGTACAGGGTGTTCATTAATGCGACTCAAAGTTACTCATTTTTAAATGACCATAACTCGTTATTTTCAAATGGAACACCCTGTATATTTATACATATTTGGATCCCTGATAATATGTAGATGCCAAATATGGAAAAATATACTGAGTGTTTTATTTTAAAAATTATAAAAAATTACATTACGTTTACAGCATAAACAATGAAATAAATAAAAATATGATAAAATTACTTGTTTTTAATCTGTATGATAGAAAATGATCTAAAGAGACTGACGACTAGAAGGCAACTATGGCAATAACTTCTTTGATTTATAACTTTTGGAATATGCTTTCGATTTAGATTTCTGAAAATCAAGACTGAAGACCCTAAATAATTACTAATGAAAGATTTCTAAGAAAAGGAGAAATTCCTTCAGAGACCCTTTCTGGTATTTGGACTGCAGAACACTCCAAAATATTCTAAAATTTCTTTTATCGCATTTTTCAGAAAAAGTGTTTTTTGCCTGCACAAAAAAATTAATAGATGCTTATATTACTTAGCAGTGGCATAGCATCAAGCACGCCAGAGGCCCGTGGTGCAAAGTTAACGATGGAGGTCTTTATTTATTAATATGTAGTTTTTTATTCATATTTTTTGGAAACAATAAGTTCCAAAATTACTAAGGTCAGGAAGCTGCCCATTAGAAATAAATGGTGTTCCGACACATTTTGATTCTCTGCGATCTTTAAAAACCGTGGCTCTTAGGCATGTTTATAGACTTCATGGTGCCTTGGGCTAAAATTTAATCCGTGCCTCTGAAAGTACTCGTGTAGTGGAAGTTTGGGAAGTGTACCCCCCAAAGCGCAGCAGACAAAATGTTTTGTTATCTCAAGGTCACGTTGTAAATTTCTGGGCCCCATTAGATTTTGGCGCCTTGAGCTTTAGTCAGTTTAGCTCATTTGGTAGCCAAAATTAATTAAAAAAACAAACTAAAGTGACAACCCAGGTTGTCACCTAGAAGAAGGTGACAACGGTCAGGGACCTCTCTTGGACGGGGGTCCGTGTGCCTTACACCCACCGCATCCCCGGTAGTTACACCCCTGTTGTTGAGAATTTTTAGCTCTATCAAATGGCGCAAACAGAATTTCGATATTATCATTATTATCTCAAGTGAGTATTTCTTCAAAGGTATGGGGCACATTTATTCCATGATGCAAACCCCTTCCAATGGTAAATTTTAGCTTATATTTGCCCGCAGTGACTGTCTACTATCACACAGATTCTAAATTAACGAACTACATGATCTAATTCGAGAGAATGGTTCATTGGATTGAATACGACTGAATCTTCTATCTTAACAAAAATGCGTCCAGAAATAATTCACTAAGCTCGAATATATACGCAGAAAATAAATCGTATCATTGAAAATATTTTAATCAGACTAAGCCATATAATCTTGATCGATGTGTTAGTAGATATAATCTAATTAGTACAAATTTGATAATTTATTTCCAATACGTGACAGTGGTGGAGTATGGTATGGGAAAAAACTGATCGATGGAACAGTGTATTCTCAAAACCCACAATTGTTGATAATGACTCATTCCTAATATAGGTTCATAAGCTTTAGCTAACTATAGCGTGGCTTCTATTGAGATAGATGCAGAAAACACATGCCACTTTAATAGCATAACGTACTTTACTATAAGTTGATCAAATCTTGATAGTAGAAGTAAATCCGAGTACTAACGATCGTCCATAATGCTGTACCGAAAAATCTCGATGTAATATATTCTTCATTTCATAATTGACACGACTATCTACATTTGTAGATTTAAAGTATAGTACTTTTGAGGTTCTTCATTGAGAAGTGGAAGTGGAAGGACGATGATGATGAGAAGCAGCAAACACTAAATTTTAACTATAAAAATTACTTGACTTGTTAGGTTGTTGGCTGTTGGGCCATCGACATAGTGCATTATATAAACATGTTGTTTAAAAAAAAATAATTTGACATTCTGGGTAAGATTTTAACCGACTAGTACATATTTATCGATTTTGATATCCTCTGTATACAAGATGAAGCTGTTTCTTATTCATACTATAACAAAAAGTCTATGGAAACTAGGGGAGAAGTGCAATAGATAATAAGATCTGCACGCATCACTTGAATAGATTTTCACTAGCGAATTTTAAAAAAAATTAATTCAACAACACCTATTTTGAGGGGGACGTCTATCATTTGAAATTGAATAAGCTAAACTCCAAGTATTAAATTTATGGATTTAAAGAGAAATTTCAGCTCACGCTCGAGTGCAATTTGGCCTATACGTTTATGTTTTAGTGTGGAAAAAACCGTCCTATTTAAATGTGATTGACTTCGTAACTCCCAAAGAATTAATTACGATTATATTAATGATTAATTTATGTTGCACAAGTGAAGTAATTAGAAATTATTAGTCTAAAAATAAAAAATCTCCTATATTATTAATTTTGATGAAAGTTTACTCGCAGAAATAAATACGGAGAAATTGTTTAAACGTACAAAACAGAAGAATGAAAGGTTGAACCAATAAAAAGACAAACAAATCTATTGAATTAATTTTATAAAATTCCGCGTTTCTCTTACAAACAAACAGATTCATCGAAATTTTCCATCAATTTTAGAAAAGCGAAAGTTTGAATTTTCGGCGAATTACAAATTTTCTCATTATATAATCAACCTACGTTATAATTTAATGCACGTCAATGGATAAAATTTTCAAATATAATCAAATCTTGTTTATTTTGATTTTAACATAAAACACGAGAAACAAAATAACGTTAAGTGATGTACGAAAAAAAACATCTTAAAAATAATTAAGTAAAGATAAGATAAGTCATCCTTAATTATTTTTATGTTTATACATGTATTGTGTATAAATACATCGATATAAACGCCAATGTAAATATATCAATATTAACCGATAAGTTCCAAATTGTGTTATAAAGAGGATATCCTGTACTATTAATTAAAACTTATCGTGACTTATATCCTTATTTAAATTAGAAAAAAAACTTTTTTGGGTTAAAACAACATATTATATTGACTGGAAATTGTAAACAAAATCTACGATGTTATTACTCAAAACCAGCAACACTGGAAAATTATTTTCTTTCCTACTTCCTGCTGAATATGCCTAACTATTAATGTTAAAATAGCAATTTACGTTTAAACTAAATAATATTATTACAAACTAGAGAAATTAGAATTTTAAGCCAATGATAAATAATTTATTTATTAATGTAAATTAAGGATTTTTAAACCATTTAGTTGGATGATGTCCAAATCGCAGGGCTTCGCAGAGATTAAAAGATTTGTTTGTTTTCTATCTGTAATAATATTGAGGTGCATTGCACAAACCGATCAATTGACTTTGTAATTAGAGCAAGTACAAGTATAAAATCTTAGTCATACGTAACGGGAAATAACAGATGCAATTGCTTCCACGAGCTGGCATTACATTTTTCTACGTGTTAAAAATTATGAAATTAGACATCAAGTCCTCTTCGAGTTAATGAGAGTTAAGTCAGTGAGGCTTTTAAATTGAAAAAAAAAAATACATGTATTAAATCGGATAATCTTAAAGGCGCCTCAGGAGTGGCCAAATAGATTAAGAATTAAAAATATTTAGTGACGATCACCACTCATGGTGACATGACTACACGTAGTGAGAAGCGTAGATAATTCATATTTTGAGAAACATTGAGTGGAAGAGCTGCAGCTGTAGTTTAAAAAGGTTAATATAAGATAAGTAAGCCTGTGGACTGCAGACTTGGGTGATCCGTTATGAAATCTATTAAAAATTATTTGGGCAGGGGACTGGTCACAATGGAAACTGCGGGAACAGCAGTTGAAATCGTGAGTCTTGTCTTAGGTTGGCGTGTGCTTTACACCTGTAACCCACTGAAGTAAAAGATGCAAAGGAAAGTCAAGAGTGGTTGAAATTAAAAATCATATACAATAACATGAAATCAAAGATAATTATTTATTATAAAATCAACGAAACTGTCGGAATAAAACGAGAGAGCTCCCACCACAACTTGAAAACGAAATACTGAGCAGCAACAGCATGTGCAGATGTGCACCTTATAGGATGCTTGCAAAAATTTGCTAAAACTGTCCTCTGTCTGTCTACAAGCAATGTAAATTATTCTTTACACACTGGGATAGTATACTCTGGAGTTCCTAATCCCAAATCGTAATTTAAAAGATAGAATAACTGTACTTGATTTTTTTTTCTTTACCGACACGTGACTATGAATTAAGATGAAAATGACGTATTTATTGAGTTTAATTATTTAATTACTAAACATTTATTTAGAAAATTTAATATTAAATTAATTTTTATTGAGTATTCTAAACGTCACGTAAAGAAAAAAAAATTAAGTGTATCTGCTTGGTTACTTCGTAACTGTTAACCTTTCATTGGCAATAAGAAGATTCGTATTGTGGGATTTCTTGCTCGACATTTTCAGAGTAGAATTCTCAAGTATAGTAGTTCGGATGAAGACTAAAGTCTTGAAGAATGAAGACATCAGAAGATTTTGATTACGATTGCTTAGACTAATCCAATGACTTAGATAGGATTCATATAGTGATTGGTGATCCAACTTTTTTTATTAAAATTGCCTTTGATAAATGTATACATACAGTTTGGTAGATTCCTCCTCAAATATCCTAGAGGGAGGTAATATTCTAATTAAGGCAGTGCTCGATGTAGCACAGTTTGGGAAACCCTGGTCTAGACTAATCCAATGATTTAGATAGGATTCCTATGGTGATTACTGATTAGTGATCCAACTGTTTTTATTAAAATTGCCTGTGAGAAATGTATTCGTACAGGTTGGTAGATTCCTCCTCAAATATCATGGAAGGAGGTAATATTCCAATTAAGGCATAACTCGCAGCGGAGCACAGTTTATGAAACCCTGGGCTAGACTAATCCAATGATTTAGATAGGATTCCTATGGTGATTAGTGATCCAACTTTTTTGATTAAAATTCCTGTGAGAAATGTATCCGTACAGTTTGGTAGATTCCTCCTCAAATATCCTGGAGGGAGGTAATACTCTAATTAAGGTATAATCACATACTGCTACAATAAAATTGATATAATTCTTGAATACCCATTATAATATAATTATTATTACAAAATATTCTTCAACCAAATTATCGTTTTCTATACATTGCATTATAATCTTCAATTGAAACAATTAACTGGGTTAACATTACTAATTATCCCATTATTCTGTTTGTTAGGTTTCTGGGTTGTATTAGTTAATTAAAATAATCAAAAGAATTATTTATTTAGTACGAAAAAAAAATAAGACTTTGAAATATTATCCAATAATACACATTACATAAGAATGACGATTTTGAAAATAATAATTTATTAAACTGTTTACTTTATTAAAATACAATTGAAAAATAATGGCGTAGTTACAAACTCAAATTACATATTGACGTGGTATTTGCTAAAGTATAGAGAAGAATCGGCCTGCACAATAGAAAATTCCAAATTAATTATTATTGAAGCTCGCCAACTGACTCTATTCCTGGTGGTCGTAATTATAGTCGTAATAGTTGAATAGAAAAAAGTACCATTTAAAGTAGTTATAAGTTTAATAACAGACTTTGACAAAAATAATAAGTTCGCCGGGCGCCGTCTTTCACATTAATATTATTTTCATATTGATTTAATGTTATCGTAAATACGATTGGTTGATAAAAAATTCTTTTCTTATAAAAATAATAATAATATCCCATTTTTTTGTTTTTATTCGTGGTAGAGATAAGACAGCGCTGAATTAAAATGTATACAGAAATACAGAAATTTATTTCGAGCTCCCCCCCCCCTCTTTTTCTCATTTTAAATTTCCACTCCAGTGTTTTTAAACCCTTTCACAGTTTTAATTTAAAAATTGAAAAGAATAAAAGTTTCAGAAAGTTTTCTTTTGGTTTTCCTTTGTAAGTCAGAAACAGGTAGCACCCTATTTTTTCTCTTTACACTCTTTCAACACGTAACTGATGCCCATATCTTATTTTTACACACTAATGGTGGTTATTAATAGTATTGTTTAAAAAAAATTAAAGCTTGAGATGAGATGGTTTGGCACTTCAGTTATTTATAAAGTAAAGGGTGTTTAATTAAAAATGCATACTGGCATAAAGTCCGGAACTTATGGGAAGAATAGGGCGGGGCCATTTCTCTATAACGAAAATGTGTCTGGTAACATCTGATGGATGATATATATATATATAGCTCGTAAGATATTGGCTCCGCCCTATTCTTCTCATAACTTGCAGACTATACTATATTCCTCATAAAAGTAAGTAACATGGGAAACTGTTGACCTTGATTGTGATTCGTTGACTTTTGTCATTACTAACAGTTGATCTTATAGGTTATGTTTTTTTATAGCTCAGATTAAGTTGTTTTCTTTTGGAGGGTTAATGTAGCAGTGTTTCAAAGCTTTCATTATATGTTGTACTTCTTTAAAAAAAAATAAAAACAGCTTTTATAAGGGTATATTGAAAATTATTTCCTAAAGAACCAAAGAAGACCTTAAGGGAATCAAACGAAGTAGTGATTTCGTTATAACTGAAAAATGGTTAAAAATAAATTTACTGCATTTCCTATATCGACCTATTATTAATTTTTATGCCTTAACTGAATGGTAAAATAATTTGTCCAGGTATCAAGTAGGTAGATGCCAAAGTTGAAAAATTCGTATAACCTACAATTATTTTGACAGCCAGATTGATTTATATTAAAAGGAACTATTTTTAGAAAATGTACCAAATTAGAACAAATAACACAAATTAATTTTGAACATCTCATAAAAACCATATTAGGGACAAACTTTGACAGATAACTGAAATAATTTTTAGCTTCGCAGACTGAAATAACGAAGCTAGGCGTTCCTGGGCGTTCCTAATAAAAATTGACGTCCGCCAACTCGACTACATTTTTAATTGAAAACTCGCCACCTTGAAACATTTCTTTCAGTTGAACTATGTCATTCTTGAAAGCCATTTTTTGGCATTTTATTTTTCTTCATTTCAATACCCATCATCCTATCCTATACAATATTGCGTACTTTGCATTCGTTTGAGATTAATGCCCTCGAGGTAGATACATCGGGGTCAAATCGATGTTAATCATGGATGGGATAAAAATAGAATATTTTAGGGACGCGCGTATAGACCGACTTACAACAGAAGTTCAAGTCTGGAAAATTTAGGTTCTGTTCGACATTCTGAGCTATTGGGAATTCTAGTGATGAGCCACTCTGTTTGTTTGTTTCGTTTGATTATTCAAACGCATAAAAGTATTTTTTTAATTAACTGGCATTGACTCAGGATATTCCATACCATTAGCCAATTAAAAAACGTAAAAATAATTTTATAGTTATTGATTTAATTTAAAAAATTGCAATTTTTAATTAACAGTAATTAACAATCTTTGTGATTGGTTTCTTTTAAACTACTTCGTTAACAAAATTTTCTTTGCAGAAGAAAATCGTGACGTTTTCAATCCATTATAACACAAAGGACGTGCCTTTATATATTCTGAAACTTTGAAGCTTTCAGAACAAGGAATTATTTACATAAGTTAAGTTAATTAATTTTGTATCCCAGTAAATTTATCGAAACAATAAATAGGGTTTAAAATAGAAAAAAGAAGATAAGAGGTTCAAATTTATTTTTAAAAATAATCTATTTGATGTTAATTAATAAGTAGGTAGGGTTTAAGTAGATACAATCTAAGGCATTTATTTAAATTCAATTTCTTTTTTCAAATTATGTTCGAACTTCAACTGTAGTACATTTTTAGAAACTGGTAGTTTTATATTGAAAAAATAATAAAATTTATGTTAATAAAATGTTGAATTTTTAATTTTATTACTAAAATTTTTAGTAGTCAAACTTCTCTATTAAAATGATATTTAATGTTTAATAATTTCAACTTTTTTACATCAAATTTAGAACGTACTTAATTAAATTTTCAGAAGGAGGGGTTTACTGGGGCATAATTCTTAAAATGTAAGAAATATAATCAATGATGGAAGGAAAATAATGAAAGTTGTACTGTCAGTAATCCCTTGTGAAATTTGCTATAAAATAGTTCTTTGAGTAGGCACCCGTGCCTGAAGCTGACGTTCGAGAGGGTCAAAGTTTACCGTCCCAGCCCAGATTGATCGATTTCTACTTAATTGTATATTAGCAAAAGGTTTATATTTTATAAGTACAAAATCAAATAGTGTAGAATAGGTGAGGTTATATTCGATCTGTTTAAGTAATAAACTTGAACTTACTTAATACTTATACATGAACGTTCGACTCCGTCGACATAGCCAGTAGGCCCTCCTGATGCGAGCTGATGAAAACAGAAAATGAAAAAGACTTTTAAGCGTACAGCGTTTCTACAATGGGTCTAGAACTAACATTATGGAAATAAGAAAATGGGTCCGTTAAGAACAAATTAACCGATGGAGGAACACGTCCTGTAGTAGAAACAACAAACCAGTGAAACTTCAGGTATTCCAAAAAACCGACCCAAGACAGTCTAAGGTTAAATATAAGACTTTATGCAAATGATGGAGCCTTTATGTATACATCTATACATCCTTTTTAACATAAAAACAAATTATGTACCTTTTTTCTGGTGTCCTCTTGCCGAATTAGTTCTACTCCATGCCTATATCTGTTCCTCGTTGACCTCGTTCCATCACGCACTCGCATATTAATATAGAACTGATTGAACGAATAATTATTTAACACTAACAGTTACGAACCATCATACACTAATTTTTAGAGCAAAAACCGAATAACGAATTAATGAAGCTTCCATCAAGCTTTCAACATGGAACTCGATTTTAATAGCGGGTACGCGGGAGTTTAAACTCGATTCCGAAAAACACGTTTAATTATTTCGCGGCTGAAATAAAAAAATTGAGGATTAAACATAAATACAGTTCTTCTACCATTTTGTTCGTCCAATGGAAATGACCTGAAAATAGAAAAGATGCATTAACCGAGATTATTGAAAGAGATGAAAATTGGGAAGTGAGAGACGGGTACTGCTTTATAGAAGATATTCACCTGTCGTTGAAGTTTCTTGACATGTTGAAGATTTTCTCATCTCCTTGTCCAACGGAAATGGAGTGAATATAGAAAAGATGGATTTACCGAGATTGGTAAAGTGCCGTAGATGACGCAAACGAACAATCTCCAGATTTCTCCAAAAGGCGACTGGAGATAAGGCTGAATATAGGGAATTGATAAACGGCGATAGCCGTTAGAAGACGTTGTTGAAATTTCTTGACATGTTGTGAAAGTTCTTCTTGTTTCCTTGTCCAACGAAAATGACGTGAAAATAGAAGATGGATTAACCGAGATTGTCGAAGTGTTGTAAATGATCCAAACAAAGCAATAATCTTCAGATTTCTTCGAAATGCGAGTGGAAATGGAAATTGGGAATTAAGAAACGGCGATAGACGTAGAAGACACCTGTTGTTGAAGTTTACTGACATGTTGTGGAAGTTCCTCTTGTTTCTTTGTCCAACGGACATGACCTGAAAATAGAAAATATGGATTAACCGAGGTGGCCGAAGCGAGTATTGCAGATGACGCAAGTGAAGTAATGATCTCCAAAAATTTTCAAAAAGGAGACTGAATAGACGAAAAGAGATAGAAATTGCAAAGTGATAGACGGTGATAGCCGTATAGAAGACTCATCTGTTGTTGAAGTTTCTTGACATTTTGTGAAAGTTCTTCTTGATTCCTTGTCCAACGGAAATGACGTGAAAATAGAAGATGAATTAACCGAGGTTGTCGAAGTGATGTAAATGACTCAAATAAAGCAATAATCTTCAGATTTATTCAAAAGACGACTGGAGATGGAGATGAACATTGTGAATTGAGAAATGGCCATAGCCGTAGAATACGGCTGTTGTTGAAGTTTCTCGACACGTTTTGTAAGTAGTTGTATGATTTCCTTGTCCAACGACATTCACCACTAAAAATTATAAATTTGATTCAGTTATTATTTCTGTGTCTTCAGTTTTTCTTATAATTTAAATAAGCTGGCTTAGTTAAAATGAACGGCAAGCAATAGTGTTAAACTTGCCAGATAATAAAAAAAACTCAACGATAGCCAAAACGTTAAAATAAAGAACGTGGAAGATGGCATCTTCATAGCCTTTTATAGATATTTTGCTATGGATTTAAAACAAATATAAGTTTTTAGTCAGGGGTTATATTTGAGGGTGAGTTTTAGGGTTTTTACTTCTCATGTTCTAAGGGCTATTTGACATGAACTAAATATCATACTAACTCTTAGTAACTGAATTAACTCGAGGGGCAAAAGCACTGGAATCTACGCTTTAACGTCGTGCGTAGAAAGTTCGAAGCACGACCGTGCACGACGTTAAAGTTTAGATTCCCGTGCTTTTGCTTCTTGAGTTGATTCAGTTACTAACAGTTAGTATATTACATAGTTAGTTAGTATGATATTTAGTCCATGTCAAATAGCCCTAAGGGGTAGCTTTTTGGCAACTTAAATGAAAGTATTAAATAGAGTCTCATGTGTTTTTTTATAAAATTAATCATCTTGTTACAAATCGATATCTTGAAGAGTTCTGAAGAGGCATCTGAAGAGGTAAAAGAGTTTAAGGGTTTATGAACAAAATGTGTAACGGAAAATGTTTTCCTTTGAAAATTGAGAAGATGAAACAATTACAGATTGAAATTTGGTGCAAATCTAAAGCCCTATGTGGTGCTTTTTGCAATGGTCTGAAAGAGAATTTAAAATATTAGGTTAAGAATTAGACATCCTCCATCTCAGGTTCGTTAGAACAGATATTTTAAGACCGCAGCATGGATGCTTACCAATATTAATTATGCATAGAAAGCAGACGTGAAATAGAAAAGCTTGGTCTTCTTCTGCGCGCCTAGTAGTAAAACGCAAGGGTGAGGTGCTAGAGGCAACAGTTTGACGAAAAACATGAGGCACAATTTTTTTTCATACATCATCAACTACCTATTTTTGCGGGCAGATATCTCAAAAAATAGAAAAAGAATGTATAGAAGTAATCTTCTAGTAAATATGATAAGTTTTCATTTTGCTAAGAATACTTTTTCCCCTAGGTCCCATCGTTTTCGAGATAAAAACAAAAAACCCAAAAATGGGACCTTTCAACCCCCTGCTTCCTCCCTTTTAGCCGTATAGTTAAGAACGGGAATTATTTTTAGCTCCTAACAACGACAAACATGCTCGAAGAAGAAAATTTCACCCTCTTCCAAGTCATTTACACCTCTTTTCTGCTCGTTCGTTGACTGGACAATCACATATTGAATACAAAATTGATCAAAACTCCAAACCATCAAAGCAAAATTTTAAAACGACTAAAAAATCAGTATCTTATAAAATTATGCCACATGAGTGAAACTCAAAATGTATTTCCAATATATTAAAAGTAGTCTTATTACTAACATATCCTCGAGGTGGAAAATATATTTAGAATTATAAAAAATAAACTCGAAAGTTAATGAAACATGAAAATATAAAATTTGACAATTTTATTTGAAAAGCCATACGTTATTTGAATTTGATAAAAATAAAACGAGATACAACAATTTTTCCATAACAATGAATCAAAGTAATCACATGCATTGTATAATTTAAGGTTTGGAAGTTTGTTGCTCTCTTTTATTATTACTATTGCGATTATTATAATATTGTAATTTCCAAATTTATATTCGTATAAATAAAAAATATTGTGTATAAAAAATAAAAATAAAAGCTTACATTTTTTTAAATTAAAATATTTTAGTAATTAATTACGTCAAAAGTTCGATCCGTTGGTGATTTTATTGAAACTGCTGATTTATTTTTGTAAGATGAGGGGTTCTTTTTAAGTCCTCGGGGAAAATAAGGGTGAGTTTTCTACGTCATTCTATCTTACTTTTTACTGTCTTTATCTGATTACAATCTTGCAGTTTTTTCTTTGTTGACACGACACTTCTTACAAAACTTTTAATGTTTTTGATATTTTAAGATGTCTAAAGAAAATTTTCTTTTTGGTTTTATTTCGCGCGATGGTGTTGGAACGAAATTTCCTTTAATGTTAAAATCAAAGTAATGATAGTTATTACTTTATTAGTTAATTCATGATACCAATCTTCTAAGTGTGGCTTATCATTACGTTACCTACCACTTGAACAAATTGGTAAGTAAAGGCGATGTGCAACCGATGGGTAATATTTCCACAAATTAAACTCCATGTAAATTACGTTATGTACCCGCATCGTAATTATAGTTTATCTAAATCAATATCATAAATATTTATGTGAAAAATATGTAACCCAATTTTATTTACGTCAGTCGTTAATAAACGCGGACTTTTGTAAAATAATACACAATTTGATCGCAAATGAATTTATGTTCAATCGAAGCCATGTTTTCGGTTGAAATCGAATGAGTTGCTAATTTGTTTTAAATCGAAAAACAATCCCGTCAAATAAAATTAAGTCACTCGAATTAAATCGGTTTTTAAGAGAGAGAAATACCAGCAGAAGATTTTTATGTCTTTGTGGTCAAAATTGAAGAAATACAATCAATAGACGTATTATTTGTTTGGAACACATTCTACGAGAATTTGAAAGTTTTTGTAGCAAACTCCACAAATTTTAAAGTAAAGCCCTTGGAGGAAGAGCGATTCAGAAAGCGATATGATTTTATAAGCGTAGAAATTTTTATAAAATTACTCTGGAGAGAAACATTACTAAAGGATAGTTAAATAAGGAATTTAAAAACTGCCAGTGTCTGTGACGCCATATTTTGAATGATGCAATACGTTTAAGAACGCTAGAACGCATCCGAAGAGAACAACATATAGTTAACTTTAAAAAAGACGGAAAGAAACAAAGACCAAGGCCATAACAGCAAATAAAGGTTATCGAAGTACAATTTTCTACATTTTTTTTATTCTACAGACAGGCGGACGTAAAAAGTTCACAGAAGATGGACAGCAAAGTAGAGTTGTATCTAGACGAATAATAACTCTTAAGAAATCCTCCCATTATATTTCCGAGCCTATCCCGAAGGTTTCAAATTCATTCCTTCTTTGATATACTCAATGCCTTATCCATCCAATTAAGTTAATCCCTTACTACCTGCCAAAGTATTACTTCTTCCACAAACTCAAACTCTCAAAAGCTATAAAAACTTCGCCGGCAAGCTGAAACTATCATTTTGCTCCACACGCTTTTATTACGGCATAAAGCGAACATTCGTGCTGTGTATGACGTCAATAAAGATGGAAACACATATTGACGTCATACTCGAATATTCGCTTGATCACGAAGGGTCGAGAATTATGTCCCTGTGCAGGCCAAAACTGTTCAGCCACGCCTGAACAATCAGGTTTGTCTGTGCAGACTGGACCAGCACAAGTCTGTCATAGTAAAAGCTTGAGCAGCTTAGATGACTTTGATGAGGTATATTTGACTAAAACAAAGGGAGAAGGTAATTTGGCTATTGTCAACTGTCCAGTTAAAGTAAGTTATGGCCAAAACTGCACAAGGACGCCTGAATGATCTACAGACGCTCCGGTTTACCTGTGCAGGCTGGGCCACCACAAGCCTGCCATAGTAAAAGCTTTAGCGGCTTGTAGCAGACTTTAATGAGGCACATTTGATTAAAATAAAGAGGCGAGGCTGTTCGCTCATTTAAAATTACCCAGTTACAGTCCGTTGTGGCCAAAACTGCTAGAGGACGCTTGAACGATCTAAAGACGCTGGTTTGCCTGTCTTAAGCCTGCGTCACACACTCACACACAGGCTTGCCTTCCAGTTGCAGACCGCTTGTACAGGGTAAACCAGAGCGTCTGGACATCGTTCAGGCGGCCTACATAGGCCAAATCAGAGCGTCTGGGCATCGTTAAGGTGGCTTGTGTGTGTGACAGGGCCTTTAGTGAAAACCTGAGCGTTTCTAATGGGCTTATATGCAAGCTCTTAGTACGCTGGTCATGTAACACAGAATCTGAAGTAAACTCTGTGGGGTATTTTCATAAAACCTGATGGGTCGTAATTTGACCTAATATTTAGAACACGATACAATAATCATAAGAGACGAGCTAAAAACATATTTGAGCAAGAAAACGCATAGTAAAGTAGATATATTATGGTAGGGGAAGAGAATTTTCAAGTAAGCAAAAAGTGCAAAAACGAATTAAACACAAGGACGAACTATGGGCGAACATCTAAACCATCCAAAGAAATACTAATTTCGCGATATCACGTCATCTTGCACTAGAAACTCACTAGAGGGTTCCCATTTCCCATACTATGTACTTAGTCCCAAAAACATTTAATCGGCCAGGGTTAGGTGTTTTGTGGAAAAGTTCTCCCTCTCCAAAAAAGTTTAGCTTAGGTTAGGTCAATTTGGACAGGTTAGGTTAGGTACAGGTGTGTTCATTAAGGATACTGAAAATTTATTGGGTTAGATGTCTGCTCAGGGCTGAGATCCTGTAATTATTAACGTATTGCTACTCTACGCTAAGCTACGTACTCTTTACCCTTCTCCTATCAATTTCTAAAAGTTTGTAAGGGAGTGGTAGAGAGTAAGTAGTTTAGCGTAGCGTAGCAATACGTTAATAATTACAGTTAAATACGTTAAATGTTGGCCATTTACCGTCAGGGAAATGTCTATCATCAGTGAAGTGATCAAGATGAGCTTACGAGCTCTCATGTGATTTGGCCTGACAACTAAAGAGTCCCAAAGAAAACACCCTGTAATGGTTTGTATATCTGATAACAGTAAATAAAAATAAGTATTAACTAGGGGGGGGGGGTTAGGAACCCCTCTGGATTTTGCGGGAGGGTCCTCAAAATATTAGTTACGTCACTGTCTCATAATAATCTAGATATAAACTACCCTATTGTAAAACACATTAAATGTAAGTAAACGTTAATACTTTTTTTCTGCAAAAAGATTCCAAAAAGGCAATTTATTATTCGCGTGACAATAAACATTATCTACTTATCAAAATTTATTTAAAAATGCATTTACTTTATATTACACATGAAAACATTCGTGTTTGTTATATTTATAAATCCGTTTTAAATTATAAAGGGATAATCGTGAGTTTGGTAGGTATATGCTATCATTAATAAATTGCATTTTGTAATTCCCTACATTACGCTTAACGTATAAAATAACCACGAAAATATATCATAAACTTTGGAACGTAACAACTAAACGCGCGTAGGTACCCATTACGCTCTTTTTATTTAAATTAAATATAGGGGTTATGAAATTTTTTGCAATTACCCTCATTATTGTAACGAATAAATTATAAAGTGGGTGACGCAAAATGAGGGATTTTAGTAAAAATTGATACAAATCAATCGACCATAAATTACTCATTCAACCAAAAATTTTCGTCTTTGTTTTTGAAGGTAATTTAATCGAAATATTTTAAATACACTTAATTTCGAGTTTTCGAGACATCCCAAAAAAAATGAAATAAAAGCGAATGAATGAACACACAAAATCCGGGAGTGTGGAGAGAGAGGATAGCTATTTAAAATTACTGAAGCATTTGTCGCAGTGCTGCTTTTTGTGCAGTGAGTGGTTTTCATTGCATTAGCAGTTGTAATTTTTGTATCAAAGCATTTTTAACTTTTTTTTACTAAATCAAAATTAAAAGTAAATTGTTTTAAATGCCACTTTATGGATTTATCAAAAAGTTAACTGCAAACGTTTGTACGAATGGAGATATCTAGCAATTAATTAAAAACACTCTATGTAGGTATTTATTTAAAAAAAGTAAAATTATCATACAGTCTCATTAGCTTTTATATAAAATTAATTAAGTCTTGTCTATAAATACGTCTTTTTAACCAATTAAGTTTTTAATTAAAGAGCCATTTATAGTAGCGTGAGCTTAATTAATTTATTCGTTTAATTTACCTATAATTGTGTGCTTTATATTTGTCATCTAAAATAAACTCCAGATAATAAAGTAGGTGCGATGTACCGTTATCCACAAAATTTTTTTTATTAATTAAATATGCAATTAATTTTTTTTTTTAATTATTAAAAATAAATCCCACCCTATGAAAGAACTTAAGTGCAAATCGCCGTTCGGATGAATTACAAGATTATACAAGTTGGATAATGGGAATTGGAGGTCAAGGGTTGAGTAAGGGCGAATTTGATAAAATTAGGTCTGTTACAAAATACTTAAAGAGGGGTTGTTTATTTGTTAGATTATAACGCTTGACAAAGTTTTATTTCAAAAAATTTTTCCAATTAACGACAAAATATTATTAAAAAGCGCTCGTGTGAATATTGGTTAACCCTCCAACCTCTACCATCTATAAGTTGCATTAAAATAATCAATGAATGAATAATAAACTAATAAATCTAAATAATATTTAGAAAAGCTGATAAATTGACGTCGACTATCAAGGAGGCTAATTAACAATTCCAAAACAAATGCTGTCAAAAAATAAATATTTGTAAGCCACCTTGATATGTTTCTACTTTTTCTTCCAAAATGCTGGTAGAATGCACTCATGGGCTTCTATAAACACCCTAAACATCACAAGAGAGTATACGTCACTGAAAATCGTGGAAATGACCGAGATTTTCCACAAGCGAGTTGATTGAAAGAAAATTATAGTTTATGAAGAAGAATCGTGATATAATTATTGTTTATACGTTAACGTTGCATGTCTATAAATAAATAAAAGCAAGAAATTCGTTGTACTTACATTTTAATGTCAATGTCTTTAATTAGCATTATTTTATAAAATTATTGCTTACTTGTTCCATATTGAAGTACGCGACATAGGCATAAATTGCTATCTATGTTTATGGGTCAATTAAACAGAATTATATAGAAAAATATATAAGCAAATTTCCATTTTTTTGTGTTCGATAAAATTGTTTTGATTGTAGAACATATAAATAATCGATTATGGGATTAACCCTTATTTA
Source organism: Malthinus seriepunctatus (assembly GCA_963924605.1). Lineage (NCBI taxonomy): Eukaryota > Metazoa > Arthropoda > Insecta > Coleoptera > Cantharidae > Malthinus > Malthinus seriepunctatus. Next base: position 112,725,280 of record OZ004600.1, on the reverse strand, counting down.
ATGTAATGTCATTACTGACCTCTTTACATCTAAAACGTGTCTGTGCGTATAAATAAATATATTTTATGTGAAAATATATTGATTTGAAAGTTACGCTCAAATAGATTAAAATAATTTATTAAAAATGTGCTCGGCGAAATTAATATTTCTATATAGCTATCTATAACAAAGTAGATTTGACTTCATCCAAACATACAGGGTGTCCCGGGAAGAATCTGACTAACTTCAAGGGTGTATTCCTTAGGTCATTTGAAGCAATAGTCCCCCCCCCATCACGAGTTTAAAGTCCAAAATAGCCAGTTTTTTAGATATCCTCTCTGTTCTACGAGTTACGAGATCAAAATCATAAATCAGGAATCAGGAACTCTTTATTTGTCGTTCCGTCTTTACTTTTGAGCATGAAGTACCTTCTGTAGGGTATTTATACCCCCCCCCTTTATAAGCTGGATTTTCTAAGTCCATTATTTAAAGGTTTTCGGCATTTTCTGATTTTTAACTATTTTAGCTACACATTTATGTACTTAGTCTCCTCTCCAACCAAAAGTGATACTACGGGGTGGGGCTGATTAACCCCCACCTTCACCCCGAGGTCAAAATTTTCTAAATTATTTTAAAAGAATGTAACGTTTCTAAAGGAATTTATTTATTTCTGAAGGGTAAATAAAGCAGTAAAAGGTAAAGGTGGAAAATTAAGCATCATGTAAAGTAATTGGCAGATCTAAACGACTTGCGCAGAAAGCAAAATTTAAAAATGTTGTACTACCCCATAACCAAGTGACATAATACGTGAAAATCATTCTGAAAACAATGTTTGGGTGTCTTTTTCTACAGCTTTCTTACTTGCTCTTCTAGGCATTTAAGGTCGCTTAGATTTGGCAATTACTCTATCTATGCTTGTAATTGACAAAAGGTACCGTTCATTTATGACTTATTGTCTCTTCTTGCGGATTTATTTTACATATTCAAAAATAGCTGTGGTTTAGTCTGTATGAAAAGTAAATCTGATGGTAGAATACAACAAAAATTCGGTAATAAGTTCTTTTAAAATTAATTGTTTGTGATCTGCATTAATGATTTAAATATCCCACCCTTCCCTCAATACGTTTCACCATCCCGTAATTATTTTTATTTTTTACTATGGCCCGCGACTATTGATCGGGACGCTACGAACTACAAAATATCAAAGTTTCAGAAGATTTCCTTAAAACCGGTTTTCCATAAAATTTTTACCTTGTGCAAGGTCTTTTGGAAATTTTGAGAAATAATTTTTGAACCCAAGACTAGTGAGGCGTGGGTGGTGCCTCCTATTAAATTTTTGAAATATTTGGCTGTAGTAAGTCCCAAATAGGCAGGACTGGGCAGTCTCAAAAAATATGTATTTTAAATACAGTATTTGAAATACAATATTTAAAATACATTTGTATTTTGTATTTTGAATTTTAAAGATATTTATTAAACTATTTTGTATTTGAAATACAAAATATTTAATGATTCTGTATTTCAAATAATATGTACTTACCATGAAATTCATGTGCGTATACAGCAAAAGATCAGATTTTTGGCCATTTTATAATGACAATAATGTCAAATAGAGGCCAATTTACAGGCATAAATTTTTGCTTATTGCAGCTTTTTCATTGCGCCAATGTGCAGATGAATAAAATTTGGTAACTTGCACTTGTAATCAAAATTTATTTTGTATTTGAAATACTGTATTTTGTGTTTGTATTTTGGTTGGCAATGAAAAAAGTATTTTGTAATTTGTATTTCAAATACTGTGAGTATTTTGTATCTCAAATACACTAATAGATGTATTTTGCCCAGCCCCGAAGACAGAACCATGACAGAAGATGTGAACCAGAAAAAAAGCGCGAGATAGTATTTTAAACCAAGACTGGTATAGGGTAGGGGTAGCGTCTCAATGAAATCAGCAGTTTTGGATATGAGACCGAGTGACTTGGCTGGAATCTGTAGCTCTCGAGCTTAAAATTTTTTAAAGTTTATAAAAAAACATTTTTTGATTGGTGGAGCTAGCTCTAGAGATTCTAGAGCTAGTATTTGGTTTAAATTAAACAATTGTGGGGAGGGGGCTAACTTATCAGGCACGTAACTACCTTCCTAAAATCAGATGGCAGTTGGTGGCCACAAATTTTTTTGGATGGGCCAAATGTAGCTCACAAAATTTTTTTAAGATGAAATATTTTGTGTGGAATGCAGATTACACTGTAAATATATAAACTTTCGCTTATTATTGTCATTTTATAGGGGTGGACAAAAGGATCCTCTCCTAGTTATGTGCCTTTAACTTATCCCCCTAAATACAAAAGGAACAGCAGTGGAGCTAACTAGGATGTTAGCTATAGCTCAAGAGAATGTGGAGCTCGCTTTTCAGAAGAATTCATCAATTGGGGGGGGGGCTAAATTAAAGGACCCTTCAAACACTGTAAAATTTACAGCGAGAAAAATAGGAACTAGACTAATCAATTTTTAACGATGGCTTGCTTCTCTCTTTAGGTGAGATGGAAATTATACACATACCAAGTTAAAGTTTTGAATCCAAATCCACTTATGAATAAAAACATAAGCTAAAAATATAGAGGACATTTAAAATATTTACTATAACAAAGCCATACATTTTTTAAAAAATAATTTTGGTAATCTCAACCAGTGTCCATGAAATACGGATTATGTTAAAGATGATAATTTTGTATCCAACAAACATGCAACTTAGCAGCTAATGTAATGAATTATTTACATAAATAAAGTTTGTTACTAAAATAAAATCTTAAACCAAAAAAACACCTGCCATTTAATTTGTGATCAAAAGATAAATGTCGCAAACGTTTCGTATAAAATCGTGGATAGTTTATAACCACGCGATTTCTAGTGTAGGTATTTTAAAATCTTAAGTAAATAAAAAAAAATTAAGCAATAAATTTCAAGTTTGTGTATCTGCAACTCGCGGGTTGAAAACTTTTGAAGTAGTGCAATTTTAGTTTATAGCTAGAAACTTTTCGAATTTGTTATACGCCTCCGACTCTTTATTAAACACACCTCGTATGTAATTACGCGTGAGAAATTTATTTTAAGTGTAAACCACCCCCGTCCGAGATACCTAATATTAAAATGCATCGAGTTGGTATCTAAATTTACCAACATCCTCATAAAATATCATCAGTTTAAAATCGATCGTATAACACGTATCTCTTTAGTGCGTTGTTACACGGTCCGTTTTTGCGGGTCCCGCAATGCGGGTCCCGCTTTGCAGGATGGCAACAACGCAAGAGCTTAAATGGCAGGTGTTACACGTGTCCGTTTTGGCGGGATGTGCGACAGCATGCTGCCGCAGTGCAGGACTGAAGGATGCGGGAAGCAAGCGGGAAGCAAGCGGCGACACATTTAGTTGAATGCAGACTGCTACACGGCACGGTTGTGCGGCACCGTTTAAATTATTATTATGTTTGATACGGATAAATTTATTGAAAGTGTCCATGGGGAGCCAGCCCTGTGGGACAAAGCAGCGCCCGAATACTCCAATAAAGATAGTCGGCAAAGGGCATGGGTAAATGTGGGGGAGTGTATGTATCCAGAGTGGGCAAGATTCACATGCAAAGAGAGAGACAACGAAAGTAAGTAATATTTTTTTATTTACCATAATTATAAGTAGTTTTCAAATGCAAACTATTTCTAAAACATATAATTGTTTTGGAAAGCTACAGCTCCTACTCCCATGAAATAATTTGCGAAATTGTCCCTGACATTCAACCCGGCACCACGTGGGCCAGCACAATCACGAACATCAATAAATGGATGAGTTTCCGTGTCCTCAAAATGTATGCCATCCCTTCTACGTACAAAATTGTGAAGAATACAACTAGCTTTCACTATGTCATCAATGAACTCCGGGTGCACGAGAATAGGTGTGTGAAAAATTCTCCACTTGTTTGCCAACACACCAAAAGCACATTCTACAGTGCGTCTGCAGCGTGAGACCCTGTAATTGAAGACTCTTTTGGTTGGATTTAAATTGCGAGCAGGGTAGGGCCGCAATAAGTGTGTAGAGAGCTTAAATGCTTCATCGCCCACCATAACAAAGGGTTGAGGATTTCCGTCTGTATTTGGAAAATTCCGAGGTGGTGGCAAATTTAATCTTTCCGAATATAGTTTTCTGCCAAGAGGGCTGTTGCGAAACACTGTCGAATCTCCTTCTTTGCCGTATGACCCGACGTCAATAGCAATAAAGCGTAAATTTGCATCTGCCACCGCCATAAGTACGACAGAAAAATATTTCTTATAATTGAAAAAATTGGAACCTCCTCCTCTAGGATTAATGCATCGTATATGCTTTCCGTCAATCGCGCCGACGCAATTAGGAAAGTCTGTCTTCAAATAAAACGTGTCCGAAATCTCTAACCACATATCCATAGTTGGTTCTGGCATTTCCATCTCTTTAAGGACATTCCAAATAGCTTGCAAAGTTTCTCGAATTACTAATCCAATTGTACATCTTGCAACATAAAACTCGTATTCCAGACTTGAGAAAGTATTTCCAGTAGATAAATACCTGCAAACAAGTAATTATTATTCAAAGTGTTTCATGAGCGCTATAAACCTCAATAACTACGCAAAACGTTTAAATTATTTTGTTCGTCTTTGAAAAGACGGATGAACCCTTGCAGAATTCAAAAGTTTTCGAGATATAGCAGTCTTATTTTAACTTATTTTCAGTTGTCATTAACAGTCTTATTACATTATTTACAAGTTATTATTTCTTTCTTGCAGTAAAACAGTTGAAGAACAAATGGCGACATATCAGAGATGGTTTTACCAGGTCGTTAAATAAAGGAAAGAGTGGTGATGCAGCATCATCTACAAAAAAAAAATATACATATGCAGATTCACTTGCGTTTCTCCTAAACACTCTAGAAAAAAGAAAGACTTCTGGAAATTTGGAACACTCTGATGATGATGACAAACAAGATGACGCAGGCGGAATGGGAGAACCTGGTGTAAGTGATATCGATGACGAAAACTCTGAAAAACAGCCGGAGCCCAGCACTCAGACAACAGGTTTTCCAAATCGGCAGAAACGGAAGCGACCGATCAGTTCAAGTCTCACTTCTTTTCAGAGCCAGTTACTCAATAAATTAACCGAAACTAAAGACAATGAAGTCGACGGAGACAAATTATTTTTGCTTTCTATCCTTCCAGATTACCAAAAGTTGAACGATGACGAAAAATTAGACTTCAAATTTATGACGCTCCAGTTTTTTCGGGACATTCGAGCAAAGAGCAAAGCTAGAAACCAACCAGGAAATCGCTTTGTACCACCAAATTTTCAATTCTCTTGCCCGGGACCTGGTATGTCTGTACAAGCACCACACCCACAGAATCTCATGAATATGTATTCTGGTGGTAATTATTCAACTTATCAGAATCTCATGTCTCCAAATGATTCCCAATTATCTACTGGATCATCAGCCTCTTCAAACCTACTTATGTACTCTAGTGATGCTCCTTCAAACCCTCACAGCCTTATATCCCCAAATGATACACAATTAACTACTGCATCTTCACCACCATCTTCTTATTGATGTATTAATTTATATAATTAATGTTTTGTTTTGCGTTCCAATGTCATGTATTTGCATAATGCATAATAAAAAATTACTAGTAAGTAGTAACTAGCATTAATATTTTCTGTACTTACCTAAGTGTTATTGTTAGACGTTCTTCTGCACTTATCGCCATCCTCATTGTTGTGTTTTGTTTCGTGATGGTGGGTCTCAAAATTTCAAGCAGTTCATCAAAAGATTTTTGAGACATCCGGTAGTAGCCAAAAAATTTCTTATTGTACTTTCGAATTTTACAATAAAAGTGTTCAAACTTTTTATTCCTTTCTCGTTCGGAATTGAAAGGATGAACCCAAATAGTACGTACTGTCGGATCAACCAACAAATTGCAAGCTTCAAGTGCACAAACAATTTTTAACTTTGAACGGGACATACCTACGATATGCCTCGCAGTCACAACATCCAAAATTCAAATGTCTGTACATGCTGCGCGAGTTTCCCGCAGTCCGTTTATGCAGGAACGTGTAAATCGTGACGCCATCCGTTTTTGCGGCATCCCGTTTTGCAGGATGCTGCAGAAACGGACCGTGTAACAACGCACTTTTTACAGAAAGAAGAAAATGTTTTAAAAGTATAAAATATTTTTTTATATCTTAATAAATTTTGTGGAAAACTGCCTTTTTATATAAAAGTAGTACTGCAGTATTTCATCATAGTGTGTGTACCCCATTTTCTTTCATTTTTCCTCAAGAACAAATTTGTTCGTGTCTAAAACTCAAATAACTCCAAACTGAGAAGAAGAAGCAAAGTAATGTTTTGATATTTTACACTAATCAGTCTTGACTGTTGTAGAAAAATGATGGAAAAAATAAAGAGGAAAACTTTCTGCCAACTAACGTGTCATAATAAGATAAGTATTTTTGTTTAATTTATTTATACGTAATATTAAGAAATGGTCGAAGAGTGAATGGTTCCAATTTAGACAGAAATGACGGTATTAAAATTAATTATAGCGGGTGGTGACCGGATCTCTCGGTCATATGGATTTAACATGTAAAATCATATTTTGGTATATTTCCTGCTGCCCAATTTTTTTCAGAAAAAAAATCTTCAAATAATTGTTTTAGAGCATAATTTGGCATCTAAATAAATAAATCAAAATATTTTGGATGCTTATATAAAGCCGGAAATGTAATTTGAAAATTTGTCAAATTAGTAGAAATAGGGAATCGCAAATTTTAGGATTTTTTCATTAACAATCCTAAGACCCAGGATTTTGATTGAATAGTAGGAGAGGATTTTGAGACGAGGGATGGTTGGATTCCAAAGCTCCTTTAATCTCCCATCATAATTAACTAATTTGCTTTGCTTATTTTAGTCCGTAAATTAAAAATGCATGGTATCAAGTATTATACGTACATTTTTAGATCAACAAAAAAAACTGCAAAATAGTCGCAAAACAAGTGCTTTTAAAAAAAAAGTTGATGATGGTTACAGAGAAACGAAACGTTTTATTTCAAATATAATTTCAAAATCAGATGTAGAAGATGTTGCGGTTGCTATAGAAAAGTTCTCTCAGATTTGCATAATTTTTGAATATTTTTTGTCAATATTTTGAAAACAAAAGTAGGTAGGAAACTTTTCTTTTTCGATAAGCAATCGACATAAAATTTTACAACTTTAGGAAAATTAAACCGTTTTTTTATCTCTCAAATAAGCGATATCCCCGTGGTATATGCTGGTCGAATTTAAAAATAGAAGTCGAACAAAACTGTTATTAAATCAAAAAATACCCCGAGTAGTTAGCTTAAAACAGCGTCAATTGTTTTTCATGGCTACTTGATTTAATAAAAATAATATCATGTGCGCCGCCATATTTATTTAAACATAGATTGTGGTAGATCGTTGAAATTAGAATAAAAATGCGAGTTACCCCAAAATCCAACTTGGTGCCCATAAAAAAAACAAACCCGATGATGGTTAGAGTACAACACGTCATGTAAAGTTTTTCGCACTAGACTACCATCACGATATTTTAGCTAAATAAGTGCCTCAACAAGGTGTTTACAGATTTGAAAAATTCTCTATAAGAAATAAGTTATGCTAGAAAAACTAAATTGACATTTTTTTTCCTTTTTTCGGTTTTAGAACTCAAAAACTAACACGATTAAATCATAAATGAGCAACTTTGCCAAAATGGAACCATTTTAATAGCTCTTACGGTTTCCGACATCCTAATGATGGGCTTCTAAATTCAATAACCCATATCGCCTTTGTGCAAAATTGCAATGCAGCTCCTCCTCCCCTATTAAAAATTTTTCCCAGATTTTGGGCTAAACCCCCCATTAAACATAATTTAAAACAAGCCGACATAACGGCGTAAACGGTACTAGTAGATATACTTTGATTTGAGTTGGAAAATGGAACTTCGCTTGTTGATGAAACGGCCATCACATCAATAATGCTCAATTAAAAATTTTTTTATTGGGGCCTATTGAGTATCCTTAACTCAAGGCGCTTGTATATATTGCACCTTCCACGGGGCCTACTTTCGTTATAAGCCGCCTTTGTGTGGGGCACAACCTGTACATCTATTTGATATGGCCTCACGAGAGCTGGATTTAAATTAAATGGGTTTTTATATCATTTGTGGTCACACTGGATGTCATATTTCTTTCAATTCCAAAAATTCTCCACAGGCCCCTATAGCGCTGCAGGCTTAAATTTTTGGAACTTCAAGGTCAACGAGCTTAGATCAACTTGAGTAAGTTTTAAACATACACTGCGCGGTAAAGGTATGGAACATTGCAAATAAAACTGGAATAAATGTTTTTTTTGCTAAATCTTGAAACACGTCGATTTTATTTTTGTTTAATTAACCATTTTTAAGTCAAAATCATTGAATCAATCAATCAATGAATATCGGCATTTGTTTTTAAGTAATGACGTCATCAATATTTTTTTTAAATGACAACGTACATTTTTTTTTTCGTGATTTGGGTACGTTATTCAATTGTCTAAATTTTCTCACAATAAACCAAACATTTTTAAGTTTTTTGCCTGAAGAAGAAAACGATGGATCTAAACTGAAGCGGTGACCATCTAGCAGGTGTGGAGATTTCGGTTATAAATGGAAATGGAAAATGTATAAATAAAGAATCTTATTTTAATGGTCAATTCAAAACAGTTTCCATTTTAGATGCTATTGATGTTCCATTGTTATAAAATTGCCGAAAGATACTACATATTTTCAAGCGTTTTTCAAACTTCTTATCCACGAAACAAATTAAGAAAAATTTCTAACAACTTACATGATGTTTGGATACGTATTTTCCGACTTTTAAATTGCTAATTAATGATTTTTACACTAATATAAGTAAAAAGGAAATTTCGCCTTGTGAGTGCAAGACTGCGATATCTCAGAAAATCTCGAAAATGGGATTAATGGCAAAATGGATTGCTTAAAGTTGATTCATCAATGCAAAACAAAAGAAACTCAAAAAATTAAAATTACGTCGGTTTTTAATAGATAACTTGGCGTAACATTAAGCAAACTATGCGTTAAATACGCCCTAAAATAATTTTTAAATCAATTTTTACCTATGAGGCAAAAAAGTCATCCCCTTACACATTCAAAATGATAGCTTCGACAGTTGTCACTTTAACAATAATGTTGATCCTATATTAAAAAACTCATGAGTGTCCCGGGAAATGCGCAGTAGGGTCCTCTTGAGCCCCACCTTCGTCTGTTTTAGTCGTCTTAGTCTTAGGAGCGTAGTATTCTTTTAACTTTCGCGAAATATATTTGGATCATTTACATACATGTAATTAAGATTTGTAGAAGAAGTGACGTCACGTGGTCGTAAAATACGAATTTATTATTTTAATGTTCGATGAGTTTAAAAAGTGACGTCATCGTGATCGTAAAATACGAACTTATTGTTACATTTTGTAAATAAATATTATTTGAAGTTAATTGTTTAATTTTAAAAAACCAATATTATTTAAAGTTATCGGAAAATAGGTTAAAATAACTTAAGTAATTTCACTGTATAGGTGGGGATCATTTCAATGATGATAGTTGATTTAATTTCCAGGTAACTCGAGAAAGAGTCTAAATATCAAGGAATAAATAAACGGCTTTGCTTTCTCTACAACAAACCATTAATCTGACGTATATTTTCAAAATACAACTACTGGACAAATGGTAGTTCAAAATCAATCTTTTGTTTCGAAATATCAAGTGTTTGGTATCATCTGACAGCTATGTTCAAAATTGATCCCTGATTTAAAAATCGTAAAATATACGGAGGAAGTCATTTAAAGTTGATTTTAAAAACATCCAATATACAGGGAGTTTCGTTTAAATTAAAACAGTTTGCGTAATCTCGCTGTCTAGGGGGGGGGGATTTCACTCGAGACAAAGTCGAAATATCAAGTGTTTAGTATCATCCGACAGCTCAGTTCAAAATTGGTCCTTGATTTAAATTATCAACGTTTTGGTATCATCTGACAACGATGTTCGCACAATCGATACTTGATTTAATAGTCGTAGCCGGGAACAGAAAAAACGGGGTGATCGTATTCAGGCCCATCTTTTGAAAATAAGCTATTTGAGTGCCAGCGAACACGAAAATCTGGTTGGCTTCCACAGGCAGTGGCTTAAGGCCTCAGGCCTGTTAATAATAAATTTCTAATTGGTGAGGAAGGCGGGAAACCCACCTGAGAGGGATGGCAAAGTAAAATCTTACTTTTTATGAAAAAAGTAGTTACTTTGCCAGTGGACAACCCAAATACCGTTTATGAGTCACGAGTTAATGTTTGCGGGTGTGTAGCATAAAGACATTAATTTCAGTCCAGCTGCCACGCTCTCAGAGACATTGTAGAGAGTAGCCAATTTTTTTGGTCGATTCTTTTTATAAGAATGATAAAATGTCAAAGTTGCATCCAGAATGCTGTCATATTTATTACTTTTTTCCTTCTTTAAGAATTTCATTAAAGGATCCTGAGGCCTTAAGCCACTGCCTGTGGAAGCCAACCAGATTTTCGCGTTCGCTGGCACTCAAAGAGCTTATTCCCAAAAGATGGGCCTGAATACGATCACCCCATTATTTCTGTTAAGGGCTCCAGGACTATAATAAGGGTGGGTGCTTATTTAAAATACGAACATTAATTTTAAAAAAAACACAAATAAACAAGGTGTTTCATTTAGATTAAAACAGTTTCAATTTCGCTTTCTAGGTGAGGGGTCTTTTAAATTTAGACAGTTGATTTAATGTGTGGAAACTCTTAAAATATACGGGGGAGGTAATTTAAATTAAGAAGTTGATTTCAAAAACCACACATAATATACGGGGAGTTTCATTTATATTAATGTTCATAGTGGTCCCTGATCCAAGGTGGTGATATTAAAACCAATAATTACTCCATTATACAATCACTATTTCATATTTGTGAAGGACCCTGTATAATGTAAAGCAAAATCATTTCTGCTTTACAATTACGAACTATAGTAAAGATAATATACAACATTATGAAATGACCCACCTAAGAGGAAACAATTCCCAATATTAGATCATATTAATTTTTAATAAAAATTGTAAAGATAATGGCGCGCGTATGCGCGCCTTCACTCTCTAGTAAGATATTAAAACGAAAGTGAAATATTAAAACAAAGAATCTAATTTTCTACGGTTAGTAGAAGTACAGTTAGTACATCTTAGTAGAGTTAGTACAGTCTTGCACTAACAAGGCGATTTGTCTTACATCACCTGCTACTAAAAATGTAAAAATCACTTCTAAATGTCGCTTTTTAATAATATGGATTAGGCAAAAGTCAAGAATCTAGACGGCTTTGAAAAAGTAACATTAAAGAATGTACGAAAGATAAAGTGCGACACACGACTTCTACGAAAGAATCAAAATATTTAAGAATCTCATTAAAAGTTGTTTGACTAACTCTGTAGGTAAAGAACGTACTTAAAACATGAAACGAACTGATTTTTGGCAAAGCTGATGGCAAAGGACATTTATCAAGAAGTATTCAAAAGTGCTGAAGTGCACTGCAAAAATTCTCAATTTCTTATAAATCAAACGCAATTTTAATAACTTAGGGGGTGGGGTGTCTCGATATTCGTAGTCACTTCTCACTTGCATTGTGTCGCTTTAAAGTTTAAGTATAGAATCAAAAAGTTATGTAAAGAAATTATGTAAACTTTTAAAACTTATTCAAGTTTTTGAAATAGGGGGTTAACTTTAAGTTTGGGTAATCAATAACAGTTTAGATGACGCACGCTAGTTCTAAAGGGATAAAAAGGAAAATATGACGTTTACATTAATGCCAAAGCCGCATGGAATGCTTTTATGATGGATTCCTGCCATATTGCTTTAGAAAGAACGCAATTCCTTCAAAACTTCTACCCATAACTGCCTGTTCATGATGGCGCAATAAAATTTTTTAACAAAGTATTTAGGTACCGGAGAACTTTTACTTCCGATTTTACTACCGGAGTTTATTATTAGAAAAATTTTTTTCCATAAACGTTTCTAAAATTGCCTATGAGGAAGAAAGCTTTACGAATTAATAATAAATGTATATTTTATTCGTTGTATCGTTTATCTTAAAATTGTTTAATGTTTATGCTCAATGTCCTTTTTTATTTGCTATACATCGTTTTTACGATGCTACATATTTGAGTTTCACTGACATTTAACGGTTGTTACTTGTAATGGTGAAAAATGAAATTTCAAGTCACGAGGGTGCGTGACCTTATAAATTACAATGGAAATATTTAGATATATAACACCGGCCTATGTTTGATTTAAAATTCATGCTGTTTCCGAATGAGAAGTCATAGATACGGGGGTTGATAAAGCCATAAAACTTGGTGGTGTACCGCTCGCTAACGGCATTGTACTTTAATTTATATTTTAACCGTCTTTTTTCTCATATATGTTTTCATTTGATCAACATTTTTATTTTTCAAAAACCGTAAAACGTATAAAAGTTGACGGAAATAACAAAACGTTTTTTTTTAAATTATGAATAATAGGTAGAATATTTTATGGAGAGTTGCGGGTGTTTGGATTTGAAAATCGAGTTATTTTAAATATCTGTATTGAATGTAAAAATATTTATTTAAAGTATCTCAAATTGTGTTTTTTGCTTTAAATGTATAGGTATAGTTCAATGAGCTCTTGACAATTTTTAAAGGGTAACTACTTCTCTTTTTTTGGGCCACCTTAATGTTGGTAGTAACTTTCTAAGTCGTTAAAAAGCGTTAAAAAACTTCAACTGCTTTTTGAAGACATCTCATAATACTGTATTTGCTACGACCTGAGAAAGAACGTCAAAACAACTGCAGGTGAGAGGTGATTATTCGATATGGGGTAGGCGGGTAAGCGTATTATAGGAATTTCAATTACTTTCCGATACCTTAAGGTATTAAAGGAAAGTATTGTAATGGGGTAAAAAAAATTTTTTGAGATAACACCGAATATATGTATTTTGAGGTCCCCCGAGTCGATCTAGACCATTTTTAGAAAAAAGTCTGTGTGTGTGTATGTATGTGTGGATGTAGTTCCCCACGAAATCTCTGAAACGGCCGAACCGATTGACTTGAAATTTGGTATAGGGTCTTATCAGATAACGACGGAGTGCAGAAAGGAGTTTGTTCAAAATCGGTCCGCTAGGGGGCGTGCGCAATTAAGGAAATTTTGTGTTTTTTAAATGGAACTATATAATTTTTTTTAAATCATCCGATAGAGAACTTTTTTTTTTATTCAATGATATAAAATTTTTTTAAATTATTTTGTTAAAAATTATTTAGTTGACAAGGATGATGACTTGGAAAAAAAATTAATAGTAATAATGGTTATTCACTGATTACTGCTGATGCTGATTATTGTTTCTGATTATTATAATAATTGTGGAAAATAAACGTAGAAAAACTTTTTGGAAGGTTGACTTGTTGAGTGATAATTATTCCTTCTATTCGTGTTCGTGTTTAAGTTAATGTAAAAAGCGAATCTAATGGTAGTCAAAAATGATGATCAACATATTCATATAAATGTCATCAAAAAGAAAATGAAGGCTGATTTAAAAAACGAATAATAATGATAATGATAATTTATATTTTTTGTAAAATATGGTCATTGAACACATGAAAACAATAAATAATGTAAATTGGTTGATTTTAATACCTATCATATAGAAACAGCGCTTGAGTAACAGTTTCTTATAAAAGAGGTTGATGTCCAACGTAAAAAAATCAAACATAATAGACATACAGAGAGACAACAGTTTGGTTGTAAAAGTTGAGCAGAATTTTACTATTGTAATTTCATTACCTAGTTGGCTATGAAATATAAATTAAATGAGTCAAACTAAACTTGCAGTGCTGAAAATGTTACAATAGTGCGTCGAATGTCGCAAAACATGAAACTCTTTGGGAAAAGTGTATCTGTGTATCAGAAGCTTTCCACGAGGCTGAAGTGAAGGTACAAAGGACTAGGATGCACGAACTTAACAGGTGATCCCTTATATGAATGACATGGGTCAGTTCTCTAACTAACCTATCCGTGTAAGTTCCAGTATCAAGTCTTTTATGTTGATGAACATTGTATCATAAATTTTCCATATGGTTGAAGTGACGGAACAAAGGTCTGCGACGGACAAATATAACAGAAGATCATTATCAGGAAAGGCGTAGCTTCGCCCCTCAACTTATTTATTCGTGGAAGTTCGAGTATGAAAACTTATGGAGATAAGCTTTCGGAAAAGCGTGTCATAAATTTTCTACACGGTGATGGTACAAAGGTCTAGGACGGACAAATTTAACAGAAGATCATTATCAGGAAAGGCGTAGCTTCGCCCCTCAACTTATTTATTCGCGGACTATGAAGACTTATGCAGATGGGCTTTCGGAAAAGCGTGGCATAAATTTTCCACACGGTGATGGTACAAAGGTCTACGACGGACGAATTTAACAGAAGATTATTATCAGCTGAAGTGACGGATACAAAGGTCTCACAGAGGATTCCTAAGTTCGACTATGAAGGCTTACGCTGATGAACTTTCGGAAAAGTGTATCAGAAACTTTATATACTAAAGTGACGGTACAAAGAGGGCTACTACGGACAAAGTTAACAGAGGAATTTTCCCAGGAAGGACGTCGGTAAGTCCCTCAACTGATCTATCTACAGAGAGGTCTAAAAGTGTGGAACGGCCTTAATAACTTTTGAACGAATTGACCAAATGAAATGAAATTTGGAAAGAGTAAATAAATTAATTTTTCCTATTCTTTGACTACGTTTAAAAATTTTTATCATCTAAATCTTCATAGTAATGGGGTCAATTTTTTTAAATAGTGAGGGGGTCATTTTTTGCTATTTTCTGAAAGAACATTTTATTCTGATTTCAGACATGTGCTACAAATAATAGGGTCTTCGATTAAAAAAAGTTAAATAATTCAACTGTTTGGGTTAATTTAACTTTTTGTTAGAGTAACATTTCGTTATTTCTCGCTTCTGAAAAGTAAATTGGTGAAATTTCCTTCTTCGCTAACAGTTTTTTCTTCTTAGAAGTGCATTTGGAAAACTTTTTGTAAAAATTTCCTTATTCATTTCCATTGGAAATCCCAAAAATTTGAAAAGCTTTTAATCGACATCCCTATTTGTAGCACATGTCTGAAATCAGAATGAAATGCTCTTTCAGGAAATACCACAATATACCCCCTTGCTATTTAAAAAAGCTTAACCCGACGCTATTACTCTGAAGATGTTAACGATAAAATTTTTTAAATACAGTCAAAAAATAGGAAAAAATACGTTATTTACTTCTTCCAAATTTCATTCCATTTGGTCAATTCGTTTAGAAGTTATTACGACCGTTCCACACTTTTAGACCTCTCTGTATTTAAGCTGGAGTATGATGGCCTATGAAGATGACATCAATGTAATGGAAGAAACACTATTATGGAGAAATAATAGTTCGGAAAACTAAAATGGAAGGCAAAAAAGATTGATGATTTCGGAGTGAACTAGCACAAAACTTGATGTATATTGATGTAAAATTCCTCTCAGAGAAAAATAAATACAATAAGCAAGGAGATGCTGGTAAGCTCTGGGACTGAGTTGATGTTTTATTAAACGATTGAGTGTGAATGAATTATTGAGAGTAATACTTAAATATTCTGATTGAGAGTAATTAATATTCTGATTCTGAATATTCTGATGATTATTAGACAATTTTAAACATAATGGAAACGAGCTTTAAGATATCTGAATGAAAGAAAATTTTTCGTTTAGTGAGTGAGAAAGACTCGTTTCGTTTAGTGAGCCAGTGAGAAACAACCTACAGTCGCTTCGGATTAGAACAAATAAAAAACTGCTGCAGATCTTCGAGTTTTTTAAATTTGTTTTTGGCTTGTGACTTGTGAAGTACAAGCAAGTGAGATGGGCTAAGCGCTAAGAAGACAAAAAATTGTAAAACGAGCCTTAGAAAGCCTAATCTCTGCCAAGCGAACAGATGCAGCTAATCCACTCCCACAAAAAGTGCACGATATTTGAATAGAATTTTTCTATTGGTCGAATTTCGAAAATACGGTTTACAAATCTCACACTAATTGACATGCGTCACCCTTATTTGACAGAAATTTGTGGGGAGTGGCTTAGTTGCACCCGTTCGGTGGACAGAGTCTAGAATATAATTGAAAATCTACAAAAAAAATAAGATTTTTGGTACAATGTTGCACCAGTGTCCATCACAGGGTTGAAGCGCTATAGTGAATAGGTATAAGTTGTTGAGAGTATCAAAAATTCAATACCTTCAGAGTAAAAAATCTTATAGATAAGAAAAGTAAGAAAGACACTATAAAACAACAAAAGGGTCTAATCTAGGTCAAAATAAACTAAGAAAGATTTAAAATATAGCGTAAAACTTAAATGTACTCTATATTATACCCATACTGCAGTAAAGAAATCCTCTAAAAAAGCCAAACCTAGCTAAGGGCAGAGCTTATTTTATTTCAACTTTAAAATTTACTTCAATATTTGTTTCAGGAGCTTCTTAATAAAAATTGGCATTTCTCTTTTAAAATCCATGAATTTTTACAGAAAATTCAGTCTCAGTGTGTAACACACCCATTACGATTTTACGACGTACAATAATTGAATCTGTGTTAAATGACTAAAGAATTTAAAAAATATTATATATCAGTACTAGTTTAATAACCTGGTTTACATGCTAACTTCTTCATTTACTGTATTTGTGTTAAAAACTTGTAACTTTTATTAAATAGTAGATCCCATAACCAAAATGACATTCCAACTGAAATCAGGATTAGACCCACACAACCGTCTATAAATTACTAATTAAAGTTAATTTACACATTAACATTTTCAACCATTAAAAATAACATCAAGTTGTAAAATTAGCCATGCACATTTTAATAAAAAGATGTAATTCTGCATAAAATTTTTAATCAAAATGTCATAGAAATAATTTTCTTTTGAAATGTAATTTTTTCATATAAATTCATTCAATAGAGCGCATAACGACACCGGAAATAATTTGTTACAAAAAATAAAGTTTGTTTAAAATTGTTCGTACTATTAAAAAGCAACTCGTGCATGTTTAATGTTTTTCGAAAAAATAGAGGAGGAAAATTTCTTTCTGTTTACCTATAACCATGTTTTTTAAAAATTTAAATAACATTTAAATATAAATTAAGGAGAGCGTAATAAATGTAGATATGCGTTTTAAAATTGTTTTTTATTCGTATAAATAGCATTAAGCAAAACGGAAATTTAGAATATAAAATACAGGCTTTTACTTTAAATTTTATATGTATTTTATTTGCGAAGATTTTCGAAATTTAAAAAGATGCCACCATAAATTTAAATTTTGCGTTTAATTTTTAAGCTTTGCGTCGGATGCAAAATTATTTTCATGTAAGAGCTTATAAGCTTTAAATTTAAATCTATGAATAATTTTGCTTAATTTCCAGCAAATTGTAGAATTTCTTTATTCAATTACATATTTCTACAAATTGTTACGAATTCAATATACAGAGTGTTTCGAAATTAAGTTTCGAAAATTAAAAAAAAATGTTTTTTTTTAATTCAAAAAATGATGGCCTCTCATTCTTTACGTAATTTAATTTCAAAATCAGATACCTAGCTCTCAGCTATGTCAGAAACAAGGATCTCACTATTTTAATCTATGGGGATGAAAGTACTACCAACCGAAAAAGAGTATTTTTCTGCGTCTACTAAAGCCAACACTTCACGATTGGATGAATCTATTCAATAAAAGTTAATGAAAAAATTAAACGAGTTTGATATAATCTCTCTGGCCATGGAAAAAAATAACGACTAAAAACGTCAAATGTTGTATTATGATTACAATTTTAGATTTTATTTTGATTCCCATGACAAGAGAGATTATGTCAATGGCTAAATCGTGACATTTTTAATCGTTAATAGATCTAGGAAAAGATTTTCTATCGGTTGATGCATTTTTCATCCCCGTAGGTTAAAACAAGGAGCACCAGACATAAAAATATTTAATTTCCACGTGACCAATTTGCTAAGCAATCACCAACCAAACGTAATGAACGTAATGAAATATGGTGGTTGCCTAGCCAACTGGTCACGTGAGTGTATTTCCGAAAGCACTTTACCTATTAGTTCCCAATGTTCCAGAATAAAATTGTCACTCGGTACAAAGCAATAGTTCGATCAGCGTAACATGTGCACTCAGGACGCTAGCAAAAACGTTCGTCTTCTGGAACAACCCCCGAAAAATGGGCCAAAAGCTGGATCTTCTGGTCCACAGAAAAGAGCAGTTGAAGATAAAATAGTAAAAGAAATTTAATGCTCTACAATTTCTTTTCTGAAGACTCTTACTTTAAAATGAAGGGATGAGGTGCTAACGGCAAAAGTTTGAGGAAAAACATTAGGCAAAATTTTTTTTATAAAATTAACGATTTTTCCGGACGGATATCTCAAAAACTATAAGAAATACACAAAAAATGAATAGAAACAGAAGCTTTTATTTTTCTAAGCATAATTTTCTCCACTATATGTTCGAGATAAATGTATAAGCAAAAACCGGACCTTTCCATCTCTCTGCCACCCTTTGCTATAGTATACCTAGAACCGGGGACTAGTATTTTCACCCTATTCCAAACACATTTTTGAAGAAAAAAATTACATACTCTTCTTCATACTCATTGCATACTACTCGACTTTTGGCGCTGTCTGTAGGTAATTGAAAAAAAGATCTTTCTAAAACGTCTTAACTCTTGATTCTCAAACCGTGGTCTAGTGCTCCGTGAAGCTATTTCAAGTGTTCCGCGAGAAAATCAAATAAACAATTAGCATTTTTTGCAAAAGAAAGATCAATACTAAGTAAAATAATTTTTGTATGGGATTGTAATCAGTTCATCCAAAATGCTCCTGTAAAATTCTGGATCTCTGTTAAGGATCTAAAAGCTAAGGAGCTCACGTTTGATGTTTCGGCTCAAAATGGCCGTGCTGACGTGAAGTTGGAAAGCCAAAGTTAACCCTCTTTATTAGGGTTAAATATAGGAGCCCCAAAAATTAAAAATAGGTGGAATGGAGAGCCCCAAAATAGTCCAAAATTATGAGCCTACTTTTGATTTTTGAGCTCAAAATGGCTGTGCTGGCGTAAATTTGACACGCCAAAGTTAACCCTTATTATTAAGGTTAAATATAGGAGCCCAAAAATAAAAAATAGGAGGAATGGAGAGCCCAAAATTGTGATCCCACTTTTGATTTTTGAGCTCAAAATGACCATGCTGGCGTGAAGTTGGCAGGGTCAAAGTTGACCTTTGTTATTATATTAGGGTTCAAAACGGCCGTACTAACTTCAACCATCTGCCCGGGACACGATTCCGTTTTTTCACTTCAATAATGAAGTTATTTTTGGGTGCAATACTACTTTAATTATACTCTTGATTTCAAAAAGGTTAGCTAACCTTGCTTAAGAGCTTATTTTGAATTAGTGTTTCGCGCAAAAAACTGTCAAAGTTAAGTGTTCCCCGACTTCACATAAATAGAGAACCAAGGGTCTAAGCTGAAGAGATCACATCTCCAGTTTTTCATATCAAAATTTTAAAAACAATTTTTGAAAAATGTTACTTTTAATTGTAGTTAAATAGAATTTACAATTAAAAATATGGCGTTCCATTCAACATAAGAAAGTTAGGTTAGGTACATTTTAAGTGAAACATCCTGTACATTGATTTTTTCGAAAGAGTGTTTTTTTTTAATTTTTACTCAGCTCAATTTAGTTGTAAAATAAAAACTTCCCATCTCGCATATGATCGAAATCACCCAGCATGAACTTATTCATCTACTGTAAACACTTGCAAAAGATTCAAAAAAATTCAATTTTAAGACATGGATGGATGTGCTTCTCTACTTGCATTCAAAACTATCTTTTGAATTTATATTTACTCATATTTCAAAATTTCTTGTACTTATTGAACCTAAATCATACTCGAAGAAAGATTAGTTTCTTTATAAAACATGATAAAAGACGTTTTAAATAGTAAAAATTGTAATCACTACGCATAAATGACGTAAGATATGATACATAGTGTACATTTCGAACATAATCATTACTTAGTAATGGATTCTGTGGTAAATTGTAAATAGGAAATAGGTCAACCAAATTTCAAATGTACACAAAAAAAAGTAATCAAACGTACTCACCATAACATATGATTAGCTGTTCGTAGGTAACTGGTGGGCTAAATGTCCATTTGAATTCCTAAAACAAAAATTTAATTCAATTAAATGGGTATTAATTAATCGTAAATTAATTTAAAATTATAACGCTTTCAAAAATCAGAACTATGGAATAAGAAATTTACCTCTTCGTTTAATAGGGGTAGCACAATAAATTTTTAAGACACGAGTAATTAATAACTACTTAATCAATTAATTATAACACACGACGAGATTGTTTGTTACTTCGATCAAACTTGAAACCGTAATGACGATTTGTTCGAACTTGTAAATGTTATCAACCAAATGTTGCATTTTTGGATAAAATTTTTAAAATTAAAGCATTCGATTTTAATTCAAGGTTTTTATTTTAAGAGTTAAAAATTGAATACAATATTTTCCTTTAATTTACTATTTAAAAAAATTAAATTCTTTTCAATGGCCTAGCAACAAATTTAAAATAATGTCGGCTTAAAAGTTACACCCTTACTATAGAGAACCATTTGAATAACAAATCAGAATTTCTTTTCCAAAATCTGCTGATGATCGACAGAAATCTGACGGTCCAGTGGCGTAGTAAGCATTGGTGGTTGGTGGGGTTCATGTGCGACATTTTATTCTGATTTCAGACATGTGCTACAGATTTTGAGATTTTGAATAATCTTAAATTATTATATCTTAAATAATCTTTAATTAAAATTTCTTCCACTTCCTATGAAAATGAACAAGGGATCTATATTTCACCCAGTTACTCAAGAAGCTCGCTATGCCATTTTGCCCGCAATTCCCCTACTCGTTTTCATAAAAAATCCTAGAAATTTTAATTTAAAAAAATCGAAATCCCTAGTTGTAGCACAATATGTCTGACATCAGAATAAAATGCTCTTGTAGAAAATAGCATAAAATGCTCCCCTCACTATTTAAA
The DNA here is from genome assembly GCA_963924605.1 of Malthinus seriepunctatus. Lineage (NCBI taxonomy): Eukaryota > Metazoa > Arthropoda > Insecta > Coleoptera > Cantharidae > Malthinus > Malthinus seriepunctatus. Next base: position 112,704,025 of record OZ004600.1, on the reverse strand, counting down.
AAAATTGACCCCCTATGCAGGCGCCTGTACAGGCACATCGGAAGGCAAGCCTGTATGTGTAGACAAGCCTTTACGTTTGCAAACATACCAAACTCCTAAAAAAACACGACCAAAGAGAAAGTGAAGAAATAATGAACATCATTGGCACGAAACGGCTGTAGACGAATGTTCCAGGAGTTGATCTCAGATAGCATATATCTGGAGAGAGAAATAAAAAAAGATGGTCTTTTAGAAAGCGTGGTCAAATGAAGTGGTCAAAGCGATGCGAACAAGACGATTGGTGGAACAACTACGACCACACTTCTATCAGTAAATATCATTCCCACGTAATTTTTCTGTCTCCTTACTGTAGTTAATAGGTTTGTTCCTACAAACAGTCGAACCAGTTCAGAACGGTTCAGAATTGAACAGCGCAAGCGCACATTGAAGTTGGCAATACAAATTTCAAATTGCGCACACTCCGCCTAGTTACGAACTAGTTCGAGCTGTGTGGGAACAAACCTAATAGCGGGGCCAGACTGGCCCGCCCGGCGGACTGGCGATTGCCGGTCAGGAAGGGGCCAAGTAAAATTGAGGCAAATGAAAATAAATGGCAAATAATGTTCATATAAATATTGTAAATTCAATCATTGCCAATTTTGGTGTAGCTAACTTGCAGATTTTCTTCTTCTTCTTCTAATGCATATCCATTAATGGATGTTTGCGATAACATTTTTCATTGCTTCTCTATCTCTTGCGGTGTGTATTAACGACTGTTGTACATCGTGTAGCCCGGTCCAATGTCTGATGTTTCACAGCCAAGACATTTATATTTCGTGTTTCGCATTATATGCCCCAGATATGCCGTTTTTCTCTTCTTAATCTTAAAATTTCTTCATTTGTCAGTCTAGCCGTCCAAGGTATCTTAAGGATTCTGCGGTACAGCCACATCTCTAAAGCCTCCAATTTGTTATTTGCAGTCGTTTTCAACATCCAACCTTCCATATACCATAAAGAAGCACCGACCAAGCGTAGCACCTCACGAATCTTAGTCTTAGGTTAAGATCAAAATCGGAGCAGGTAAGCACTTTCCGAAATCTCAAGAATGTCTGTCAGGCTTGCTCAATGCGACTTTTTATTTCCTTGTCTGATGTCCAGTCTTCGCAAAGCCAGTTTTGCAGATTTTAAGAGGTGAAAAATAATTGAACATTTGGGGACAACATATTTTGTAGCTAGTGGCCTTGGTTAATAAGATGAGATGACAGGCATATTTTCAGCAACAAAGAACTAGAACCTATTGGTTCAGAGAAAGATAGGAACTTAGACAGCAAACCGGGATTGTCTGTTAGATAGCTATGCCTCATGCCATAAGTAGGCAGCTACATCAATAAGCAGTGGACGTATTGACAGGTATCCAGTACTAGGAAATTATATTACTCACAAATTTCATTTTAACAAATTAGTTATGTAATTATTTAGAAAGGGGCGCTAAGATTTAGATTTTCTAATGACGCCAAAAAGTCTTGGGCTCTGTTTCTGGTATTGTGGTTAAAGTCCAGAACTTATGAGAAGAATAGGGCGGGGCCAATGCGCTATAACGAAAATGTATCTGGCAACATCTGTTCTCATCAATTTTAGAGATAGAGAGAGAGAGAGAGAGAGCATTGTACGTCTGTACTACGCAAAATATTGGCTCCGTCTTATTCTTCGCATAAGTTTCCGACTATACCTCAATTGTTTTGTTACTTCCACAAATGCCTTTTAATAAATATTTGGAAAATCATGGTAGGTATGGCTCAAATAGGTATGTAGTATTTTGAAAAAAATTGGGACACAGTAGATATTAAAAATTTTGCGCATATCTGATAGCTATACCGTGCGTTTCCAAAAACGGGCCCCAGCTTATAGGGGGTTTATTCGTAACTTTAGACAAATAAAACCTTGTATAAAATTAAATGTGACGATCTTTTCTACAATATTAGCGAAAAAAAAGTTATTATTTTCCGAACAGTTAAGGCTGATGGCATCTTCGTTACTTTTTTTAAATTGCACCATACACATTTTTTAATCTCATATGATAGAGAATTTTTTTCTCTTTTCAATAAGGTAAAGCATTCGTAGGGTTAAATAAGAAAATTTTAAAGAAAAATTGAAAAAACTAAAGCTACATTATTTTTTATCAAGCAAGCTGATTGTTAAAAAAACAAATAATTTTTAATTGTTTAGGTAACTGTGTAAGCTTCTTCACTCAAATCTAATGTTTTATTAAGCCAAGGCCTCTGGTTTGTTTACCATCAGCTTGTTACGAGTAAATTAAAAAAAGAAAAACTTTTAAATATGGAGCTACATAAAAGGCTTAGTATTTTGAACAGTGTCTGCTAATGTAAATGGGTTACTATGTTGTCAACTTTGTGTAGAAAACAACAGCTCTCATATTGAACAATTTTTGTGAAAATCTATTATTTTAAATATTCATCGTCAATAGCTTTAGTTGATGACGCCAATTAATAATAAATAAATAATGTTTTACGAGTTTTTTATCTTAATTTATTTTTTTCTACTTTTAATTTATTCGTAACAAGCTTATCGTAGCCAATCCAGCGGTCGTGGCGTAATCGAACATTAGATTTGAGTGAAGAAAATCATGATTTGAAAATCATGTTTTTTTGAACAATCCACGTGCTTGATGAAAATTAATGTACATTTAGGTTTTACAATTTTTCTTTAAAATTTTCTTATTTAACCCTATGGATGCTTTACCTTATTGAAACGAGAAAAAAATTCTCTCTCTTATGAGACTAAAAAATGTATATGGTGCAATTTAAAAAAAGTAACGAAGATGCCATCAGCCTTAGCTGTTTGGAAAATAATAACTTTTTTTTCGCTAAAATTGTAGAAAAGATCGTCACATTTAATTTTATACAAGGTTTTATTTGTCTAAAGTTACGAATAAACCCCCTATAAGCTGGGGCCCTTTTTTGGAAACGGACGGTATAATATTATGAGGCTCGTAACTCTACGTCTAGATTTTTAAGTGCAAAGCCAGATTTTTTCATTAATAAGAAACGACATTTTTATACCCCCTTTTAGGTAATTAATTTAATTAAAAATGTTGAAGATAAACCGATAACCGACGTTAGGTTGTACATGAAAGAGACTTATTCAAATATCTGTAACATCTTCATCCTGCTGAAAAATGATACGATTCAGTATAAGATGCAAGCATGAAGTATTAAACGAATTAACGTCTAAATCCAGGAAATTGTAGACTATGTCGATAGAAAGATAATAAAGGAAAAATAAGAAAGAAAATGGATAACTATCCATATAGAACGAGATTTAGATGCGGAAAATAGTGACGGAAAAGGTTTTTGAAAACTAAATGGGTCACTCTAGAATTGTAGTAACGGTAGATAGCTAATACAGAAATAAGAGCAAATCCAATTTTCAATTCTTGAATAATTTCAAATTGAATAATCGAATAATTCTTACAAAAACAACCCACACTTTGTTTGTAGTTCTTCATTATTTTATACATTAATTTTTCAATAAGGAAAATAAAATGAAAAATAAATATTTTTACAATATTTAAAAATTTTTTAACAACTAATTTTACTTTTAAATATAAAAACTTTCTATTAAAACAGAAAAAAATTTCAAATTCCATAATAAAACCTTGTTTTTTTTAATTAAAAAAAAATATTACAATGAACTCGCTCAAGCCTAAAAATTTCCATTTTAGAACTACCTTTGATGCACAATTTTCTTCATAATGCTACACAAAAAGTTTTTCTCTTTAAAGCTTCTTGAAACTTTCTTTCATCGTAGATAAGTAGATGTGGGTAAACTTTTATTCTTTATTGGAACGTTTGTGTTCTAAGTTGAGGGAATTTGGACGACATTTAAAAAGAGAACAAAAACATCCAAATACTTTTCCAAAAGTATTTTATTTCGTAAAAGGTTAAAATAACTCATTTCTTTCTCGTTAATAAACGAATTAGGAATGAAAGATAATTATTTCTCAAGTTTCTGAAAATTACGACTGTGATCATGACCTTATATTTTCATATTAATTTAAACGCTCGTGCATTATGCTCGTTTCTTTATGCGTAAATTCCGTTATTTTTGTACGTTTTCCTTATTTGTATTTATAGAAGTAAAATAAAAAGAGCAAAATATCCATATATTTTATGGATTTACTTACGTAAGTAGATTTTAATAAAAGGCTAGTTGAAAACTGAGAATGAGAAAAATCTTTTACAAACTTCGTTGTTACTTGTAATTTTAGCCATTTTCGAGTATTCTACGGACCCACCCCCATCCCCTTTTAATTATTTTCCTATCGAGATCCAGTTTACGCCATTTTTTGCAAAGGCATGGTTGTTTTTGAAAATGCTATCAGTCTCGTTTTTCTTGAAACACAATGAGAGGGGCATAAAGAGAGTCTACAACGATCTGAATTTTGAGAAAGAAATAAAGCAAAGGATTAACGTCAGAAAATTATAAAAAATATGCTTTTTCCAACAATAACTCATAATTAAAAAATTTAATAAAAGTGGAAAGCTGAAAATTTATTTTAAAAGGAAAAAAATTTTATGGAAACTGTACAATTACTCATAAAATATTGTCCAAATCGTCGCTTCGTTTGGGTCCTTACATGAAAGTCAAATTACTCTTTTTTGTAGATTAACAAATTGCTCACTTAATTTTACCTAAAGGCGTTTAATTTTAAGATACAATTTAATTAATTATTGAAAATTTAATTAAATGGAGAGAGGGGGTTATCGTATATTAAAATTTTATTAGAGAAATACTCGTTTGGATTCATTCCTTAAATCTTTGTAGTTTTGATTATTAATTATTATCCCTTTGTTCCAAACACGATTTTCCGTTTTAGCGAAATTAATCTTAAAACTTGGTTATTATAATCCTAAAATGGGGGAACAAGAAGAGATCCGTAACATTCATAAAGGGATGGAAGTTTCGAGTGAGTTATCTTAAATTTAACGACAGACACGCACGGGTAGTGTCAGTGTTGAAGAGAGATTTAATTTTGTTGAATAGTGAAGATATTAAAACCGCAAAATTAAGATTAAATTCATATAAAAGCTTATAAAAGGACTTATTAGCATAAATAAAAATTTATTTATTAACGTAAATTTATAACGCAATTTGCAATTTAAATGTAAATTTTGGCCATAAAAAAATTATAAAATAATACCACGGAAAAATTATTCGTTAGTCACCCAAAAAGTTTGTTAATCTCGTACAGTTCCAACTATCAGCATCACCAATAAAAAAAAAGTTTATTACAGACGTTATAAAATTAAATTAAGCATAAACACAACACATAATTCAACATCATAAATGTAAATCACTAACTTAACAAATAAAGCTATCGTTATAACAAACATAGACGTCTTTAAATTTTTCAACTTGTCTGTTTTATGTCTCAAATTTTATTTTTAATTCGCCAACGAGTCCTCTTAGAAGCAATCTAAATGCTCGAGTTCGTCAGTGGAAGGAATTCAAAAATTAAAAATTCAAGTTGAGTGAGAATTCATGAAAAACAATGATCGTGAAAACATTTTACAATTCACAATTACAGTAGAGGCCGCTTATTAGAATCATCACGTTGGTACAAAGCCTTTTTGAGCCAAATCAGCGGCGATTCAATAAAGCGAGACAAAAAACAATAAAAAAATGGATTTTGATTTTATACTTTGAGTCATATGAGCGGCTGATTCAATTAACCACTGATTCAAATAAGCGGAATCTACTGTATTACAAAAAAACCTGATAAAAAGTTAGAGTAAAACTGTAAAATGGGTGGATGTGGGTAGGGCCTACATCCTACATCACAATATGTAGTCTAAGAGACAGTACAATACGCCATATATCGGAGAATGACTCTAAAAGAAACTTTGCGGTTCCTAACATGAGATCATTTTTTCAGAATTTAGCTAGTCCATCTGATCTAAACGAAACGTTGTCCGTCATTAAATTAAGCAACTGCTGCACGGGAGCTCTTAAAATATTTAAGTGAAATCCTCATGCTCGGCATTGAGAAGCTCTCACCTTGAATAGTTGGTATAAAGATTAGGTAGAAAAGGTCGAAAGAGTCCGATTACTGGAGCTACATCACAATACATAATCTAAGAGACAGTGGAGGAACGAGGAAGCCATAAAACGTAGAATGAGTCTAACAGACAAGACAAACCCCAGAGAAGCCTTGCGGTTCCAAACCCAACAACATGAGATCATTTTTTCAGAACTTAGCTAGTCCTTCTGCTGCAAACGAAACGTTGTTCGTCATTAAATTAATTAACTACTCTTCGTGGCTCTTAAAATATTTAAGTGACATCTGAATCGGATCCGAAAAGTTTCTACCTTGAAGAAATGGTAAAGATAAATGAAACATAAATAGCTAAGATAAGCCTGAAAGAGTCCAATTACTGTGGCTACATCATAATTTAAAATTTAAGAGAGAGTGGAGGATGCCATATAAAGGGAAATTAGTGTAAAAGACAAGAGAATCTTAGAGAAGCGTTACGGATCCAAACCCAAAGAAATGAGGTAGAGATTTGTGCTCATAATAATTTTTTCAGGACTTACCTAGTGCTTTTGGATGCAAACGAAACGTTGTTTACATTAATGAAGCAACTAGGTTAGCTCTTAAAATATTTAAGTGAGATCCTTATGCTGAGCATCGAGAAGCTCTCACCTTGAATAGTTGGTATAGACATAAATAGCTAAGATAAGCCTGAAATGGTCCGAGTACAGGGGCTACATCACATTTCATAATCTAATAGAGAGTGAAGGATGCCATATACAGGAAAATTAGTCTAAAAGACGACAAGAGAAATCTTAGAGACGCTTTACGGCTCGAAACCCAATAAAATGAGATAGAGATTAATGCTCATAATTTTTTCAGGACTTACCTAGTTCTTTTGGACCCAAACGAAACGTTGTTCGTCATTAATGAAGCAACTAGGTTAGCTCTTAAAATATTTAAGTGAGATCTTCATGCTGAGCATCGAGAAGCTCTCACCTTCAATAGTTAGTATAGACGAAAGAAATATAAATAGCTAAGAAAAGCCTGAAAGAGTCTCATTACTCAAACTTCATAAAGAACCTTTATTTATTACTTTAGAAAATTTCAAACTTAAACTGCAATAAAGGTTGCTTTGCGAAGAAAGCATAAGAATTTAATTTTCACACAAGGCCGAAGTTGTATTATTGATACCTCTAATTAACGATGTTTTATATCTGAGGTGCAGGAGAAAGAAAAGAAATAAACAACACCCAATGATTACTTAGAAAGTGAGATTATTCAATTTGCCCCAAGCAAAAAGCTATTATAAATTTTTGTTGTCTCTTTGAATAAGAAACTAATCAAATACAAACGTTTTTAATGATAGTTTTAGTCATTGTTTATCAATTTTACCACACATGTATGAGTGTAGATTGAGTACATTAATAAAGTCACATGGTGCTGTTGACAATTTCGCAATTTCTCTTTTGATTATTTTGTTGGAATTGTGACAAAGTACGCAAATGGTTTTCATTAACGTTACTAAATCAATAATAGCTTCTTTGTGCTCAATTGAGGGCTTCTACTTAAGCTGTAGCAGCTGATATGAATTGCATGTAATGCAAAACAAGATATGCACTAAGCATTATTTATGACCCAAGTACTAAATTATGTTGCTTTCATTAGTGATGATGACAGTTGACGTTAATACAAGAAATTCATATTAGAGTTAGAGGGTGGATTATTATTATATTATGTGAAACATCGTCGTATACCTAATAGCAGTAATAGCTTTCATAACTTTAATTTAAAAATTGTCTACTACACGTTACAACGGTGATGCAACTTGTAACTAAAATTGGATCGAAAAAATTTAAAAACCCCAAAGACTGTATAAAACATTTAAAGAATGTTGTTGATTTGGCCGTGCTTTACAAAGTTACTGAACTTTATAGCATACAAACTTCATCGTATTCTGTTTTGCAAATAAATAAATCCAAGTAATTAAGTATAAATGAGATTGTTTAGAAAGATTTAGACGTGAGTTAAGATGGAAAATTAATTAAATACTTACTTACACAAGTGAAACTTTAAGTTTAGTCATTTTGTTATCAATTTTCAGTTTAAGATCGTCAGATTTTAAAATAACATTTTGGGAAAATGAAAACACAATTACAGAAATTCCAAAAGTTTTCCATTAGAACCTTTAACTTACTCTCTGGGAGACTTCTTAAATAACAGTAATATATAACATTTTAACAGTGTATTATAATTAGGTTATATTGCTCTGAAGGAAAACTAATGTTTTAGAAAAATGTTTTCAGTCCCCTGTCCCCTATTTCGCAAATGTTCAGCCTATGAAAATATCCTATTAAATCGGGAGAGCGTAAAAGCTTATGTAAGTCAATCTTTTGAATCTATTGTTGTGTAAAGCTTTAATATTCCATTCATTAGTTGGATTGCGTTTTGCAACAGTGAGCTAACCCACAAGTATAGTATAGTTTTCCACAAATTAATAAAACAATCGAAAATACTTTAAGACATCATAAAATTACATTTTTAAACGAAAATGTCAAGAAAACAAAGTGTGGGTTAGATCACTGTTGCCAAACGCCATCCAGTTTATCTTGTGGTATGTTATTTACATTGTCTAGAATTGAAAACGAGTCAATTTAAGAAGGAAGTAATGTCACTGCCTTGCGTTTGTAGTAGTCAGAGGATTTATGCTTGTAGAATACAAACCAAGCCCAACATGACTAGTTACCAGTATCAACTCCGATCTGCAGGAGTTGAGCACAACCGCTCAAGAAAACACCAATTTCCCTAAAATTACTTCATGTCACTAACGCACACTCAAACAGTATGTCCATATAATAAATAAGCATAGCGGTTTGACTTGCAATAGGTGGCAAGGGCTCCAGATATGCAGAAATCTCCCTCAGATAGTAACTTAAGTCCTTAAGGAAAGACCAACGAATGAGTCCTAGAAGCACAAAAGAGGGACATATCCCACCATATCTCTAGACCTTGTCACCAGACTCAAAGGAACTTGAAGAAAAGACTAGTAAGTCCTGGAGGGATGAGAAGAGAGCTTATTCCACCAGATTTCCAGACCAGCAGACTTCCAGAACAGTAAGTATAGAGAATTATTAAAAAATAGTTAAGGAGAGTCCGTAAGACTCATGAATGAGCCTAGAAGCACAAGAGAGGGGCATATCGTATATCAAGAGAGGGGCATATCATATCTTCAGACCTTGCTGGGACAGACTCAAAGGAACCTGAATAAAAGACTAGTAAGTCCTGAAAGGATAAGAGGGGAGCCTATTCCACTAGATTTCCAGGTCAACAGACTTTCAGAACAGTAACTATAGTAAATTATTAAAAAATAGTTAATGAGAGTCCTTAAGGAGAGGCCAATGAATGAGTCCTAGAAGCACAAGAGAGGACATATCCCACTATATCTCCAGATCTTGTCCCCAGACTCGAAGGAACCTGAAGAAAAGACTAGTAAGTCCTGGAGGGAGAAGAAGGGAGTTTATTCTACCAGATTTGAAGACCAGTAGACTTGTAGAACAATAACTATAGTGAATTATTCAAAAATAGTTAAGGAGAGTCCTTGAGGAGAGACCCATGAATGAGCTCAAGAGAGGGACATATCCTATCATATCTCTAGATCTTGTCACAGACTCGAACGAAACTGAAGAAAAGAATAGTAAGTCTTCGGGGGATAAGGGGGGAGCTTATTTTACCATATTTCCAGACCAGTCGGCTTCCAGAATAGTAACTATAGTGTTAGATCCAATTTAAATATTTGAATCTAGCCGCTCTTTTGTAAACAATTTTAGTAACAACGCATTTGAGCGTGTGTCCTATCGAGAGTTCTGTGTAAATCATGGAGAACAATCGATAACCAAAACGCAACATCCAGTCGCCTAGTCTTAGAAAACAAGGAACTGACTGGCTGTCGTAAAACTGATAAAATATCTAAATTACATAAAATCTAATATCAGGTGTGGGGTATATACTCGTGCAGTTTTGTTCAGATCTTGTGTGTTGTATTCTGAAAAGCAAAATGTCAAATTCAGAAGAAAATCCGAACAAATCTTTAAGTGCTATAACGACTATTTTGTAAAATCTACAGAAACGTGAAAAGTCCAACGACTTGCCGACATCTTCCGTTCCATTTATGTTAAGTACACCTGCTTCGTTGGTTTTACCAACTTTCGACCCAAATGTTGTCAATAGTAACATCAGGTTACTAAAAAATTGAAGGGTACAAAGACAAATTTGGTTGGTCAGATCGAGAAACTGTAAGTAGAATCGGTCCATTTTTATTAAAATCAGCCAAACGATGGTTTGCTGCTTGGCAACCTCCTGAAGAAACATGGGAAAATTTTAAATTAGATTTTGAGATATCTTTCCCAAAACAGAAAAATTTGGGCAAACTTTTGTTAGACGCCGCCAATTATCAGAGTGCAAATGCAAGTAGTTATGTCGAATACGCGAGATTCAAATTAGAAAAACTAAAACGTTTGAGAGCAAATTGGTCGGACGCAGACCTCGTAGAAATTATTGCTTATTCGATTGACGATCCGGCAGTTCAAACGGCCGCTTATAATTTAAGTGCACCCTCAGCAAGCAATTTGATTGCATTCTTATCCAACTACGTCAAAAGTACACATGAAAAAATTGATTCGCGTCCATTTAATTCAAAACCCATTATTTGTTTTGCTTGTGGGCAAAAAGGTCACATTTCGAGAGATTGTAGTGCGTCTAGTAGTACCAAATATGGTAATGGTAAAGCAATAGGTAAAACTAATTTATTTTGTAGTTATTGTAAAAGAGCCGGCCATGCTATTGAAAATTGTTTTCGTCGACAAAATAAACGGAACCGTGAAATTGACAACGGACGCAAGCTGCCAGATAAGAGGTTCAAGGAAGACGTTGGGTCTATTTTGTTGTCCTTTGACAATAATTTACAAACATTGTCAATCATAATCGCAGGTAGCAGTATATGTTTAGTTGATACAAGATCTAGGTGTTCATTAATTAACGACCAACTAACAGATGATTTAAAGTTAGAAAAATTTCCTCGTGTAACTCCCATGCAACGGTTTAATGGTAACGTTCATCATTTCGTCATTTTTTTACGAAAACGTTAATTGAATTGCCTGATGTAAAAATGGAACTTGAATTTGTCATTGTACTACAATGTCATTCCTAATATGATGTAATAATTGGAGAAAATATTTTTAGTCACAATGTCGTTAATAAATACCGACGAATTAAATATCACTTTTACGGAAAATAAAACAGTTTTTTATCATCTTTATCGAATATTTTAGTTAGAAAACATCTCCAAACGAAAGCAAATACCATTCATTCGAGCTAGAAACCCTTGCAGTTGTAAAAGTTCTCAAAAATTTCGGAGTTTATTTGCTGGGAATTAACTTTACTTTGGTTACTGACTGCAACTCTTTAAAATTAACGGCTAACAAAAAAAGACCTAAAACCTCGTACTGCCTCCCGTTGGTGGGCCTACATGCAAGATTTTAACTTTCAGATACTTTACCGGCGAGGATCTGAAATATCTCATGTTGATTTTTTAAGCAGAAATCCAATTGAAACTGTAAATCAAATTGATTCTAATCCTATTGATTTTAAAAATTGGCTCTCTATAGCCTAAAATCAAGATACCGAATGCAACCAAATTGTCAAATCTTTAATAAATAATGAAGATGATTTAAAAAAAAAAAAAAATTTCATATTCGAGAAAGGGACTTTATTTAGAACTATTTTAAATGAGGAAAATCAACCAATCAAATTGCTTTTCGTGTCCACTAACAACAGATAATATAATCTTTAAAAAAAAAAAATTTTTTTTCATGATGACCAAAGCCACGTGAGATGCGAGAAGACTCTTGCGTCTTTGAAACTTTATTTTTGGTTTCCAAATATGAGAAGATACGTCAAAAAAAATACATAAAGCATTGTTTATTATGCGCAATTCGAAAGAACGCAACGGGACCAAAACAAGGGTTTATCACATCTATCCTAAAACCAAACGAGCTCTTCCACACAGTTCATGTGGATTTTTTAGGCCCCTTGCCTAATAGTTCATCTAAATTTAAATACATTTTTGTAGTAATTGACGCATTTTCGAAATTTTGCTTACTTTATCCTCAATCCATTGTAACCACCGAAGAAACAAAACAAAACTTTACAAATTTTATTAGTATCTTTGGTACATCCAGTAAGCTAATTCATGAAGCTGGAACAAATTTCACTGCTAAATTGCATGCCCTAGCAACTTCTATGTAAACAGCTGGCTCGCATATTTAGTTCCTCTACACACGAGTAGAGTCGCCGTGGTAGCTTTTAAAATTCAAAATACTAATGGATCAACGATTGTGTATGACAAAAAATAAATAAATTAGCGATTGTGTCAGATTGCACGTCAGATTGTGACGTATTGTGAAGTATTTCAAGTTCTTGAAGTTTATTTCTTAATTCAAATTTACTCCCTGTAAATTAATCTTTAATTTAGATGGAATGTGTTCTATATTCGTAATTATGTTAGAAATGGAGTTTTCGTGTTGTGTGCCTTCTTGTAAATTCGCAAATAGAGAAAAAATAATGCATCGTTTCCCAAAAGAAGAACATGTAAGAAATACCTTGTCTGCTGGTGCAGTTTTGCTACAAGTTTTGACGATATGCTATGGAAAAGTGAACACAATTTACTTAAGGTTCAAGTTCAAACCCCTTTTCCCAACCAAAAATTCTAAAAATTCGACAAAATTTGTGTAATACGTCATGTTTTTTTTTAAATTTGTTACAAAAGTGAAAGGTAGAATTTCTTCAATTTCTTTTTATAAAATGGAATCGTTTCTGCCAAACTTATATTTTTTTTTTTAATTTTTGAATTTGTGATTTTTGTGGTACGGCCGAAAAAGTTAGAAACAGGCACAAAACTTTATTATTCTTTTAATACATATCGGATCAACGTAGAAAATGATGTGCATAGTGCACATAAAAGAAACTGAAGTGTTTTTACTAAAAATATTCCCTTGAGTTAAGATGGGACTGATAAACACTTATTTTAGTGCGCTTTAATTCGTTTTTTATTAATATACCTAAGCATTCAAGTTATGAAAAAAATTTTGGCTAATGCTGTATACTTATAAAGTGAAATAAAATAACTTTATCCACGACCGTCCAATAATACGTTCATTACTCTATTATTTTTGACCAGTAATGTGTGTCATTACTCACTAGTTGCAAATCATTGGATAATATACTATTATTTTAAATTGCTGTTTAAATTACTTGAAAAATTCAAATATAATAATAATAATATTTTACAGTAATCAGACTATAGTGATCACTACACACGAGTGGTGGCGCTATTTGCAATTTTCCAAAAATCATTCAGAGATACCAATCTATTTTCCCCTATTAATTATATTATCTTTGGCTAAATTGTTTAAAACGTTTGTGGAATATCTTGGTATCGAATAGCACGTGACAATCCCAGGTACGCATCACTCCAACGGACAAGTTGAGCGCTATATGCGCACTATTACAAATCTCTTACGAATCGAATCCAACAAATCTACAGGTTGGCAGAACAAAATCTGGAAAATTCAGTTGATAATAAACACAACAATTCAAAAAACGACGGGATGCTCTCCGTTTAAAATAGTTTTTGGCCAAGAGGGTCAAACACCTCAAATTCGTGCAGTCTTAAATGATTTACCCATATGTGAATGAAATATATATATCCGATTAATTACAATCAAGTTTTTAAATAAACTACACAAAAATGCGGAAAAACAAACGATCAATTTAAATCGTAATCTTAAAATCGTAAAATTGCGGCCTTGGCCTACCGATTGGACTGGAGTAATCCAAAGTTTTTTTTCTTCTTTTCCCTTTAACGGTTATTTAGCCGTGTTAGATGTTTTAAACTTGAAATTGTTAAAATCCGTCCCTGAACTTTAACTAGTTACACGGATCAGTTTTGTTAAAATCCGTCACTGAACTTTAACTAGTTATACGGATCAGTTTTGTTAAAATCCGTCACTGAACTTTAACTAGTTATACGGATCAGTTTTGTTAAAATCCGTCACTGAACTTTAACTAGTTACACGGATCAGTTTTGTTAAAATCCGTCACTGAACTTTAACTAGTTATACGGATCAGTTTTGTTAAAATCCGTCACTGAACTTTAACTAGTTATACGGATCAGTTTTGTTAAAATCCATCACTGAACTTTAACTAGTTATACGGATCAGTTTTGTTAAAATCCGTCACTGAACTTTAACTAGTTATACGGATCAGTTTTGTTAAAATCCGTCACTGAACTTTAACTAGTTACACGGATCAGTTTTGTTAAAATCCGTCTCTGAACTTTAACTAGTTATACGGATCCGTTTTGTTTAAATCCGTCCCTGAACTTTTACTAGTTATACGGATCAGTTTCGTTAATCTGTCCCTGAATTCTTTTGAGTTATACAGAATTATGTAAAAAAAAAAACACTCATTGTGTTTTAGTAACTTATTTTCTTGAAGTTTTTTTGAAAAACTTGATTCTCTGCAAATAGTATCAGTAACAGTTGGTTAATTGTTACAGTTAAATCTGGAAATCCGCCGCCAATTGCTGACCAAGCTAGTTAATAATTAATCGATTTATTTTTGGAAGTTTTGCACCTACTAAGTTATTTTGTTCTTTGGCATATTTGTAATGTCTTAATGTTCTTGTTAAATAAACAAAATGTTGCTAAGTTAATGAGAATGTTTATTTTGTGCATTCCGAGAGCGGAATGTTGTCAGTTTGGCCGTGTTAGATCCAATTTAAATATTTGAATCTAGCCGCTCTTTTGTAAACAATTTTAGTAACAACGCATTTGAGCGTGTGTCCTATCGAGAGTTCTGTGTAAATCATGGAGAACAATCGATAACCAAAACGCAACATCCAGTCGCCTAGTCTTAGAAAACAAGGAACTGACTGGCTGTCGTAAAACTGATAAAATATCTAAATTACATAAAATCTAATAATAGTGAATTATTAAAAAATAGTTAAGAAGAGTCCGTAAGAAGATACCAATGAGTCCTAGAATCACAAGAGAGAGACATATCCCACCTTATCTCAACACCTTGTCCCCAGACTCACAGGAACCTGAAGAAAAGACTAGTAAGTCCTGGAGGGATAAGAGGGGAGCTTATTGTAAAAGATTTCCAGACCAGCCGATTTCCAGAACAGTAACTATAGAATTATTAAAAAACAGTTAATGAAAGACCCATGAATGAGCCCTAGAATCACAAGAGAGGGACATATTCCACCATATCTTCAGACCTTGCCCCACAGACTCAAAGGAACCTGATGAAAAGACTAGTAAGTCCTGGAGGGATAAGAGGGTGCTAATTCCACCAGATTTCCAGACAGGTAGATCTTTAAAACAGTAACTATAGTGAATTATTAAAAAAATAGTTAATGAGAGACCAATAAATGAGTCCTAGAATCACCAGAGAGAGGCATATCCCACCATATCTCCACACCTTGTCCCTAGACTCAAAGGAACCTGAAGAAAATTCCTGGAGGGATAAGAGGGGCGCTTATTACACCAGATTTCCAGACCAGCCGATTTCCAGAAGATTTAGTGAAATATTAAAAAATAGTTAAGGGTTAGGGTTTAACACTACAAAAACCTAAAACTTCTAGAGGATGGAGTTTTGGAATGGATAGATGGAACTTCCTTAAAAAAGAAGTAAAATCTTTGTTCGCCCAGGCTCCAGTCAGTTCTATTTATAAAAAAATGTCAACAACAAGATAACTAAAATTAACATGGCATCAGAGACAGGTCATCTTAGGAAGTTCAAGAGTTCTGTTGCTCCACTCAACATACAGAAAAATTCCCCACCGTTTGTGTTATAGTTTTGGACAGGCTCAGTCGCTACATCTCTTTTTTCTCAGAATCAGTAAAATTTACTGCATTCGTCGTTTTACTGAATTGAAATTATATTGTACTTTATTGTTTTTATTGAAATATTTATTATTGGACTTTTAATTGTTTTTTTAATACCACAGGTCATCATTGATCTTATACAGGTTTTATACAATTTTGACCTTACTTTTTATATTCACATGTTTGTTTTCCCAAACTACTGGTTTTAAGGCACCGAGTGCCGGATATAGATGCTGCCTTCTTCGTAAACACCTACGTCTTAAAATCTCCCTGAGTTATTGATCTCAACACCTAGATAAATTAAGGTATTGAATTGCTCTTTTGACTTGTCGTTTGCTACCAGTTTATATCCAAGAAGTCTTCCAGATACCAAAGTAGTTTCCTGAAAAACAACTGGAAAAACGTTGCGAAACAGAGAAAGGAACTAAACAATGAGGAATGCTTGATCAACTCAGGATGTAGGTAGTCAGATGAGGTAAATCAGAGACGTAGATTGTGAATAGAGCATCACGTGTAAATAATTGACAGTGATCTAAAATTCAGTAAATAATTTAAGAATGGTAATCTTCAACAGGGCCCCGACCACCGACTTCCAAGTAGAAGAAGAAGAACTTAATATTAATTATTCTTTCAATTTATTTTGTACATCCAAAAGCTAATTTTCGGTAATTAATTTTTCTAGAACGCATTAGTTGTGCTAATCTCAATCTGCAAGTGCATTTGATCGTATCGTCCAGCACCCTGCTGTGTCCCACTTTGGTAACGTTTTTTAATTCCTATACGCGCTTACCGTATGCTCTAAGCTCAAAGCAACTCTAAATAAACAATTTTTACGTATGGATTTCTAAAGAAATAATTTGCATTTACGTTGATCGTCGCGTAAAATCAAAAGCACTAAAAAAGTGAGAAAAAATCCATTCGAAAGTGGTTAGCTATTTTTCTGCCAGTGCTTTGAATTTTCCCCTAGGAAAAAATTTTAAAAATGGTAGCAGTTGTGATTAATTTTTTGGTTGTTTGTTACATTTTCGTGTTGAAAAGACAGTTGTCAAACAATAATGTTAAATTTAATTACTGTAATTTAAAAAAAGTACGGTGCGTGTTCAAGTTTCATAATGAAAAAAAAGTGTTTTTAAGTCTCCTGTTTTTATAAAATAATATTTTTGCATATTTTTATGTTTACCCACGTATTAATTTTTTTACAAATTAAGGTCGTGTAAACAATTTAAAATTATGCACAATAAATTACAATTAAATAAATTAGCTTTTTAGTTATACCTTGTCTAATTTAAATTTTAAGCTTTATTGTTGTTTGAATATAATAAATTTAAAAAATATATTATAAATTGTTAAGTAATCAGAAAAAATTAAAAAAATTCTTTAAGCTAATCCTTTATTATTAATTTTTTTAATTAAATACAAGCAAGCATCATTCATAATTTCCGCTTTATAATATTTACACGTATAGAAAAATTTTATTTTTCATAAAAACTGCTTTCTCTAATTCACATTTTTTGTATATTTCCTCTTAATCATATAACTGCCAACTTTGTAAATATTGAATTATTTTTAACGATTTGAATAATATTCAAATTATTTTATTCATTTCCTGCTGCTTTATGGGAAAAGTAAATGTGGAAAAAGGAAGAGTGGAAACGATCGAATTTATGTTTCAAGTATTAAACTTGATATCGGAGAGCTAAATCGTAATCATTTTACAGTTTCAACGTTTTATAGCGAAAATTGGAGTTTCAGAGGAAGTAAATTATTTCCCCATAAAACCAATGTAAATTAGAACACGGATCTTTAAATAACCCTAGAACTTTGCATCTTTTGTCTTCGTACAAAGCAAAAAAAAAGCCTTGAAACAATAAAACAATAAAATATGTAGGTATGAAAATAGCGCTTTATTTACAATTTATTATTTGCTTGTACCTACATAAAATTTGCTTATGTTTACATAGCCTACGTGTCCATAATGTACATAAATTCAAGTTTTAAAACAGCACAAGAGCATTAAGTCATAAAATTCAACGAAATATTCAAACTTTTTTAGTGTTTTACAATCTTTAATGTTGCTTTTAATTGTTTAAAGCGCCTACCTCTTTATCATTTTATCAGCTTACATTGTTCAAAAACACCTCAATATAATATTTTTTGTAAAAGTTAAAACAATGAACTCATTTGGGTTTGTCATCAATCAAGGTGGACTTCGATTCACCCCATTTACCGTTAGTTGAAAAAGGTTGCACTTGCAAGTGGAAAATCAAAATTTCCACGAAACTTTCTTTCGTCAGAACTGTTTCTACTAGTTGCATTATTGCATAGAAATATTTATTTAATTTTAAATAACTGAGACGTAGAATACGATTGCCCAAAAGAGTAAAATCAAGAAACCTGACGTTATATTTTTTCAGAAAAACAGTTCTAAAGATCGCCATACACACTTTAATTTTATTAGAAGGAATGGCATATTCGAAATAAGTAAACATACAAGGTGTTATATAAATCTTATATAAGTCTTTAAGAAGCTCCACCACTATTTAGTGACGTCACAGACAACATCTCTTGACCAATCAGGGACTTCGACACTTCTGCAGTATTTTAAATAGTGCAATGTGGTTTTAAAGGGGGTGTAAACCAAAAAAACTTTTTTTCATAGAAATATGCTAAAAAATATCTTAAGAACAACGGTGAAAACCGCACATCTTTAGCCCAAATATTAACCGAGAGAACCGAGATAGAAAGCAATTTATGTTTCCAACGTGTGACGTCAGACAGACAAATACATGCAACCAGCAAGCGCATAGCTGACATTGAACTGAAGTTAACAATTTTGTTTATAATTATGAAATTAGTCTACGAGGCTAGCATGCTGCTATGCGACCGATGCATCGATAGCGAATTTGTTCGTGTGACGTAAGCGCATTTTTGCTTAAAAACCTTTTATCTTTTCAACGGCTCATCACAGCGATGTGCGGTTTAAAAATTTGTTCTTAGAATCCCCTGTACTACAACTTTAATTTTTGGTTTACACCCCCTTTAAGAGGCGAAATGCTTTAAAATTTGAGCCTTCAGAATGAAATCGTTTAAAAAAATTACTAAAATCTCGTGTAGAACTTCACAAAAAGTGGTAGAATGCAATTGCCAAAATAATAAAATCAAGAAACCTGATGTTATACTTTTTCAGAAAAAATTGAATACTTTAAAAACAGTTCAAGATCGGCACACTTCAATTTTATCAGAAGGGATGGCATATTCGAAATATGTAAACAATTAAACATACAAGGTGTTATATAAATATCAGGCCTTTAGGAACCTCCACTACTATTTAGTGACGTCACAGACAACGTCTCTTGACCAATCAGGGACTTAGACGCTTCTGCGCTATTTTAAATACTGCAGTGTAGTTTTAAGAGATGAAAAACTTCAAAATTTGAGTCCTCAGAATTAAATCCTTTTTAAAAAAATTACCAACATCTCGTGCAGAACTTTATAAAAAAGTGGTGGGGGTTCATGTAGTGACTAATATCTTACTACTTATGCACTTATGCGGTTGGTAAGAAGAAACTAGTAAGAAGGCTCGTTTTCAATGTTCCAATAGAGGACTAAAGGTAATTTTGGTTATGCTTTAGTGGTGCAGAAACGATTAAAAGACCATCAAAATCAAACTACATATAATGGACTGGAGCCTCAAATAATGGTGACTTATCATTTCATTATTTAAAAAGTTGATCAAAGTTTCGAAAAGAACATGAAGTTTCCTTAAAAGCTTCAGAATGCGAGCCTCTTTGCATTATCTTGCAAGGCCCTTTTTCAGGAAATTCAGATTTTCAGGAATCATTGGAGTATGATTACATTACATCTACTATAAGAGGTTATCAAAAGTGCTTATAGAACCTCTAATGGTCTTAATACCGCCCTAATCCTCTTATACTGGGCGAGTAGAACATGGTTTCTTCTGGAGGAGTTATTGGGAACTGTACGGAAAAAGTGATATAACAGTTATTTTGGTGTCAAGGGCATACTGAACTTTAGCGTTAGCTTAGGAAAGCACTCACACTAGGCAAATCCAAAGATTGGCCTGCCTAGGAATTACTGGAGCAATGCGTACTACGCCAACAGCATAAAACCTACGGAATTAACATTCCGACAAGAGAAGAATGGGAATGCAATACAGTCAAAATTAATGGACTTGTATTCTACACAGACGGCTTTAAAAACCCAACATGTACAAGGGGTAATCTTAGGCCTCTGGAAGCACGTAACCGTCTTCCAAGCAGAAATTTACACCATCTCAACATGTGTGCAAATTCTGTTAGGCCTCGGGAAGCACGTAACCGTCTTCCAAGCAGAAATTTATGCCATCTCAACATGTGTGCAAATTCTGTTAGATAGAGGATATCACAACCAAAGAATCTTCGTTGTATCTGACAGTCAAGCAGCCGTAAAAGCGCTGAACGCTTGTGAGGTCCGGACTAGTGACGGACTGCATCCGCAGACTGAATGCGCTAATAGCGGGGACAAATTTCGTCAACTTGGTATGGGTTGCATCTCATGCCCACATACCAGGAAACGAGACAGCGGACGATCTGCCCAAAGAGGGCAGCAAAATAAGACTCATTGGACCAGAACCCCCCTTTGGCATTTCATATGAAATGGCAGAGAGAGGAATAAAGTCACTTCTAAAGAAGTGTCATATTAAATACTGGGGGAAAACTCTTGGACAGAGACATTCTAAAGCCCTACTGACTTGTAATTCTAACTCGCTATCTACTCAGAATGAGCAGAGAGGAACTACAACTGGCAACGGCAATAATAACGGGCCATTGTCAGCTCAAAAAGCACCTGCATACGATAGATAGATAGATATAAGAAGATCCTATACACTATGCAGAGGATGCATCTTCTGCTACGCCGTGAAGGTTTCACAAGAAATCGTTACAGCGCTCTCGGGAAAAAGAAGATTTTCCCAAGAGAACTGCCCAACTGTTCAATAGGGAAAATTCTGGACTTTATCAAAAGCACAGAACTCTCATAAAAGAAGACTAAATCTGGGGTGCACTTTAAATCGGAGAGGTTGCAATGCAAGGGACCACTAGGGACCAGCCGCAGAAATAATATTAATAATGAATATAAAAAGAAACTAATTGCTAAATAATAATAAAAATATAATAATTTAAAAACTCTAATTTTCAGAAAATTTTGCTAGAAGGTAAAATTTTTGAATTGGAACCGTAATAAGAAGAATAATATTTGATTAAATTATAAAATATATGAAAAATGCTGGTAAAGAGTTCTTTTTTGAGAAGTTGGGACTGGTTCCGGGAAAACGATAAAAGAAAATTACTCTTCTTAAAATTAAATTTTCAGAAAATTTGATTAAAAGCTCAAAAGAATAATCTTTGGTGTAAACATTATTTTTAAAAATCCCGTTCTTGTGCTCAGCTAAAAGTTTATATAATTCTATAACTCTTCAAATTCTTGAGATTCCAATGGTAGAAGAGAACGAGACAAGAATTTGGAACATTTGGCGCACTATTAATTAGAGATTTTTGTTTGGGAGTTAGGAGGTGGCCTCTAACGTAACTGAAAATGGCACTGGAAATAAAGTCTTAGAGTAGTATGCTATTGTACTAATTTCAGTGCTAAATTCAGGACTAATAAAAATTGGATAAAAATCAAACGTCAAAAGTTTCACATTTTTTTTCACATGTTTCACATGTTTTTTAATAAAATATTTTAGAACATGACAATAAATTTAATTAGAAACATGTTCTAAATTATTGTATGTAAATAGCTTCTAAAACCGTCAAATTTCTATTTTCTTTTTCAACCAATTTTTTTTAGTCCCGAATTCAGCACTGAAATTAATACTGGCATAAAGCTCTTAAAATGAAAATTAGACAAGTCAAGATCATTACAAAATAAAAACTGTGCTATTTCACTGTTAAGGAAACGACTAAAAACTTATTAATGAAAATTTCGTTCTAATCTTTGTTATAAAAAGGCACCGAATGTAATAATAATAAATAAAGAGCATCTTTTTTTAGTTTCTCTCCAAGTTTTTTCGTAACGAACTAATAATTTTCATCGACTTGTTTTAATTTGTAAGTTTTGGGTCAGCTTAGATAGAATAAGTTTTGGAATAAATGTTTTCGGATTCCCAGTGTTACTTTTACTGTTATAAAACAAGTTGGAATAAAAAAGACATAAGACAACAATAAAATTACATAAAAAGAAAGAAGTCAAGTCGGACAATTTGGTGTAGTCGTAGAGAAGAAGTTTAATTTTATATAAGTGCTTTTTTATGTTTTTAAATTTGTTTTGCCAAAATTGATTAGTAAGCTTATTTTCTTCTATTTATGTTCGTGTAAACTATAAAAAAAATGCGTCGTCAACTACTTACTTTCCTTTCACCACCTTTTATTACGTTTTTTAAACAAAACCAATTTTTAAAGTAATAATTAAAAGAAATTTTTCATTGCTTTCAGTAACTTCAGTTCAAGTTGGATGATGTTGGAAAATAATTAGTTTGCATTCTAATTCGTAAAAATTCGAACGTGAGAGAAGCATTTTATTTAAATAAAAATATTGATAAGAGTGGATAAGATCATAAATAGTTTTTTTAAACGCTATTAGGAAAACAAGGAGAAATTTGAAGTAAGTACCCATAAGCACACCATAATTATGGTTTTCGAAGGCGTGGAATTAGCGCGCGCGTAGAAAATTATAGAGGTAGAAGATCGAATTCGTGCGCGATTCCATCTCCGACACGTTTTATTCCGCCACAATGCACCTTTCAATCTACTCTTAATTAGTTTTACTATTCTCTGCCCCCTGGATATACTTATATGGCGCACAATTCTACCAACGGATAATGGAAAACTCGATTGAAATCCCTTGGACAATATATTGGAAGTCCGTTATGTCACGTCTGCCTTCAAATCTGATTTCTGTCGTATTCATAAGCTTTTGTTGTCAAAGTTACGAACAATAGACGACTTTCGTAGTTGATTATATAAACCCTTCGGCACTGCTCATAGTGGAACTGTTGTTCTTGAAAACAGAAACTTTCTCAATACAATTTAAACAAAATATTTTTAGAAAAAGAGCAAACAGAATTTATAAACATCTATGTATAAGGGATGTATTCGGAGGAAAATTTGTAAAATAGAAAAGTTTTAACAAATACAAACTTGTTTTCTAACTAAGCGAGAATTTTCTGAACGCGGCACATTTTTGTTGTTTATTTCCACGATTTCAGTATTGAGAAACTAAGTTTCCGCCATACAAACACACACTGAAATTTTATTAAATTCTTATTTCAACTTTTCAATCGCTTATTTTCTTTAAATTATACGAGGTATTGTGCACAAGTTGCTTAGCTTCTACAATTTTCTTCTGCAAGCTTCTAAGCACGACTTAGTGTAGGGGAAAATGGGTGAATATCGACTCTTGTCCAATATCGACCACTGCCCTACAGATCAGCGTAAGCGTAAAAAAATAAAATAAAGCATACTACATCATTTATCGGATCATGTTGCAAACATTGGCTACGCAGGTGGCCTTAGGTGGTCGATATTCATCCACTTTCCCCTATACTTTTCCACTATTTTGACTTTTCTATTATCTCTAAACCGTAACGAAGTATTAGTGATTACAAGCTGGTCAAAAGAAGGTCTCAAAGTGCTTTAGAGTCAAACCTCAATCTCCAATTTGCTTTTGATTGTCTTTTAGCATTTGTGGCTCCATTGAGCAACTAAAAGTGACTCGTGGTGCAACATTAATACTTGTTTGAAATTGTCTGGCCTAAGGTACTGTTTCCGGAAGGGACACAAAAACAATTTTCCTTTTCTATTTCAAAGGCGACTTCTTTACACTGGTTACATTTGAGCAACTGTTTAGAGAAAAAAAAGCCATCAAATCTATTTATCAAGATCTCCTCGTATAACATCTCATACGTATGAGAAACTATTAACATTTTATTTCTGTTGGAACTAAAATTTCCTCGAATTAAATTTTACTCACAGAGAAAATTCCATTTTAATGTGAAAAATAAGTTTGGCATTCGCCTAAATGACGCTATAAAATGTCAAGTGAATAATAACATTGATTAGTACATGCAACATTATAGATACAAAATATTTTTCGTCACTAATAAAATGACTCATGTGTAATTTCTTTATTAATAAATTTATAAATTAGTTTTCCACATCAGGTTAATATTTTAATGTAAAACAGGTCAGTCGCGTAAATTAAATGATTGGTCACTAAATTCTTGGTAATACTTGTAATTAATTTTATAAATCTGTTAATTTCTATGTTAATTTTTTTTTATGATTCAGGTATGCTACCTGTTTTACGTTATGAAGTCAGATTTTTTTCTAACTGCTTTTCAAATGAAATGGGTGCCGAGACTTCGTCTCGGATAATAATGACCCTCTCTATTTCACTATATCATTAGATGTAAAGATTTATGAAAGTATCACGACATGATAAGGGGAATGTAATGTTTATCAGTATTGTAATTGATTTTTCGATGCTTCAACCTATTGAACGTTTATGATCCAGCGTTAAATGTAAAAGTCTAGCAACTCATCTTTATTGAATGAGCACAAACAAGAAAACCGAAGAAAAAAATTATTGCAGTAATGCAAGTTGAAGATTAATAACAAATGCCAAAATCAAGATCAAGACTAACCTTTTTAGATTCTTATTCTCTCTTTGTTTATAGCTCTCTTTAGATGGTTTATGTCCAGGAATCAGGAAATTGTCGAACTAATGGTTGGTATCTATCTGAAAAAAATTTCATATTAAAATAGGTATATTACTGAAAAATACAAAACGAATAATTTTTTTATTATTATTGCAGCATATTTCATAGAAGCAAAGTAAAAGAACAGGTGCATAGTGCACAAAATCTTTTCCAAAAATAGCGAGACCTGAATTTAGTATAAGTTATAAGAGCCCTTATTCGTTTAGAAATTGCGCCATCCTCCTCAACCTTTTGAAATTGGGCATAATCATCTAAATTTATCTAAATATGTTTATAGAAAAGAACAATAGCTGAGAGAGGCATAGTGGTAAACTCTTTCTACCACTAGTATCAAATTCTTCATATCTGTCGAATAGAACCCAAGAATTGAAGGCGTGTGTTGCAAATTACAAAACTAATACCTGATAATCATGTCTTACATTTTAAACAGTGGAAGCTCCGCTTTGTAGACGCTGTAGAGGGAACTATTAGACACCGTTCTCAATTTGTTTCAAAATCGACTTACGTCTTACGAGAAGAAGAGTTAATAAAATCTGAGTAATTGGCCTTCGTGTGGTCTTGGTCTTGTAAAAGTTTTTAATCTGTCAAGTCTTGGACTTAATAATGAAAAACGATTAACTCTTCTATAACCTTAGTCTTGGCCTTCAATTAGTATTATTAGATTTAAGACATCAAAAGTCTTGGTCTTGTTAGGTCAGTCTTGGTCTTGTTTTGACCCTTGAAGTTAAATGTTAGGCTTAATCTTGGATACAAGTCTTGGTCTTGAATCGATCTGAACTATCAAATCTTGGACTTGATATTGGTAAACGTTTGATTCTATAACTTTGGTCTTGGCCTTGAATTATTGGCCTTCAATTAGTATTATTCAATTTAAGACCCCAAGAGTCTTGGTCTTGTCTTGACTGTTGACTCTTGAAGTTAAATGTTATGCGTAATCTCTGATACAATCTTGCACTTTGGTAAACAAAGAACAGAACACCTAAACTACTCGATAACTACACTATTGAAGGAAAGAAGCTTTAATAAGAACCACAGCCCCAGTCCTGTAGCTGTACCACCAATAAGGGAAATAAATTGACGGGTCATAAAATCATTGTGTTATAAATGTGCATTAGACTAAAAGATTTCCTACCCTGTTTGTTGGTTATATACGTCCACATCAGAAGAAGAAAATCTTAACCAGAATTAAAAGCTAAATCTGTTTATAAATTGGCCATAGCGCCATAGGTTAGGTACATTCACCCTGTGACCCACTTCCCAGATTCGACAAGAACCTGGAATTGAGAAACCGAATCATGTAATGGTAGATAAGGATCATTTATGCACTGAAGAATAAAGAGATCGCAACAATAGCGTAGCTTAAGGTTTATGGCCTCTGTCAAGAAGGTCCTCGAAGGTTGAGAGGATTCGAGCTAACATACTCTCTTATAGTGTGATAATGACTTATTTTACAGCGATCTGTTTTTCTGTATTTACTACGTTTTACAGTGGCTATGAATCCTTAAGATTCTGGCTCTAAGAGTGGATGGTACCGACCAAGTTTAAGGTAATTTTACGGCGAGCTGTAGATGTAGATCAATCATATATAAAACTTAGTTACATCAGAACTACAGTTCAACCTACTGAACCAACCTCAAGGTAGGTGAGCTGTAGATCAACCATATAAAACTTGGTTACTGAACTACAGTCACCGTGAACTTACCTTCAACTTGGTTGGTAAGCTACCCTATGAAGGGAAAATTAACATCGTTTTTACGGTCGAGTACATTTTTCTAAGGTGACCAGCATATGATTGAAGTCTTTCGTATTTTTTTGACTACAGATAAGTCAATTTCCAGTTAAGAGGATCGTTTCAGTTATCGCAGAAAGCGACTGAAATAATTGGAAATTATCTTTAAGTTTCAATGCCATGCTACTAACGGGATGATCTGATGCTAAGTACTTACGTATCCTCCTTAGATAAAAATGTGTTCGAGCATGCAAACGATGCTCTTAATTTATTTTTCGACTCAGAGTCAGAACCTTAAAGATTTGTAGTCACTCTGAGATGTATAGAAAATCACATCGTTATAATTTTGTAGCAAAGATCGTATCTCAAGTTAATCTTAGGCGCCTCTAATTCTTTAGGGGTTGGGCACACTGGGACTGGAGTCATCGTATATCATCGTGAGCTACCATCACTAAAATTTGTGATATGACCAGAAACCAGAAATCATTCATCGTACTGTTGCTTTGCAATGCCCGAGTAAGCCACGTGTGTCTGCGAGCAACTTTAAAGAATATTCATTTCTCAACATCTCGGCTTGCGTCAGTAAATCTAGGTTTTGGAACTTATACTTATTCATCAAAATATTATTAGTCATAAATTTTATTTTAGCATAAATGAATATACATATTTGCCAGAAAAATGTCTCGATGCTAAATACCCGCTTGAGTAACCCGTGCATATATTTTTTAACTTTATTTTAATTTGTAGGTTTCGGAGGAAACACTTCCTACTCTTTAATAGCTAATGGATGGAATGGTTGTGTTTGTTCATTTTTAATACTAACCATCCGCCAGAAATAAGAAGCCACCTCAGAACCTTATTATCGCGATGTCTTGAGTAATATCCTGTTTTAAAAATTTACATGCTTGGTTGTGTGTAATGAGATCGTAATGTATAAATTTAAAAATTTGATCTACTTAAAATAAGTAAACGTTATACGAGGAAACTTTACATGTAATTAATTTTTGATATAAAACAAAACTTGATAATATTAAATTTGATCTCGACAATTTTTTAGCGAACATCCTGTGCTTTATAATAATCAAAATAAAGAAACATTTTAGTTTCCTGTTAGTCAATATCCATAACATGCACAAAGCACAAACATTTTCGGTACGAAATTTATAATTACATATTTTTGCTTCAATTTGAATTTTAAAATTGGACTTTAAAACGCATTATCTTATACGAATCTAAATTATGCCGCTGTAAGTACGAATTGTTTTGTTACCTTAAAAAAACCAATTTAATTACTGTAATAATAATTAACTGCTTTAACAAGATTTTTTTGAAGAAAAAAAAATTAATTATTTGTAAAAACGAAACAATTTTTTGGTAAAGTAGTCCCAATTAAAAAAAATACACACGAAAGTAATTTACACGGTTGGGTGCAAATTATTATGCCCGCACGAAGCCAAACAGCGGTACATCCATTCAACAGCCATTATTTGTCCTTTTCTTACAATATTTTTCTTCTTTAGTTTACTTTAAATTCCTTTTGATGTATACAGACTTAAGCCATTAAAAATTCTTCTACAACTTTGTAATATCCAGTCGGTTGCTTGGTATAGAAACCATGAAAAATGCCAACCGTATATATATCAAGTTAACATAATTTCCGGGAACATTTTGTTAAAATATATGGTAACCGCAGTAAAAACATGCAAGAGGATGAACTTAATACTAATATTAGCTGCTAAAACTACAATTTTAAACTAGATTTTCTTCAATATACCTACTAAACGCGAGTTCTTAATCAATTATTTTAATAAACAATTTAAAAAAATCGCCATTTCCGTATTTAGTGTAACATTCAACATAGCTATAGCGTGCTAACTAGTTACAAAGTTAGGTGTATTATTTACCTATCAAGAAATCTGATCTGACAAGTCTATGGAGTCTTTCACTTTGCTTATAGTTGCAACCATACTAAAGACGCTGCCACAAAGGATTTCTGGTATGTTAAATATTTTACCACTTTAAATTAACAAAGATTCAAATTCTATTCTCCTGCAAGGGTCTTCTAGAGATGCCACTTTTGATCACTCGCTCAAATTTTAAATTAACGTCTTTTTGGTCTCATATTTCATGAAAAGATTTATTTGCAAAAAAACTATTTGTTTATGCGTCACTGATCACATAATTTAAAAGAAAGTAAATAAAGAAAAAATATGTAGCAAAAACCCCCAAAAGTGGGTTGGAAAGTAGGATAGACATTTTGTCTATTGTTATATCAAGATATTAAGTATCTGTAAACATTTTGTGAGGTCGAAATTTGATATTTTCAGCTGTTAATGTCGTTAGAAGCACAGAATATCCTTTTCAAGAAAGATACATTATTTAATGTTTTGCAGCTTTTTACTACATGCTGTTTAATATTTGTTTAAAAAAGGCAAACATCGAAGCTTAATTAAATATAAATTTTTAATATGTGTAAAAAAAGACAAACGTTCGTGGATGCAAATTTTTAAAACGATGACTAACAAATTGTTTTGGAGCTCAGTTTGAGAGTAAACGAACGATTTTATAAACAAAGGGAGGATGTTTTTTTTTTAAAAGTGGAAGCTTTTAATGGAAATATAAAAATAAAGTGCACTAGTTGAATTTTTTAACATTAAGTTAAACCTTTGAACTCGTGTTAAGCCTGCAAAATGTCAACGTTCAATTGACATTTAATTCAACTCTTTGGAGACCGACGAGAGAAAGATAATAAATTGAAGTTTTGAACTAAAATTTTATTTTATAAAATTTAAGTTTGTTTATTGCATTTTCAGTTTCTTCTCTAGAATGATTTTGTATTTTATATTCGTTGTAGTCTCACTAAACAGTTTTAGATGTGCTTTTTTAGGAAAAGTTATAAATAAAAAAAAATTCAAGATCTTTGGATAAACCGCTTCTTGTATTGTTTGATTTAGTACCTTTTTTAATTTGCTTCGTTTCTTGCTTTGTGTCTGCTTTGGCTTTAGTTTAAATCTTTATGTAAATTACCACAACTACTGTATTTGATGCACTTAAAACTTGCTACATGGCTTTTCTCTAAGCTCGAAAATGTTAGTTTTATTTTAAAATTGTAAAGGAAATATTGCTAGAAAATACATCTATACCGCTCTTATGATCTATCTAAAGAGTAGTCTGATGAGCATTTTACCTCAAAATAAATAATAAAATTAGTACAGAATAAAAAATGATACAGATACATAAATGATCAGATTCCATTAAAAATTGTACCCACAACTACCTATCAGTATTCTAATAAAAACGGCGAGGTAACTTTAAACCTCAAAGTCAAAAAGATGGGGAGGGGGATGTAAAATTTTTTCTATTGTAATTTTATCACATTTTCCAACCTCCATTTTACCGTATCTCTGAAAAAGTGTAGACTTGTGAGGAAGAATCCACTGGCACTCAACTATAATTTTTTTTCAAGTGAAGACTAAAGCAAGAAAAATAAATAAGGAAGGTTTTTTTGATTACGTGACGTTGTCGTTTGTGTCATTTTGTAACTGGGTCTTTCAAAAAATTCAAAGTCATTTCGGGGATCTTGACTGGAACCATTCCGTAAAGAACCGACTATCCGTGAGCATTTAGAATAACCTTATGTTTCCCTAACACAGCTCATAGCACAGGATAGCCAATTGTAGAGCTGCAAACCGGTGACTCCGCGCTACCCCTTCGGCACAAAAGTCAAGGTTACAATTATCCAACACGCGAAGAGTGGGAAAGCAACTCCTCTAGTCAGATGCATAAAGGCCTAATCTGGTACAGAGATGGATCTCGATCTGCACTGGACTCAGGGGCAGGAATTTACGGCGTAGAGCTAAAAACAGAACTCAGCCTTGCAGTAAGTTCATATACAACCGCCTTTCAGGCGGAGATATTCCCGATATCTACCTGTGCTAGGCTAAACCAAGGACGATCTTACCATGGTAAAAAAATTCACATCTCTGCCGACAGCCAGACAGCTCTGATGGCTCTTAGCTCGTTCTGGAATGTTAGCAGACCTTACAGAACTTAAAGATACATAGCAACGTGTCACTGAACTGGGTTCCAAGCCATTCTGGCATAGAGGGAGACGAGATAGAGAGAGACGGCTCTTTCTATTAAAGAACTTTGTTCTGAGAAGAAAAACATACTGCTAAACCTAAGTAGGCTACTAACTGTTCACTGTCCCCTAAACAAAAACATACATACTGTTGGAGTATATGATGATCCTAGATGTAGAAACTGTGGGGAGAAAGATGAATCTACCCAACATATTTCATGCCAGTGTCCTGATTTTGCGGTACTGAGACTCAGAACATTGGATGTTGCCTACTCGGAACCAACAGACACCAACAAAGAATTCATCCCTGTAGGCTAGTAACCTTCTTTGAGGAAAAGGGACTAAGGATGGATCCATAAGCCCTCTGGATACACAAAGGACCGCTTGGCCTAAGTGTTGGGATGTGCATCAGGTCCTTCAGATTCGATCTTACCATGGTAGAAAAATTCACATCTACACTGACAGCCAGTTGTGATTGCTCTTAGCTCGTTCTGGAATGTTGACAGACCTTACAGAACCTAAAGATATATAGCAACGTGTCACTCCACTGGGTTCCAAATTTTTCTGGCATAGAGGGAGACGAGATAGCGAATAAGCTAGCAGTGAGGAGCACTCTGGTCCCTTTTCTGCGAACCAGAACCTTAGCAAATGGATCTCCAGGGAATACAAAAGGAAATGGAAAAACTAAATTCTCAGGCATGCGAAGTTTTTTATCAACGATCCTTTCTCTGAGAAGGCAAAAATACTGCTAAACCTAAGCAGTTCATGTGAGGACAGTGACAGGTCTACTAAATGGTCACCTTCCAGTTAAGCAAAAATCTACATACTATTGGAGTCTATGATAACCCTAGATGTAGAGGCTGTGGGAAAGGAAGATGAATCTGCCCAACATATTTTATGCCAGTGCCCTGCTTTTGCGGCACTTAGACTCAGAACGATGGATTTCGCCTACCCGGAACCAACATACATACAAAGAATTCATCCCTGTAGGCTAGTACTAAGTGTTGGGGACTGCATCAGGTCACTCAGGTACGAACACAGAGCTGCAAAGTGTCATTAGGTAATGTCTCCACCAAGCTGCACGATGACAATATGAGCACCGGTTTATTTTTCTGATATATTGTTCGCAAGGTGTACCACGTTTAAATTTTAGCTAAACCAGCGCTTTTTAGAGTACAAGATTTGTTCACCGAGGTAGCATCACCAGAGCTGGATTAAGACTACAAGAGATTAGAAGTCCTAAGCGCTTGAGATTTTGTAGCATCCTCATGTTTCATTTATACAAAGATCAAAGTCCTAACTAACTGTAACTGACCGATTGATCAACGTCTAGTAGCACAAACCAGATACCTACACAAAATATATTCTATTTACTACATTTTTCCTGATCTATTAGAAACTCCAATGGTGCATTCGTACATTACGGATGATGGATTTATAAACATTATTTCAAAATTAAAAGAAATAAAATGTTATAAAAGCTCAAGAGTAAATTCTGAAGCGTTGATAAAGGTAAAAGCTCACGTCACATACTTTAGAAAAATCTTATATGTACTCAAGTTTTCAACCGTATAAAATAAATTCTGAAATAATCTTAAAATAATACGTAAAACATTTCTAAATATATAAATAAAAAAATTCGTACAAAAACGAAGACATAATTTAACAAAATTTGCCAAGAAACGTGTCATTCAATTTAAATGATCTTGAAATAAAACAAAAGTTTTGAAAAGTTGTTTATTTTTAACGATTTTCAAAAGCTCGGAAAATCTTTGGATTTCCCGAAATAAATAAAGTACGAGTAGCGTAAATCCTTTTTTGAAGTAACGTGACTATAACAATAACATCAAATTCTAATCTTAATAACAGTGCATAATAGAATTACGTTCACTCAAGGAAGTGCACTTTGGGAAAATGTGGAACGCATTGCAGTGATCATAAATACGTCTAGTAAAGTAAAGTGTTATTAATTTGTTTGCACCATATTTAGGTGTCCCGTATTATAAACACGAACAACAAGAAATTATAACTAGCAACTCGTGGAGTAACTACTTTAATGATTATAATTAAACTCTACCTAACCCATAGAATATAACGAATATCCGAAACAAATGGCAATCAACGTCTATTCAGCATTAAGTTAATTAGAGGAGCCCGAATGCTGCACGTTTCCCCGGGCGTGAAGATTGATTTATCTTTCACATTGTCTAGGACAGCAGGCAAGCCCAAAGCCTGCGCTCCCATGACCAGTTATCCTATTTTCATTTATCTTCCGAGTTAAGCACAACTATCTATCTATAAGATTGTTTTTGCCGAATTTAACACACAAAACTTATAAACGAATTAGATTTGATGAAAGAGACGAATATACGATAATTCTAACTTTAACCAACTTTCCTTCGACAATTTTTTTCTTTTACACATACCTCGTAGTAGTCTTGAGAAAATAAACTAATTATGAGTTCACGGTTTTACGTGTAAATACATTTTTTTTGTATTTGAGACGAAGTTAATTTTCTCGAGGCATTTTGTTCGTATGTAAGAGGGTTTTTTTCACATGTTCAACTTTGATATGTGGACGAGATATAATGTTGCAGGCTCGGAACAAAGAATCAACCTCAAACCGCAATCATGCAATATCAGAGTGGTTCATTCCCCGAAGACAAATCTCAATCACGGATCGGTTACCGTATTCATTATTTCAGGGCAACCAGACCGTGTGGGATTTCATGGATGTTGAAAACTTATTTACTTCTATTACTAGAGCAATCTACAATTTTTAATAAAACTTTTTTTTTCTCGGTTGTATTCGTTGCGGTCGAACTCTAATATTTGATTACAAAACTGAAAAAAAAAATTTTTTAAGCAGGTACTAGGTAGATAATATTAAAATTTTAAATTAAATAAAAATATTTATCTTTAATTTTAAACGTTCGTGCGATGACAAAATTTGAGGGTTCGTGTAAATCAATATAAAAATTGGCCTTTAAACGACGCTCGCAGCAAAGTCATTGGAGTAAAAAGTAAATCAAAAGAATTTTTAACATTGTTTCCTTATTCGGTTGATGTAGCAAGACGGATGGCTGTTGTATACCCCATGATTTTAGTTGAAATCAATTAAATATCAGACAGGTTAGAAAAACAAGTCAAACTAAAGCAAAAGCAAAGGTTGAGGATTTGAGAAAAAAACATGTCATACAAGCTGTTAAAGAATATCATTTCCTGTATTAAGACACGTTTATGCAATTCTTTTTCTATGGTGCATTTACAATAGGCATCACATATACAATGTGTTTAAAAATGATCGTAGAGATAGAATAAAAATACAAGGGTTTCGTTTCTTTGGAACGTGCAGGTCAAAATATGGGGGCGGTTGTTACCACGACATCACATCGATATTCTTCCATTGTTCTCGAAACTTTTTAAAAAACAGTAGCTTTTGTTTACGAAAAGTTTCAAAATTGAAATGTAAATTTATTTAGAGGAAGATTGAAGAGGAATCCGAGCTAAACTTACTAGTTAATTATGGTCGATTCATACAAATTCGGAAAAAATCCTTGTTTCGAGCATTTCAAGTAAACAAAATAATTGCTAGCTGTTGACGAGAATTTCACAATAAATAAATAAACAAGCGAATTAATCGACTGTAACTTGATTTAATTTTCTACAATTTTTTTTCATTTTCTATTAATTAAAGTTCCATGTACCTGATTTCATTTACTTAAGACAGCACACGATTAAACATAAACGTCAAATTAAAGAAAGGTTGTTTTGATGTTTAATTAAGCTATACATTTTAATATACTTTAACTTTACAATAATAAATTTCGATAAAGTAATAATAAAAAGCAATTTTAATCATGCGAAATTTTATGCACGAATTGAAAACTGATATTTTACTTTAATACGAAATAACTTTTGAAAGAAACGCAAACACAACGTTATTTTACTTATGAAAATATCATTTATGAAAGTTTTTGAATTTAAATTGAATTATATTTGGTAAACAAATTAAATGTATTTTTAAGTAAGTGCTGGGAGCTGGGAGGTTATTGTTTCGTTAAAGCAGGGGTTGTCAAACTTTGAACACAGCTTTTGGTTTTTCGAATCCATATAATGGTGTTGGTATTTTTGCCTTATGCTTGAAGTAGTTGAATGAAGTTAAATATTCACTCGAGAATAAAGAATTAGCTGGTGGAAGGTCCCAGCAATTCTCTACTCGGTACTCACTCATTCGTCTCATTTGGCTCGCAATGGTTATAGCAGTTATAGCTACTTTTTGTATTAGGAAAACCATGATTTCGTTAATGCTTCAATATCCGTTACTGAGCAATGCTCGTAATTACCTTTGAGGGCGAGTTTCATAAAGGGTGCTAAGCACTTGCTCAACTTAAGTTCGAGATCGCGGACTAAAATTCCGTTTCATAAAGCTTTCTCAAACTCGAACAATTACTTCGCCGCTTTCGGCAGTTATCGGTTGAAAACAAACGTAAAGAACGAGTTGCCCAAGTTTCAAAAAGATTGGCAGATTGTTTGTTTTCAACCGATAGCCACCGAAAGCGGCGACGTAACTGTTCGAGTTTGAGAAAGCTTGATCCCGATCTCGAACTTAAGTCGAGCAAGTGCTCAGCACCCTTTATGAAACTCGACCTGAGGGGTCTTCGTTGGATATTTCTACAGTATTAGGTACTCTAAGCACCTATTGTAAACCATGAAGTTTCTTGAGTTCTGATAAAGTTTAACACAATATTGAATTTAGAAAGTTTGTGCTCTTACTATTTGTGCTTTCTTCTTTTGTTTAGTTTAAGTAGGGGCTTTTGAAAAACGTCAAAAGTGACACTAACAACACGTCCGTAGGGAAAAATGAATAGCTTTCGCAGAAGAAACACAATTAGACTGAAACAGTTGCTGCGGAAACTGTGTGTCATGTTGCATTGGAAGAATTATTAGAAGAGGTGCTAGAAAAACGAATTTGAACAAGACCGTGGATTTTAAGAAGGAACGAACGTGGAGCGTCTCCATTGCTTTTAGAAGAACTTCTTTGTGAAGATCTAGGCGAGAAAAAGAGATCAAGGAGATACGAAACGGATCGCCACAGTAGACTAGCTGCCTATACGAAGCTAGTATACACAAAACAAGGATAGAAAATTCGGTGGTGACGGGCGCTATTGGCTCAAAAAATAGAACCCCATCTTATTAAACTATTCTGGCTAGAGATGCTAGCTTACTAGCTTTCACACTAGCTTACTAGCTTAAAACGAAGCCAGTTCTGTTTACGCTGGGCTAGAGTTACTAGCTTGCTAGCTCATAGTGCTTGCCATATCTAAGCGACCTGCGCATAAATTAAAATTGTGTACTACCTCATAACCAAGGTTACATAAACGTGAAAATCATTGTGAAAACAACGTTTGAGCATCTTTTTCTACAGCTTACTCACTTGCTCTTCTGCGCATATAAGATCGCTTACATTTGGCAATTGCTTTACTACAATGCCTTCGTCATCAACCCACGTGACCGATTTGCTAGGCAGCAACCAGCTACGAACCTTGGCGATTGGTGGGTGCCTAGCAAAAATTGGCCATGTGGGTTGATGTTATTTACGAAGGCACTGTAGAGTGACTGCTAAATCTAAACGACCTTAAATGCGCAGAAGAGCAAGTGAGAAACTGTAGAAAAAGACGCCCAAACATTGTTTTCACGTATTATGTAACCTTGGCTATAGGGTAGTACACAAATTTGCTTTCTGCACAGGTCGTTTAGATCTGGAAAAAATTCCACTACTAGCTTGAAAAACTAGCCTCGTATAGACCAGACATTAGAGAGAAAAAAAAATGTTATCTTGGTTACAGTTTAGAAGACCATAAAGACAATATTTAAGTCAGACAGACATAATACTCAATACATTAAAAAAACAAAGATCGACCAATGTCAGTGTGTTACCAGTCCTAACTGTGGTAAAGGATGAACACAAGAGCTCTTAACAAAAATATTAACATGACCACCAGCGAGAAAATTGCTTAACATAACATAATCGCTAATCTAACATAAAAATAGGAAGAACATACATAAATGGTAAAAAATGTAATTCAGCGTCTATGTAGAATGTACACTAACGCTCGGTTGCATAAAGGCGAATTATATTTTAATTCGAGAATTAGATTTATAAGCCTTAGATATGGCAACGTTACACAGTCAGTTAATAAATAAATAAATACATAAAAATTTCAAAGTTTGACATTTGTAAGTTTGTCAAAGTTTGACATTTGAAAATTTGTCAAACTTGGACATTTTAACAGTGTGTAACGTTGCCATGTCAAAGGATTATAAATCTAATACTCGGATTAAATTATAATTTACCTTTATGCAACCGAGCGTTAGGGTAAGAAAATGTCGAAGATTCATGATGAGCTCAGTCACGATCGCTGTATGAATGTCGCCTCTGCATGACGCCTTACTGAGAGGTGATGGCGGCGATCTCTACAATCTACGGATCTCATCTCTATGCCACCCTTACCGAGAGTGAGAGGTGTCCAGACGGCCATATAGGATGTTCGTACCTAAGATGAAACTGTGAACATCTAAGAAGAATGAAAGACATCAGATGAACCTGTCGAGTTTTCGAACGTTGGCCTAGAAAATACAAACCAGATAAACCGACGACATCAAGAGATCGACTGGGACCGCTGAGATACCAAACAAAAGACAAAATTTTAAACAGAAGGATTTCATGGGTTTCGCTAAATGGAATGAACCAATCCAAAAAGTGATTTTATATTAAAGATTCCTAAAATTCAACGAACTGTTTTCATTTGTCATCTGGTTCATTCTAAAGTAAAAATAGTCAAAATTCGAAAAAGTTACAAATTAAAAAATAGTATATTTTGCAACAAGATATGAAACATCAGTTTTTTTTCGTAAGATGAGAATTTAATTCATGAGCCGGTAGCAGCGAGTGAAATGATCTCTCGAACGAAAAAAACGGATTTTATTTCGAGTCGTAAATGCTATTTTTATTAAGAGCTGTATGCCACTACTAATTTCAGTACTGAATTCAGGACTAAAAAAAATTGGTTGAAAAATAAAAATGAAATTTGACGTTTGTAGACGTTATTTACATCCAATAATTTAGAACATGTTCTAATTTATTGTCATGTTCCAAATTATTTTATTAAAAACTTCATAAATGTCAAATTTCGATAATTTCAACTAAAAATTTTCATTCAATTTTTTTTAGTCCTGAATTCAGTACTGAAATTAGCATAGTGGCATACAGCTCTAAGACAATAATTAGTACGCCTTTATATTATTATTTTTACTTAAATTTGAATTGACATTTCAATAGACGTTTTTTTTAAATGCCGCTCGACGAGGCAAAAATGACGTTTAATTTTATTAAAAACTGTCAAAGTTCGTTTTAGCATGCCTTAAAACAATTAATTAACCATAATATTATCTTTTGCTCTCTAGAAAAAAAAACGCTATTTTCGTATCGAGTAAGTGATGACAAAATGCTTACTTTCACATAGAGAGCAGAAAAAACATTTTAAGTTCAAATTTCAAAAGAGGATTTATTAAAATAATTTTTAAGTATACCTACGACACTATTAACGTTATGACGTCAAGAAAAGATAAATTCTACTCTACATAATTATTTTTATTACGCACGTAAAACGTATATTTATTTTCAAAAATACCGTAATAGAATCGATCAGTAAATAACCATCTATTTTGTAGTTATAGTAGGCATTTGATTTTTATACACCTACAAATTATTATGGAGAAAAATAGTACCTCAAACAGTTTATTTTTATTCCTCTCACATATCTGTTGACATTTATTACATATTCCGATACCACAATAATTTATCAAACTAATCCAATCTTCCCTCTTTTAGTTCCCATCTTTGTGGACCAACAATTTTTGCATATTTTTACAATAAATAGTCAGGCCATTCTTATCACTGATCTTATGTTTTGTTGTTTAGCCACGAAAACCAATTATTATGGGTTAGGGGTTTGCAAAGCACAACAACTGTAGGTAGCGTATGACATCCCTGATTGATTAAATTCAATCAGTACAAAAATGTCCAATAATTATATTTTGCTTTCACAATATTTCTTTTGAAACCTTTTAAAGTCGTACAAGTTTATTGAATATTTAATAAATTAATAGTACTTCTAGGTTATATTCCCATTATGTAAAATAGTTGTGAGAACATGCGCTATCGAAGTGATTGATAGATGAAATGTTTGATTAGTTAATTTATAAAAAAAAGTTTCTTGTACTTCCTACATAATGTAAAAGAATATTAAACTTTTATTCAAGTACCCATATTGTATATTAATAAATAGCAATTAGCATTATCTAAACTTATTATGCATAAGATATTATTTTATTTTATAATGGATGGTTTTGACATAACATATCAATACCCTCAGCTTTTTAAGATTACAGTCATTTATTTTACCGCATGACGTC
Organism: Malthinus seriepunctatus; assembly: GCA_963924605.1. Taxonomy (NCBI): domain Eukaryota; kingdom Metazoa; phylum Arthropoda; class Insecta; order Coleoptera; family Cantharidae; genus Malthinus; species Malthinus seriepunctatus. The sequence goes on along the minus strand of OZ004600.1, from coordinate 112,664,983 downwards.
AATTTTATGTGTTAGTAAAAGGTAAAAGTAAGAGGGTCTAATAAACCCTTGTAAATTTGTAAATTTTAATATAGCACACCTGCAACTTTTACAAAAGTTTATTATTAAAAAGACATGTCAGAGTTCGCTAAGTTTTTATAATTATAAACTTCCGGACGCACATCTAACTCCTACTTGCTTTTTTTTAAATAATAATGTAGCACTAGAATATAACAAGGACGGCTAAATTATAGGGGACTTGGGGATTCTTTTAAAGCGCTTATTAGAACCATTTTGATATTGTGTAATAATGAAAAAAATTTTCTCGAGTTATGTAACTTCAAGGATTATTGCATTCTTTTCATCCTCTCTTCATCGGTTCATTCATTAAGTGATGATTCATTTGGAAGATGGTTACTTTTAACCACTATTTAATAATAACAGCAACCAAACAGAGACTATTATGTGAATATTTACCAGCCTAACCCAGTTGCCAGTTCATAGATCAAAACATTTGAATAACTGAGACAATAAAACTAATTGGAAATTCTCTTAATAAAATGATGAGGGATTTATTTTAGTTTAAACAGTCGGGGGTACTTAAGATAATTTTTTTAAAGCAATAAGGCTTCTATTCACATGATGATAATGAAATGCCTGCCAAGGAAACGAGCCAGCATGTTGTATTTTACCCCCCTCGCACGAAGCTTAATAAGCTTAAGGGGATTTTTCCAATTTAAATTTAATTTGGTTAAATTAATGTGCACATAGTAATTTCTATAAAAGTAATCTTTATATAACTATATTTAGCCTCAATAATCCACTTACTTATAAATCATGTTATACTATAATATCTTTCAAGACTTTTAAATAACGATTTAGTACTAATCAATTAGATTACATCATTCTCCATAGAGATTATTCTTAAAAGATGGGTTATGTTAGAATATTTGAATATATTTCATATTATAAAAAAGGGGTAATGTGTTATCACAGCAATTTCCAAATTGTTTAACCGCAAATTAACTTTATTTTCCCCATAAAATCCCAAAGCGCTAGAAGATTTCCAATACAGTCTTCTATTTGTCAGGTGTTTCAAGAAAACTATTGACATTATCTACCGATATTAAAATCTTACAAAAATAAACGAAAAAAGTTTCAAATATGAAAAATGAAAGCTAATGAAAAAACAAAAGGTCAGATTTGAAGAGAAAAAGTAGAGAATGAGATATAAGAAAAATAGTATTGTAAAAAATGAGTTATTAATGATAGGATATTTTGAAATTTCGAATAACAATCAATCAACTTTTCAAAATTATTCCAAAAAGCGTTTTAGAGCATTTCAGTTAGTTTTATCTCAAGATTTCTGTAAGCTCGATCAGAATACTTTTTTCTTACCCTTACGGTAAATCGTAATGTAAAAATATAACGTAACTTTATTATTTAATTTATTAGTTTTACGTAAAGGTACAACCATCAGTACTACTATTATAAAGCATGTAATGTGTGTACACCGATCTGCACATACGGGCATTATGTAAAACTTGACGTTGTAGAATTAGGTACACGAATTTTACATTAAGATAATGGTTTTTTATGGAGTAAACGCACGTTGCACTTTTAAGTTGTAAATTATTTTAAAATGCATATTTCTGTTTTAATAATTTAAGGTTTAAGTAAATAGCTATAGTAGAGTAGAACTACGGGCAAAAATAGTTCGAATTGGCAATAGGAACATTAAATGATTGAATAACGTTCAGGATAGTGTCAGGAATAATCTGGTAAATTTCGGACTTCCAACTCGTGGGACTTCGCTCCTAAAAGTGCATTTTAAAGTGGATTGACTCGTTTTAAACTTCTCAATATCGGATCGTGATAAAAAAAAATATGGGATTATGCGAAATCGACAGACGTCAATTCTAGACCAAGTCGCACGAGTTGACACTGTTTTGAACACTATTCAATCGTGATATTTCTATTGGCACAACTTGTCATTCTCGACCCTATTTCTACTCCACTATTAGGTACTAAATAAAATTAAAAATTGAAAAATTAATAAATAGCAAGTTGTAAATTTGTCAATAAGGACACTGTAATAATTTTGAAGATAATGTAGGTTTGTTTGCTAGAAGTAGACACTAGCAGCCAAGCTTATGAACGGATGAAATCAAAACTGTCAGAATAATTATTACAAGTAGCACATTACTGAAGAAGAAGCGAAGCATAATATAGACAAGAGAGCTACGTGAAATATTTACGATATTATTTTACACTGCTAATACGTCTTATTATAAGACTATAAGACTATAACAGAATGCTTAACACGTTAAATAGACTATAATTTTACAAAAGAAAAACCTTGTGGTTAAAGACTTCTTCGACGATGGAAGATAAGAACAATAAGAAACTGACGATTATGTTACAAAAAAAAATGATGCAAATAGCAACAATCGGGAGTATCCAGTTAATTACTGTAAAATATTATATTGTGCAACTGGTACAGATTGTTTCACCATTATGCGAGTTACAAACTATGCTTATCTGACGACTACAAAATATGAAGCAGCAAGATTTTCTCATGGCATTAATTTTATCACAGTTGTCACTAAGGTGTAATCAAATAAAAAAGTGTTGTCTACGACTAATAAGAAGAGCCCAACACATCTTAGTGCCACTGTTATATTTACAATTTTCTACATCTGTCAAAAATTCAAAATATACCACTTTACATTGTATAGACAAATAGCTAGCTGTTTATTGGTCTTTAAAGGTCGACTTGTACATCGCAGTACAGTACATCGTTGAGTCTTTAGTGTCAGTGTTCGCTGATCAGATCCGAATGTATTTGTCAACGATCTACAAATCCAAATTGCTATTAGCCGGTGATCGCACTGCAGGTGGATAGGGTCGATCCTCCAAAAGCAACCCACGAGGTAAAATATCCTAATATTCTCAACCGTGCTAAATCATTACAGCGGCTGCAGTAGTGACAAGCCTGGCTACTTAGGTCGGTGTAGCATAATAATGCTTTAGCATAGTAATGTTCTAACAAAGGCAAGAATGTTAGATATTTACCTCGTGGGTTACTTGCCAACTTGGAGGGTAGTTCTGGATTATTAGTGGAGGGGGAGCTAGCTCCCAGCACTTAGGCCACTTGTTTGGGCCCATTGTACAACCTCCAAGCAGCCTCCCCAGACCCATCAGGTACCGAGCTCTCCTACTTTTAAGATGTACTCTAGAGCTCTGGCGGGAAGAGTGACGCTTATTCTGGCCATGTCGAGCCAGAAGTTCCCCAACACGAATCCTCTTGTAGACGCTAGAGCTGGACACTGACAAAGCACGTGTTCAGAGGTCTCGGCTTTGTAAACGCATGCTCGGCATCTCGGGTTATCTACTATTCCCAGTGTCCGAAAATGCTTACTTAGCCAACAGTGTCCTGTGAGTATCCCTTCAATTGTTTGTAGATTAACTCTCGGGACAGCTTTAGACAGTAGTTTGCAAGCTTTCTGGAGGGAGCTGGTATGGAGTTTTTGCTCTGGCGACAGTTTGGATTATTTGTCCATCTTTTAGTGTGTATTAGATGAGTATGTTCTCTTAAAGAGAACATCGACAGTTTTTAGGGCTGGTTTTATGATTGGTTCAGGGCCACAAGGAAGACTTTTTGAACCTTTCTTGGCCAGCACATCTGCTTTTTCGTTACCCACTTGGAGGGTAGATTATTGATGCTAACCATATGCAGTACGGCTGCGGGTTTAAAGTTTAGAAGCTCTAAGCTATCGATTTACATCACCACTCTGTAGTTTTCAAAATTCCCTGAAAAGGTTTGAATATCACTGCGACGACCCTGGGTGGACCCTGTGACGCAGGAATCGATCTATAAACGTCTTAAGGTATTGGGGCTAACCATTAGCATTTAACCACATAAAGGCCTGCTATTTTCATATAGCGAGACGAGAGTACATGATTGGAGTTTCTATAAACCCATGTACAAATAAATTGCTCCTGTTAGATTGGAAGACACTGCATTGACCACAAATTATAATCCTTGAAGGAAAATTTGAAAACAGGACTTGGACTGGGATCTTTCTAACGTCTTTTAGCGATTATATTAACCGAAAGCTAGAATATCCAAACGGCTTAAACTTTCAGAAATTTTATTAACAATAGCCATAGTCTATAGAAGGGTTTACACAACCTTTTTACACTATAAAAAGAGCATCCCCAATGGCTGACTTAAGACAAAAGGATCGTTACTTGTTAAACTTTAATTTTGCTATAGGAATGTTCTGAGCTTAAGGTAGGTACATCCGATACCAGTGCCATTTTACATAAACCAACCCTTACAGTGTAAGTAACAATAAAAATTAATTCTATAGATAACAAAATTGATAAATAAATCCTATTTAGGCCTTACCTTGATACTACAGGCAATGGCAGCTTTTTGCAAATTCGATAGTGAGATGACCTGAGCTGCATTTCCAAAGACGTCTTCAAAAATCACTATTGGATTCTGCAAATAAAAACAAAAGTCATCAATATTTTACAGGAAGCGATATGCGATAATGTTGAATTATTATAATAGCTGAAAGCTCAAATGCACATATCTAAGAATAACTATAATTTGTTAGATTAATCACATCGTTACCATTAACAGCAACTTCGTATAAAGTTTGAATCAAGTTATAGTTAATACGACACCGACAGAGATGCCACTTACTAAAGTTAGTGCTGCAGAGAAAAGCTCTAACTTTAAGCATATGGATACTAATATGCAAATAATAAAAATAATGCGATGAGAAGTTCATCAGTGAGGAAACATTGTAAGAATCTTTAGACCGCCACAAGACCACCCCCTTTTCTCATTTTAATAATTATTGCCAAGATGGTTTATCGTTTTTATTAGACGTTTTTCGTGAAAGCAAAAGTAATAAACGTGTTTATATGAGCCCCAGTGATCTCAATAAAATAATTTTGCTCAAGCGTTTCAACTGCATCATTAACATTTTTATTTTAATTTAATAACAATGAGTTTTGAAAATAAATTTGGATTTAATCCAAAAGCGCTAAATTACGTGCTTTTTAAAAAATTATTTAATTTTCGCAAGAGAAAAACAAGCTGAAGCCTACATGTTTGTAAATGAAAGTGATGAGTGAAAAAAACACACAGTTTAATTTACGTCATTGATTATTTCGCGGCTAACAGTTTATCTAAATTGTCTTTCACAATAAATTCGAAAAAAAAGAGAAAATTACTTTAAAATATTTATGAAAATCGTTGAAAAATTTCCTAACGTCTATTCAATCGTAAATAAATAGTTTTCCATTTGAAAGTGTCTACAAACATTTAGATAGACGACATACTTACAATTCGATAGCTTTAGAGACTTTTACATATGAGAAGTTACCATTCTTGCGTGACAAGTTGGCATCAAAAAGTGAATATTAAATAAATTTTCCACGTGTAATTGTACAAAAAAACAAATTTTCTTTCTACGATTACTTACTTAAAACGTATCAATTTTAGTAGGTCGGTATACGAGAATTTTAATTACTTTTAAAGTTCTCGAATGTCGATTTTATCGCGACAATAATTTAACTTTATCAAATAATTAGTTGTTGGAACTAATCAATCGATCAATCAAGTTTTAGGTAGATATTGGTCGTGTTACTTATCTGTAAGGTCGACAGTTTCACGAACGTAACCAACTGGGACCACGATGAGATTCGACACGGTCTAATAGTCTGAGAAGACAATTTTCGAAGTCTTATAACAAAATCAATCGATCTATACTATTTCAAACTTAATCCACAAAATTTAGTGACAGTTAACTGAGTACCCTAATTGGAAATTTACCCTTCTCGTATTAAGCGGTGATATATTTTAAACCCCCAGGACCTAAATATTTTAACGTACAATAGCTGCAAATTGCACTTTTCCTTATTGAAAAAGTTCATCCCTAACTTTTTTGTTCCTTTTGTAAACAATCTAAAATCAAACTTAAAAATTTTATATGTTGAGTAAGGGGCTAGAACGAAATGGTTGCAAAAGGTATTGAATTTATTTTATACCCGTCGTGATGTTTTTTTGTATCGAAAAACACAATTTATTCTTACATGTTTTGCGTGAATCATTACCTACAAAATGTTAAAAAATAAACACCCTATAGTGTAGGATGAAGGCTTAAAACTCCCTCGACTAACATATTTATGGCTTCGGAAAATCTTGTTATATTAAATCAAAGAGTATGCGAACTTTCAGCTTTGATTAAATGCGCTGAAAGGAAATTAAAATATACAAAGTGATTAAGTGGGTGCTTCATAAATTATACATAAGCTAACAACTTACATACCTTGTATGCTGTTGACAGCAATAAGACCTTTTTTATCTATAATGTTTATCAAATTTTCGTATTTGTAATTATTAAACATATAAATTAAATTCCGTTATGTAATTGTAAAACGCTCAAAGCAGTTTAATTATAAACAATAGAAATTATTACGTAAAGAAAACTTATTTTCACTCCAATTGTTTTTCTCTTATCTCTTTTTGAAAACAAAACGTGACTCAAATTAAAGTTTTTGAAAAATAGCGAGTATTATAATTTACGAAATGATACAATTCAGCGTAAGCGTTTCACTGCTAAGTGTTTTTATTGGCGCTGGAATAACCCAACGCTAAATTGCATCTTCGAAAGAATTGTACCTACGCCGATGTTGAAATGATTGCTCTGAGTGATCCTAGATTCTCACAGACCATTATAGACGATATCTAAATATTCTTTTTTTCATGTAACTAGCATTTGTGTGTCCCACAAAAAGCGATCTGCCGGTAGGTAAAATCCTAGAAACCATAAACCGAAATATTTTAAATTATCATACGTAAGGTTCATTCTGACGATGACACTAATGTCATGACACCGCTGCCATGACATCTACACAGTAATTAGATAAAAATTTTGATCTCTGTTGATTTTTCCATTTTTCTAAAGGTCCGTCCTAACCGTGACACTAGTGTCATGCCATATATACCCGGTAATTTGTCACAATAATGGCTCAAATAGTAAAAAAATACTGTTTTTGCAGTATAAGTGCTCGACACCTTTAAAATGTTCGTGTAGTTGTATGCATGACAGCAGTGTCATGAGATTAGTGTCATCGTCAGAACGGGCCTTAACGCTTAGAAAAAATTCGCCTTTACTTGTAAGTTGTTTATGGTCGTCTTCTTGCTAAACCTTTATAATCATTAAAACTTGTTTAGTGTTTAGACTTATTTCGATTTATCCACTTTTCTAAAGGTTCGTTCTAACGGTGACACTAGTGTCATGACATCTAACGACATATACACAGGAATTTGTCACAATAATGACACAAATGTCAAAAATATTACTTTTTTGCAGTCGAAGCCTCGACACCTTTTATAAGCTGGTGTAGTTGTCATGACAGCAGTGTCATGAGATTAGTGTCATCGTCAGAACGGGCCTTACCGCTTAGTAAAAATTCACCTTTGCTTGTAAGTCGTTTTATGGCCATCTTCTAGCTAAACCTTCATTATCATTGAAACCTGTTTATTGTTTGGATCTATTTTAATTTTTCCACTTTCCTAAAGGTCCGTTCATACGGTGATACTAGTGTCATGACATATTCAGAGTAATTTGTCACAATAAAAGATGTGTCCAAATTGTTTCTTTCTTTTGAAATACAAGTGCTGGACACCTTTTATATGCTGGTGTAGTTGTCATGACAGCAGTGTCATGAGATTAGTGTCATCGTCAGAACGGGCCTTAACGCTGAGTAAAAATTCGCCTTTGCTTATAAGTTGTTTTATGGGCGCTCTTCTAGCTAAACCTTCATTATCACTGAAACCTGATGTTTAGTGTTTGGATCTATTTTGATTTTTCCACTTTCCTAAAGATCCGTTCATACGGTGATACTAGTATCATGACATATTCAGAGTAATTTGTCACAATAAAACAAATGTCCAAATTGTTTCTTTCTTTTATATGCTGTGCTTTTATGCTATGCTTTTAAGTGCTTGACACCTTTTATATGCTGGTGTAGTTGTCATGACAGCAGTGTCATGATATTAGTGTCATCGTCAGAATGGGCCTTAACGCTTAGTAAAAATTCGCCTTTGCTTGTAAGTTGTTTTATGGTCCTCTTCTAGCTAAACCTTCATTATCATTGAAACCTGTTTAGCGTTTGGATTTATTTTGATTTTTCCACTTTCCTAAAGGCTCGTTCATACGGTGACACTAGTGTCAGGACATATTCAGAGTAATTTGTCACAATAACACAAAGGTCCAAAATGTTTCTTTCTTTTGCACTACAAGTGTTTACACTACTTTTATATGCTGGTGTAGTTGTCATGACAGCAGTGTCATGAGATTAATGTCATCGTCAGGACGGGCCTTAATGCTTAAAAAAATGCGCTTTAGCTTGTAAGTTGTTTATGGTAGCTGGTAGGTTTCTTCTAGCTAAACCTTCATTATCATTAAAACCAGTTTAGTGTTTAGACCTATTTTAATTTTTTCACTTTTCTAAAGGTCTCTTCTAACGGTGACACTAGTGTCATGATATCTCATGACATTGTAAATTGTCACAATAATGACATAAATTTCAAAAATGTTACTTCATTTGCAGTATAAGCGCTTGACACTTTATGTGCGCGTGTAGTTGTCATGACAGCAGTGTCATGAGAGTAGTGTCATCGTTACATCGTTAGGACGGGCTTTAATGCTAAGTTGTTTATGGTTCTCTTCTGGCTAAACCTTTATTATCATTGAAACCTGTTTAGTGTTTAGACCTATTTGATTTTTTCTCTTTTCTAAAGGCCCGTTCTAACGGTGACACTAGTGCAATGACATCTAATGACATATACACAGTAATTTGTCAGAAAAATGGCACAAATGTTAAAAATTAGTTGAAGTACTGGGTTATTTTTCTTCTTCTTGAGTCCCTAAGAGCGATTGTTTAAGTATTGTGGGTATTGACATGGATCATATGTATTGATTAGAAAAACCAAGCTGCAGAATTCTTCAAATAAGACGATTGGCTAAGGAGAGGACCCAGATGCATAGAAAATTAAAGCTATTTCAGGTCAACAATCAGAAGGTTCCTCAGTCAAATTTATTTATAGAGGAGGCGATAAGCTTCAACTGTCAATGTTTATTTTTATAAAGTTGCTCTTTTATCATTGATGATTTACCTCTTCTTCCTAATTAAGTAATTTGTTATACAAATTTCTTCACATTTTTTTTACAAAATACGGTAGTAAAGGAATAATTATTAATAATTTCTTAATAATATATCAAATGTTATTATTACATGGGTATTTATGTTAAACAATGTACATAAGTTTCGCTTAATTAATTTAAACTAATTTTTATTGCTTATTTAACCTTTTAATGTCAAACAATCCGTTATAATAACCAATTTTATTAGGCTTATTTGTCATAATTAATTTAATTTGGCTCAATAACCCAAATTAGCATTGAAAATCAATTAATTTATAGCAAAAAAATTTAGGAAAGTAACAAAAAATATCCGTTAATTGAAAGTTGTTTTTATGCTTATTTGGAGCACATAAAATATTAAAAGTCTTCATTAACTGTTACGTAATTGTAATTTAATTTAAAAAAATTAATTTGAATTTGATAAAACGTCGAAATAACCGGATGAACGCATGAGAAATTGCTTAGTATTTTTAGAGGGAAAAAAATATATTTTCTGCACTTGACCTCTATCATCAGCACATGTAATTGTCGTTCAAGAACATGTAATTCTGTTGGAAAAAATTCTTTAACAGTCGCTTTGAGCATCTTCAAAAGTGCCTAGTCACGTTAATAACTAACAGGGGCGTTTCGAGTTGGGTTTAAAATTTCAAAATGGTTTTATGCCGTCGTAATTTCGTGGCTTTTTTAGACAGCAGCTAAGACTAATGGTAGGTTAGGTCACCACTAAAATTCATCTTCAAGTATTAGATTTCTTCAAGATTACGTTCTTGTAAATGTGTTAGAGATTATTTTATATTAAAAAAAAAACAAATTTTAAGGGCTTGTCTTGAAAAAAATTTTTTCATCAAGTTTTTGAGATTAACTCTTATGATAAGTGGATTTTTTTGTTTCCTAATATTAACTTCGTTAAGTTTTACGTGTGTGTGGTTATCTGTAAAGAGGAGCCATTCCTTAATGATCCTCTTTTTTTGAGTAGTCCTTTTGAGTAGTTTGTTTGGTAACAAAAACAAGGATTTCCGTGCATCAGGGTTAATTATTGAAAACCCACGTTTTAAATAATAATTACCACTTTTTTACAACTTTTATGGTCTTTTCTAATGTAAAAACTACCGGTGATTATGAAAATTACACGCTTTGTTATTGTTGCCGTTTTGTAGTTTTAACGTGACTATTGTAATTGTAATTTTTTTAATGTTTACTACTTCAAATAATGACAAATTTTGAATAATTTTCTATGTATAAACCGAATTAGAAAGTAGTCACGTTTTACTACATTTATTTATCATTTGTATTCCACTCGAATATTCTTTGGAAAAATATTTAAACACACATTCCTTAAATTTGGATTATTTGAAAATGCCATAAAAGAATAATTAGTCATTAGTCATGGTTTAAACGAATTTGTAATTGTAAAAAAATTAAAAGACCTTTAAATGTACGCAAATGTAACTTAGTAACATTCTGAAAATAGTGAAAAAAAATACCATTGGGATCAAAAAATATAAAAATGACCATTTATTTTCTTAATTGACCTACATAACTTATTAACGATTTTCAAAAATTGACTATTTATTATCTACCTATAGAGAGTGACAACGAAAAAATATGTCGCCAAAAGTAGTTCAAGTTATCAACTGGGCATCTCAGGAATGTACATCTATTAGCCTTTTTCTACAGAAATAGAGTTTCCACAAGACAAACCGATCTACAGAAGTTACTAGATTTACTAAATGGAGCTTTAAATAGAAGAGTGTTTCAATGTGGACAGTCTCATCTAAAACAATGCTTTATTTTTTTTTCGGTCCATTGGTAAGTGCGGTGTTAGGGACAGTGCTAAGTGAGACGCGCTGACGTTACCAAGCCCTTACGGAAGAGATGAGTACAGAGTAAAACTAATAGGAGCTTTGAGCAGCCGCTTTCGAAGTGAGTATTTGGAGGTCTAACTTAGCTACGAAAATTGTAAAAAAAAAGATATGATAAAGAAAAGAGACGTCGTTTTATTTGGTAGTGACAAGGAAGCGTCTGCATAGATCACTAGCTCAGGTGGGTGGAGGCACTTTTAGACCTACTACCCCTTCACCTACGAGTGAAGAGGGAGGGTCATCAAATCGTTATAAAAATTACACAGAGCAAGAAATTCAAACTGAGTGACCGAACAGATCACCTAAAGATCCTGGAGTTTCTTCAGTCTTTCTACAGAATTGTTGTAAAACCCTTGGATGTCATTCCAAGAGTGTTTGGCTTCCAGGCACCGTTCGAGGTGGTCATTCAGGACGCAACAAACGGTATTCAGATAGATCTATAACTGAACGGGGAACAGGTATAGGCATATATGGCCCAAAATATAGGGCATCAAGTCTATATAATGTCTGACAGCCAAGCTGCGATAAAAGCACTTAAAGCCAATAGCTTTAGCTAGCAATAGAGAATAGCTTTGAATCCTTATTCACATGGAAATACAGACTATTCCTGAAAACTCTGGCAAGGGACAACAAAGTTGCTCTTCATTGGGTGACAGATCACGAGGGAATTAAAGGAAAAGAAATGCATGAGCTAGAACAGGCTCAAAAGCCTCCCTTTCAGACCCGAACGATTATGTGGACTATCTACATAGAAGGGCGGAGATCCAAAAATCGGAAACTGAAAACAAAAAATTCTTACTAGAACCACATACCAGGACAAAGACAGTCAAAGAAATTCATTAAGTGCTCGACCACGAATCCTAAAAAGCTTCTTCTATTATTAAAGAACGAAATCAGACTCATCACGGGTCTGTTTACTGGACACTGACCAGTGAGGTACCACCTCAAGAAACTGGGACTGGAATATAGTGACGTATGCGGACTCTGTGAATCGGAGATCAAATCCGTCGAACACATTCTCTGCAATTGCGCTGCATTGGTTCGGCTTAGGCTGAAACACTTAGGGCGGGCTCAATTGACTCCTGAAGAAGTGAAAAGCAAACCTCTCTGTGACATTTTATGCTTCGCTGGTAAGATTGAATCCCTGAGAACATAAATACGAGTAGGGTTATGAACTGAAAATCAACATGTCGCAGTTCTGTAAGGCTTAGAAGTCACTTGACCCCTGAGTACAATACAATACAATACAAGGTTGAGGAATTTATTCCTGTGGAAGAACGGCAAGACGCAACTTTGCATTTGAAGGCTGATAGTAGAGTTTTGCTGTGTCCGCTTCAGTGTGAGTGTACGAAGAAAGAAGAACAGATGATGTACTGAAAGCCGATACGACGATCGGTGGTAGCGGTGGTGTCATCACCAGAAGCGAAAGTCAAACAAGACCACCACACATGTTGCGATATGGAGGCATTCCAGGCTCCAGGTGGGCGTACGTACGAGAGATTAAGTTGGAATGGGTTGGGTGCCAACTCCATCCGCGAACATTGGAAATTAACATATGAAATTGATTATCGATTTTGTAACGATAACGTAGGTAGGTACATCCTGCATAAAAAATTAATTATTTTATATAAAATTTATATTTTTACCATACAATTACAAAAGTATAAGATTAGAGTAGTTAAAAAAGTTGGTTGAAATTAAAAAAACAAAATTATAATAGAAAATTCTACTACTTATTAATGAATTTTTATTATAAAATTGTGCAGTTTTTAATGGAAGAGTTGAAAACGACAATAAATTTCCTTTCGATGCATTTTATTAAAATTATGATCAACAAAACAAGCAAAATGCAAACAAACTTTAATAACTGAAGACATGCAAATTTCGAAAGATAATAAAGCAATTTTATTTTAAAATGAAAACCTCGATACATTTTAGGAAAATTTGCATAACAATATGAAATATCTAAAAACGACTCATCGTTTCGCAAACTTTATTATAAAATTGTGTCATACACAAGAGATATCATTTTAGATTGTAGATCGTACGTACATTAAATTTACTGAGCATTAATAATGCTTTTCAGTACTATTAAATAATACAAGCATTAAAACTGATGACTTTATTACTTTATAGTGGATTGTGGGAATCATTAGCCTTGTTTCGTAATGAAAAAATTGTTAATACCAATGCAAATTATTTTTGTACTTATAAGTATCTGACATAAATTATTGCTTTTATTTCCATTATAATTGCCCAAAATTGTACGTTAATAAAATATGTAATAATTTGATCAAATTAGTACTTACTTATGTGTTATTTCCACAAAATAATTTAATAAACAACCATAATATTTATTAATCTATTTCAAAGTACAAACTTAAATGAGTTTGAATTCAAACAAACTCAAACAAACAAAAATTTCAATTCATGAAAATAAACTTAAATGAGTTTGAATTTGAAATCGAGGCAAAGTGAAAAACTGAAATGTATAACTGGAGTTTTTGGTAGGCATCGAAAAAAATTATCGAAGATAATTTTCGAAGGTCTCAAAAATTTTTCAAAAAAATTCAAAGTTTACAGATCTAGCATTTATAATCATTATTAGTGACACTACCTTTGATATTCAGATAGGGAAATGGACTCAGTGCTATAAAGGAACAGTGACAGGGCGAGTTGTCTACTGGTAAAAGGCAAGACCGGAATTTTCTAAAACACTCTTCTTGACATTTCAAGTAAGAGGATGCAATTAATGGTGCATAAAAACTTGTTACACTACTTTTTAATTTTTCAAAATTACTTACGATACAATAGTAGCGAAAAAATCCTCCTGCCTCAAATTAAAGACCCTCGAAACAATTTTACATGTTCATTGCTTGAATTTACCACAAAAAATACTGCTAAATAATAAATAAAGTGGAGTATAGAGCATAACAAAAGGAAATGAATCCTTTTTCAAATCTATTATAGTTGAACATAGCAACCATATAATCTTTGCCTTGTTATAAAATTTCTATTGTAATACAAACACCACCACCGAATTATTTTAGCGTCCCTTTTTTATTCGGCGTTATTAAAAATGTAGTTTATTCAATTCTAATTCGTTTTTTCTTGTACTCATGACCTTCTATGTTTTTTTGCAAAGGGGTCGTTTGAATTATTTGTCTATTATTAAAATAGAGGTTGTTTTGGATCACCAATTTAAACCGTCACTATTTGTACGTAAAATATCAATTTACGTTAGTGGATCAGGAAGGTCAAGAAATGATAACGTTCGAGTAATTACCGTGTTTACAATAAGTATATGCAAAAAATGCCAAATGATTATACATAATCAAACTTTTATGGGCCTTTGTGATATGTACGTCAGCGTTAACGCACGTCAAGTTCGCTAAAATATGCAGGAGTTAAAGGTATAAATAAGGTACATTAACACCATGACTCTGTCCCATAAAAAGCAGAAATGTTGAGTAAATGAATGTCCCTGAAATACACAGACAACTCGTGACCACGGTCTTGAAGCTAAGATAAAACGATATAACCGAATTTGAGATGATACAGCCCTCTGAAGATGAGCACCATTCTTTGCTAAATAACGTGAAACAATTGAACTATATAGGTACTGCTAATTCAGCATGTAGGTTTCTTAATTTAAGGGTCAGTACTTTGAGTCTTGGTTAAAATCCTATTTAGCTAACCAGATTATAAATTAACCAACCAGGATTCCGAAACATCACGTTAAATTTGATACGTAGAACGCCTACTTCCCTACTTGTAACTACGCGTATCTTTAACCATGACACAAAATACCTAAAACCATTTTTTAAGCGCGTTTACCTTCAACTATAAGTATCAAATGAACCTAACCAGTGCTTAACCAAGACTCAAAGTACCGTCCCTTAGACTCCCTAAGTTGAGAAAATTGTACGCAAATGGTTCACGTTCATGTTTGGGTACCATTATTCCCCAATTGCAACAAAAAAAATTTAAAAGCACGGCAATGACTTTTTTGATAGGTTTTGTCAAGCTCTAAAAAGCAAGCTCAGCTAAGACTTGCATAAAGCAAGGGCACTATTATAGTCGCCTTTTATAAAACTAAACTATATTACGTCATCATTACGTCTGAAGTTCTAGTATATTACCTACGTCTGAAGTTCTAGTATATTACATCTCTGCAGTTCTAATATATTACGTCTGAAGTTCTAGTGTATTATACGTCTGAAGTTAAAGTGGAGACAAAATTCGACTGATTTCCAGGTACAGTCAACGTACTATATTTTATACCCCAAAATAAAACTAAATTAATAATTATTTAAGTGAGGGTGAGGATGACTGTTAATCCTTGCTCTTCGGTAGTCGCTATCAAGCAGTATCAATCATGTTTAAGAAAAATCAAAAAATAATTTTTGATTAGACTGGCTGGCGGTTGTATCTCTGTTAGGTTGTTGCCAATAAAAAGTGTCAACCGTCTGCGGGCTGGGGCCACTTATTTGTTAATAGCTATTTTATCCTCCTCTGCACGCTTCGGAGGACACGTTGAGCTGTTGGTCCAGGTTATCACGTAATTAGGCCGTTTGATAATATGTATACGTAAAACCTTAAATAAATATTCTGCGTATAAGTTTTTCATTATACACTCCTGTAGACGTGTTTCATGAAGTGGCAGAGCCCTATACTAAGAGTCCCGTTACTATGATCTTGTGCTCCAGGCCGATCTCTAAAATATATTTTGTTAACATGTGGGGTTGGCTGTCAATTATGGATTTACTATGTCTTTGCCGACAAGAGGTCTCCCAGTGTTTTGTGTTTAATATTCACTACTGCGCTCCTCCTCGTCTTTTTCGTTGCACAAAGTCCCATGTTATTTCAGACCCTTGCTTTGCTAGTTTGTCTACAATTTTCTTGCCTTTAATGCTTCTATATTCGAGCACATTCATAAATGTGACCTGATTGTGGTTTACCAGCACAGAGACACAGAGAGGTTTAAAAGGCTTTCCCTTTTTCTAATTTTGAGTTGATTTTATATGAGTTTAGTGGTTTCAGTGCTGCTTCATTGTCAGAGAGAATTATTTACGATGGTTTGCTTCTTGTATAAATCGTTATGTTCTCCTGGGTGGTTGTGAAAATCAACATACGATTCTGCTTAAAATACTGCGGTGGTTTGTCTCAGTCTCCATCTTGGTTGCCTGCCATATATTCCAGCTCTGGTTCCTGTGTTTAGAGAATCTTAAATGTAATATGTATAGTATATCCGACTAATTTTTTATTCCAGTCTGGCAATTAATTCTCCATGAGTCGAATCTACTATTTTATGAGGTACTTATACCAGATATTAAATTTTTACAACAGAGAAAAAAGGTCTGAAAAATCCGTTTTATGAATAAACCGAGAATAAACGTATGAAAAAGGTCATTGGTGTATGAAAGAGCAAGTTACGTTAGATCGATTTATTTTGAGCTCAAGAATCCGTTGTCAGGATTTCTGACAAGGATCCCCCTCCCCAGACTTCCTGACTCAGGAAGATTCTGTAAAAATTTCAGTAGCTTTCTCTAGAGCTTATCAGAACCACATAACCATCTACAAATTCCTCTAACAAATTTTCTAACTGTGGGTTTCTGGTACCTAACTACTCCAACTTAACTTTATGATGGCTAGGTAGATACAGTGTTTTACATACACTACCACTGTAGAAGTTTTGGCACTCATATAATCATATTAACAAACTTTATTCGTCCTGATGAAAATCAGGAGGTTAGGACTGGGCCGTGGTTGATCTTTCAGTAACGAAGTCGTAGCTTTATCGAGTCCGAGCGTAAGCAATTATCAATTATCAACAAAGTTCTAATTATGAGCTAGAATTAGACAATTGGCGGCACTTCCTTACTCATTTTTATTATTGTTTATTTAACTTTTATTATTGTTTATTGCATTGTAATTTTTATGTGGGTATTATGGATTATAAAAAAGAAAATTATTACCACTTATAATCTAAATTACATACAAACAATACAATTTATCGAACGTATTATGTTAAACAAAATTGTATTTAGCAATTCAATATACGATACTCAGCATGATTTCCTGTTATTAAAATTTTGACTTTCTATACATTATTAAGCGTTAACATTTTGAAATTCTAATTTCACCGTGCGTACCTGCGAGCATTTTAAACGTCGCGTCGTCGGAACTCAAAACATTTCTTTTAATTTGAAGTACGCTATAGGAATATTTTTGGCAAATTTTTTCTCAAGTTGAAAACGAAATACAAAATTGGTTGGTTTACGCTTTACAATTTGCGCCACGAAGGCCAATACTCTTTTAAGCTCAACACGCTACATTTATATTTAAAACCCTGTTGAGTCTGCCTTCAAGATAACCCTGTACCCATAAAAGTAAATGAAATGCGGTTTCTAATGAACGTGATCTTAAATTTAATTAATGAAAGTTAATGTGCATCTTTTTACAGAAAAAAGGTATTGAAAGGAATGCTTTTTCGAGCTTAGATGAGATAAGTTGGGTTTAACACGTTTTCTTAATATCCCGGCCGTTGTAATGTAAGTAGGTACGTTCGTCACTCTTTTGTCTATATGTTAATCAACGTTAATAACGAACGAGTAAATTTTTTTGTTAACGGGTCGACCTTAACAAGAAGTCTTTCCATACGTGCAAGTACAAAAACAAGCCATTATCATGCTGCTTTCAAAGCGAACAATACTACATAATGCATGTCCGTCTTTTTAAGAATGAATAGACAATTGTTTTGAATTATATGCTAAACTCGGGAGTGCTGTTTAACATTTCAAATTCGTATAGCTTTTGAATTATTCTATTCTAGGTCACTTTTTCATTAGTTACTGTAAGGAAGGTTTACGCTTTACTTTATTTTTTAAATGGCTGCGCGAGTTCCGACATAATGTCAAACTTAATGGAACGAAACTTGATTTGTGCCACGATACGCAGAAACGACAATGAAAAACGAAGGCTAAATTAAGACAATGTAAAATTCTTCACGATTGAAATACCTAAAATACATTTTTTTTAAATACGAAAGCTCCTTATACTCGGAAAATCTTTTATAATTGAATTTTTTTTGAAATCTTTTTACTATTCCTTCATGTTACGAAAGGAAAAGAATTTCAATTAATTGCGACGCATCGGTGATGAGATGATTTTTTTTCTTACTTTTAAAAGACGAGGCGAAAATCCTATTAGGAAAGTGAATGTACGAAGAGGGTTGCCTTCCGTAAAGGTCGAACCGGATTAATATGAATCTCTAATAGCACAATTAAGAATACAAAGTAAAAATGAATAAAATTTAAATTGTGAAAAATAGCTGAAAAATTCGTAAAATGAAAATTATTTACGGTTCTCTTGCGAGATAAAATTTTTTTTAAAAGAATAAAAATATACTTCTTTTTGCGCGAAAGTTATAAATGTATTTTATAGTCTATACATCAATATTTTTTTATCATACGGCCTAAAAATAAAATGAACTTGAGCTGATTTTTTTGTTACTTTGTTTGGAAATTGATGTTTTAAACGCGAGGCCAAAATACGATCGATAGCCCGATCTCCTTCTGCGAGGATTTATATAAATTGATCTGTTAATATATTCACGGGTAGTTTTTTTTTAAAGTGTAGAAATTTAATAGACTCTCTTGAAGTATTATACCACCGTAATAGTTTTATAGGGGAGACAACTTATCGCTTTTTCTGACTTAATTGTTTAGATATTTTGTAAAGGATAAACGAAATCTAATTTAACTCAGTGATTGAATTAAAATTAAAAAATGACATTTCCATTAGGAGACAAAAGGGATCTATTAGAAGGCCCGAGGCGCGAATAGTGAGTTGTATTCAGTTTTACTAGCTGTCTTTTAAATCAACGAATTTTTTCCCTTTTACAAGTGTTTTAATTCAAGCAAAACTGATTGAAATGAATTCAAAAAACGTGCTTTTCCCTAATAACCTCCTGAGCAGACTCATGCACACCACAATAGTCGCCCCTTTGATCCTTTGTATCTCGAGAACTATTAGTAATTAAGTATGAACTCGTACATTTTGTCATTCTCTTCCGGCAGCCCCCTGATTTTTAGGACTCGTTAAAACTTTATCAAAGTCTCTTGACATGGATTAGAATGTTGTGTAACTAATTTCACCGTTTCTCGCGTCCAAAATCCCAAAACGCCAACGCTGTTTAATCTCCATCCCACAAGCCCGTTCTTCAGGTCTTGCTCTACGTCTCCTGATGATTCTCCAGGTCCTCTCTTTTTAGTTCCCAGGATATTCAATTCCAAACGATCTGTGGCTGTCTATGATTTTTTCCCCTAGAACGAGGGATGAGCAGTTGACCTATTGCCCAACCTCTAACTTGGATGACCAGATATTTTAATATGGAGGTTCGATGTATCTTTCACCCAACTTAACAGATTAATCTTCTCTTAATATTAATTCGACGGTTGACTATCACTAATATGCCTGGTCTGTACGAGGCTAGTTTTTCAAGCTAGTATTCAATAACTTCCTTCTGTCTTTTTGTCGTTGTTAGATAATAAACACTTTGGCGTATATCTGACTGTACTAGCTTTGTAGTGCACACGAAGTTAGTACACAAAGTCTGGATAGTAAATTCGGTGGTGGTAAATGCTAGGAGCTCAAAAAATTGAACGCCATCTTACTAAACCATCCTGGCTTGAGATGCTAGCTTACTAACTTCCTCACTGGCTTAATAGCTTCCCCACTAGCTTACTAGTTTCCTCACTAGCTTACTAACTTCCTCACTAGCTTCCCCACTAGCTGACTAATTTCTTCACTAGCTTACTAACTTTCTCACTAGCTTACTAGCTTCCTCACTAGCTTACTAACTTCCTCACTAGCTTACTAGCTTCCCCACTGGCTTACTAGTTTCCTCAATAGCTTACTAGTTTCCTCAATAGCTTACTAACTTCTTTACTAGCTTATTAGCTTCCCCACTAGCATGCGAGCTTCGTCACTAGCTTGCTAACTTCCTCACTAGCTTACTAGCTCTAAAAAGTAGCTAGTTCTGTTTGCAAAAAGCTAAAGTTACTAGCTTGCTGTTACTAGCTCACTAGCACTAGCTTGAAAATATATCTCGTGTAGACCAGCCATAGCCTGTAATCCTAGGACCTTTTTCGAAGTACTATCAGTCGGGGTTAGCTAAGAGTATTTTTTTAACGAGATATTACTTCTCGAGCTATGGCTAAAGCAGAAGCGCCAGTCTTGAGAGAATCCATGCTTCTAAACAATGATTCTGAACCTACCTTACCCTAAGGGCCAGTTTTTCAATCATCGTTTAAACTAAGTTCCATCTGAACGAAGTTCAAGCTCATGCGTCGTAACTCGTTTACATTACAGAGAAGTTGCTGCGCATGCGATGAACTTCGTTCAGATGGAACTTAGTTTAAACGATGATTGAAAAACTGGCTCTAAAAGATCTTTAGCAACCCACACTAAAATAACTTGAAATTTTCTTCATTAGCTATAGTTGTTAATTTAATTTACTTGTCCTAGCATGTTTCAAATGCTATTAGAGGAACTTGAGGAATTTGAGTAAAAGTTTGTACTGTTTATCACTAAAATATTATCTAACATCACTACTAGACCTGTGTCTAGGTAATTAAATTTAAAAGTTTTTAAATATGCTATGAATAAATGGAATAAATAGCTGTTTTAGCTTCCGTTATAAAATGGGATAGGAAAATTAGTTAATTAAAATTTCCAGTAATTCTTTCCAAAAACAGCTAGCTCTAGAACTCGAGATTTATAATCCGTTTCTAATAAATCCTAAAACGTTTCAACTCAAAAGCAGACACTGCTATTAAATACCCTCGTGAAAATCGCCTTATGAGATAACGATTACTTGGCTAATTGGAAGTTGAGTTCCACAAACTCTATTTAAATTGGTGTCATAATCATTTAAAGGTTTTAAAATGTGTCAAATAATACATTTTAAAGTCAACTGATGCATATTATAACAACAAAACCAGTAGAACAAGTTTGAATATAAACTGCAAAATTTAATATCGAGCCATCAATTTAAATTTTAAATAATTCTCGAATCCATAGAAAATTTTGTCATTCAATAATGACAATTTATTATTATAGTTCAAAGTAAAATAAGTAAAATTCTTAAACTTAAACTTTATGGGTTTCACATTCAAAGCTTAAAATTCCGAAGTCTAACAAAAGCTTACTATTTTTAATAACAATAGGATTAAAGTTTTGTTAGGATTCGGGAGAATGGAATTGTATGTTTTTTCATACTTGACCGAACTAATAGCAAAACTTGATAAAAGAAGGTAAAAGAACAGAAAAAAAAAGAAAACGTAAATATATTCCTATTCCTGTTTGAAACAGCTGAACTTGAGATGCACTGCATTGAAGGAAATGGGCACGAAAGTATAGTTGACAACGTAACGACCCTAACGACAGTTACTCGCGGAAATTAAGGGAGCGTCAAATACATTTATTTATCTTTATAAAAATAAAGTTTTAAAGGTGATTTTCACCTTGAATAGCTATTCTATACAGAAGGTTGGTCTTGGAATAAAAATTGTCATATTGTCATTTGCGACTGCATCAGTTGATTGACGTATCAAACCCTTATATTGTCATGTAGGGATGCAGACGAATTATGCAGGTTTCCAGTTTTTTTGTTGAGTTGCAAAATAAATGATTAGATCTCATCAACCCTCCTAGGAAATTTTATGGAAACTTTTGATCCATATCTGCTTTCTGCCCGCTACTAGGTATTGGATGCTTATTAATTGTTTTGGCAACAGAAGAAGACGTTGCCAAACAAGTACGTCGTTCCTATAAAGTGGAAGTGGATGAGCCATCAAATTGACTTAATGAGGGTAAGGTGGAATAACGACATAGAGATGGATGGAACTGTGGCTGAGGAAGAAGTCTGGCGAATGGGGAACATATGATGATGCTTGTACGTCTCTGAGAAGAGATTGCCAACCAAGCACGTCGTTCCTATAAAGTGGAAGTGGATGAGCCACCTAATTGATCTAATAAGGGTAAGGTGGAAGAACGACACTGAAATGAATGGGATTATGGCTGTGGAAGAAGCCTGGAGATTGGGGAAATGATGATGATGCTTGTACGTCCCTGAGAAGACGTTGCCAAACAAGTACGTTGTTTCTATGAAGTGGAAGTGGATGAGGTACCTAATTGACTAAAAGAGAGTAAGGTGGAAGAACGACACTGAAATGGATGGGACTGTGGCTGTGGAAGAAGCCTGGCGAATGGGAAAATGATTATGCTTGTACGTCCCTGAGAAGACGTTGCCAACCAAGCACGTCGTTCCTATAAAGTGGAAGTGGATGAGCCACCTAATTGATCTAATGAGGGTAAGGTGGAAGAACGACACTGAAATGAATGGGACTATGGCTGTGGATGAAGCCTGGCGAATGGGGAAATGATGATGATGCTTGTACAGCCGGCCAAAAAGTTTTTGGCCACCCCCTGACAATTTAAAAAAGCAACCAACATTACACGCCGTGTAAATTAAACGGCGTGTAATGTTGGTTGCTTTTTAAATGTTGTCAGAGGGTGGCTAAAAACTTTTTGGCCGGCTGTACGTCCCTGAATATTATTGATGTCATATATTTGATGAAACTAAAAAATATATATTCGTCAGTCTAATGTCTAATAACAAAACTAAGGTCGTCTCTTGTGTAAATTTATAAACTACCGTTTGACGTGAATGTTAATTATAATAAAAAGCTGCAACAATTTAACACATTTAAGTGTGACGCACTTATCGTAACTTTGCTAAAATTGTCTACTTTTTATATCCACTTAAAGAAGGTAGGTATGTATTTGCGCAATTTCGAATTAATGTTACCTAATTTTAAAAATTATTGACTTACCAGTTAATGCAATAATACAAAAGTTAATTACTGTTGATATTAAGAGATTACATCTTGATTTAGCTAAAACTTACCTCAAATACACAGTTGAATTAAAGTATAAAGAGCTACAAGAATATGGACATTTTGTGTGTGCATAACAACTTTTGTAAGTGCTTAAATTATTATGTAAAGATTAGCGTTTTGTTTCTTTTATTAAGGCAAAATGAAAGTTTTGTAAATTTTCTATTAAATTTAACGAAATATAAAAGGAAACAAAAGTATACATAATTTCATGAAACTTAGTAAAGATAACCATGAATAAAGCTAGGAAAACTACAACTTTTTTTATATTTTGCTGTGTAAAATATACATAAAGTTTAAATTTGTTAATGCGAAAGAAAAATTGTTATTAAGCAGTGAGTTAAAAGTTTGTAAAAAAAATTTTAAAACTATATCTATTATAGTATATGAAGCACATATAAGTTATAGGAAACTTAACTGGGAAAACTTAGAGCTAGAAGCTCTTGACTTTTGATATCCATATACAAGAGAGGCGTCCCATATTCTCATATTAACTTGAATGATGTATAACGTTCATAATATGACTTTTCAATCGATGTTCTCAATAAAAGACATGCATATGTATATGGAAATATATTTTTAAATTTGCGTTGGTGCACTACACAAATAAATAGCTGCCGTTCTTGCTTCCTTCGAAAAGTAGTAGACGAAGCTCATCATAGAAGTGCATTAAAGTGCACTTTATGTTTATGGCCCAGTGGAGCAAGCAATCAGAGCCCATATCAATCGTATTTTGTTAATTTTAGGTGTCATAGACAACATCATTAATGGAAAGGTCATCGCCTCTAAGTGGGTCCAATAAAATACCCGATAGAAATAACAAACTGGCAACTTTGGGAGACTGAATGAGAAGGCCAAGTCCGAGTCCAGTGTACAGCGCAAGGCTATAAAAATCATTAGGTTTGTTCCAGCAAACAATTCTGAACGGTTACAGGTACTGTTTTACTGCGCATGCGCGGTTCGATTCCAAGGTCAAATCAGTTCTGAACTGTCAATGCTGGAACGGGAACAGGGATTTTATTTTCTACAGAAAGCGATAGATGCCCTCACATAAGTTTTTCTGTACTGTCCTTCGCTTCTAATTCAAATAATTTAAGCGCTATGATTTAAATTCAGTTTAGTAACCATAAGTTCATAATAAAACTTGATGTTCTTGAGCGTTTGATCATTTTATAACTTGGCCAGCCATGTTGCTTAAGAAAGCAGTTACACGTCCAATCCCTGGATGTAACGAAATTATCGTTATATCGAAACGATCTCTACGTCTGATAAAAAAAAAGCCGTTTGATGTCCGGCAAATCATAAAAAAATTAACATATGTTTTAAGGGAGATATTTTCCCATATCCACCCGAATATTCAGCTTGATAATAATAGTCGTTCGTGCTAAACTGCTCCGCTAGATTTTCCAAAATTTCTTTAGAAACCCGAAAGTGTTCCAAAAACTCCTTGTAGTTGTATAGTGGCACGTTTCTTCAACGTATCTCTCATTTTTAGGCTTACTTCGGTATTCCCCCAAAAGAAGTTCTAGAAACAGTTCTTGAGCTTGATGATGAGGAAGACGAAGAAGATTACACAAAAGTTCTTTAAAAAATGAGTTAACTACTATTCTGTTGCTAAACTAAACGCGCGATGTCGACAGATTCAATTTGCACATGATCGGAATTATAAATACTTGCTTTGAACCTAGAACTGCTTTTACAGTTCTAAAACCGTTCCGAATCATTCCGAATCAAAATTCGTTTATGCTGGAACGTCAAATTCTTAGTGACAGTTCGAGATTTGTATTGCTGGAACGCGTTGTTCGAACTGCGCATGTCTAGAACAGTTCTGAACTGTTCTATTACCGTTCGAATTGCTGCTGGAACGAACCTATTGTTAATCATAAAATTAATTAATTATATGACTTTCTAAAATTGTGGTAAGCAAAGAGTGAATTTAAAATAAGTATTGCAAACTTTAAGCCAGGTCACCCAGAGATGGATGACAGGACGGTAACACATAACCGAATTTAATTTCGTTCGCTTGATGGTTCGAAAATATCGATTTTGTCTGATGAAATCCTTTGGCATAAACGAATTGACTCTCGTCTCCTAATCCTAACGCTTTCTTAGTCATAAAGAACCTCGTTGCTGATAATTCTCTCTTTGCCGGCGTTGCCGTCACAGATACGTGCATATCGAGCCCAGTTCTATTTCAGGTAGGGTCCCGTGGGGGTTTAACTATCCATGCCAATTCACATTCGCATAATAATTAATTATGATAGTTCTTTTTTCTCTAAATCACAGTATGACTGAGGCATAAGACAAACATAATATTCCCTATTCCCTACCATTTTCCGCTAGTCTTCATCTTCACCCATTAGCATGTTTTCAACCACTTATATGTAGTATAGACCCGATCCGCACTCCGCGGCCTTCCTATAATTCCGAAGTGTTCATATGTCACTTATGAAAAGCCGGAAAAGAATTGCTTGGTACCATTCCTATCATTGCAACAGAAGCATGCTCTAGTATCGCTCTTTTCAATGCCGCGAATGTAATTACTAAAACATCTCTGCATACTCAGGATCTGATTAATAGGTATCACATTTTGCCGTCTTCTCTCAGCATGCTCATCGGCGAAGCTCCAAAATAAGTTTTGTGGTTCATGTTATTTTTTTGCTTTCGATCCATTCTTTATACCTGTTGCCTGTTTATGAGTATTCCAATTTTTTGTTGCTCTTTGTTGGGTCCTCTAACCTATCCTAACCTATAAGTGAACTTAATCCAACCTAATCTGTTCGAATCGCACTCGCACAATTTCAATTTTCTATTAAAGCAAGATTAATTTAAGAGCAACGTACTATCAGTAAGTTCTCAATCATCATCCAGGTTAAGATGGTATCACATTTGTTTCGGCATACCCATCGGCGAAGATTCAAAACAAATTTTCTGGTCCGGCTTTTTTTACTTTGGAATCATTTTTTCTGTAAGTTTTGCTGCATTCCGGCTTGGAGCTTCTCTTTCCTCTTTGTTCGAGCCCCCTAACCTAACCTAAACGAACTTAACCTAACCTTACATACTCCGTTGATTAAATTTCAAGTTCCTATTAAATCTCCTGGATGGATAATGGATTTTTCTGTTTTTCAGTATTCCGGCTTTGAAATCCTCTTTCTTGGGGCTCCTTAACCCCTGAACCCTGAACTTAACCTAACCTAACCTAGATAGAGAATCTAGACACCTATCAAATCAAATATAATATGACCGTTGGTGGAAATTCTACCAACCACGTGAGCGACGTGACCACATTGGACGTTTATATTATCCGTTCACTGTTTATTTGCGCTATGGTTGGCCATGTTAGGGTGACAGATTCCACCCGGTATAAATTAGAAAAAAATCATTTAGGTTAAGTATTGTAGAGTAGCGGCTTTTATTCAATTGTGTTAATAGTTGGTCTGTCAAAGGTCTGTCATTTTTATGGTACTGTCAAGAGCAGTCAGTGAACTTAATAGGGATTTTTTATTTTGGCAAACTAAAAAACAAAAGTTCATGGCCAACCATAGCGCAAATAAATAGTGAACGGATTATAATTAGTTTATTTATCACATGCACAAAAATATTTCAGGGCGGACCTTTGTGTTTTGTCACGTGGTTTAATATAAAGTATCAGTATTCTCCAATCAATCAGACCTTAGATGATTGCAATAGGTGCAAAAATTCCTGAACATTATTGTGTTCATTTGGTGATCACAAAAATGACTTTTAAATCATTATTAGCAACATGCTGGGTTGACTTCGAGGAAGAGCATTGACAAAAAGGTTATCACTGTTAGAGCTTTAAGAAATTTAAGTAAAAACGGAAAGGTTATTCACTCTCAGCAGTCAATGTACAAAAATTGAACTGTCAACGGTAGTCATCTGCAGTCAATGGTAGCCATATAGCATATGCTGCTCATTGAGCAGTCAACTGCAGTCAGTGCACAAATTCAGAACAGTGGTTGACCCCCGGGTAATAACTTTTTTTGCAAGGATATTATTTGTGATGCCTGTTTGTTGTAGAAGTATCTGAAAATTCAATACATATTATATTTTCACTGCTCATACGAGTCATGACGGAGTTAAATAGATATGTGTCCTAAGGCAGTTATAATGATGATCTACCACTGGATAAGAAGGTAAGTTAAGTACAGGTGATAGCCTTTGTTAATTTTAATTTTATTTATAAATGTGATCTACAGAAGAATTTGCAAATGCCCCATGCCAAGAAATAATTATTGTGAAAAAGAATTCCCTTTTAGTGAAAGAGAAGCTGTTAAAGCATAAATAATTAGGATATTAAAACAGTAAAATTTAAATTCGTAAATAATTTTCATTTTCCACCTGTTTTAAAAATTTAATTAAAAAGTTCCATAAAAACTTGTTTTTCAGATTTATTACAAATAAAATTTTAACAAGCATAAGAATTGGTAAAAAAAGTGTAAAATCGTAAAAAAACTTAATTTAGGATTACGACGACATATTATAAAAAGCTTAAAAATAATTAAATAAATTAATCATCCATTCAACTGTATTTATAACTAATTTATATTTATGTTAATTAATTTAAAAGGATATTGTTAAGAAAAAAATTACATGGTTTCTTTACCATCTTTTTGCTCATGTAATGCCGCAAGGTTAAAAAAAGTTTGACTTTGTATAATATAATGTAAAGTTACACTCTCAAAACATGTAATTTGGACCAAGTACAAAAACTACTTAACAGCGCTCGGGCAGATACTCATTTTAGCTCCAAATAAGGTGTTACAGAAAATACTCCTGGTCAGTTATTTATGAACCGATTTCAAAAAAATTAAGTTCATTTTGTAGATAAAGGGCCGCTCTTTAATTTACTCGGACAAAATTTTCATAAAAAATTTTCATGCAAAGATAGACGTGTTCAAAGTTAACGTTTCTTTAACTTAGTATTGCAGTGAATCAAGGTCAAATTCAAAAATTTTGTCCGAGCAAAATAATCATCCACATTTGTAGTTTGAAATAAAACAAGCCGCTTTCAAATATATTCAATATTAACTATTCTAGAGCAATTTATAGAGATACATGTAAAGCGCAAATTTTCATTTAATTCCCTAATTTTACAGCGCCACAAAAGCAACGGCAAGACACAGAACTACGACGTACATTCAAAGACAAAATGTGACTTAAAATAAAAATAAACTTAATAATAATTGCAATTACCAAGAAGTAGTTGTTTTGATAATAACATTTTTATAAGGTTGTTTTGTGTATTCAGAATTTCGAGCTTTATTCATGTATTAATTATGTGTTTATGACTCAGATTTCTTTAAAATTAATTTTTAACTTTTTCCAATGCAAAAAAAGGTTGTTTCAAGAAAAAAACAACGGATGTGGCCATAAGAGGAACTTTTTTCGTCCGTCAAATCTTGGAATTTTGTATTTTATTTATTAAAATTTCATTTATAGTCCAACAGAATTAGATATCTTACCTAACAAAATTAGGTCTGTATTGAGACCATTCTTAATATGTTAATTTGTACCTATACTTTAAGAATCCGATGAGTCCCGAGCTGGGTAACAGGCGCGCGCGTGAATAAATGGAATAAATGGAGGAAAAAATGTTTGTGCATAAATTTCTCGGAAAGGGTGCAACCCAGCGAAAAATTACTAGAGTACAATTTTATAGATGAAGTATTTTTACAAAACAAACATTCTATATAAAGTTTTCGTTAGAGCAATGGTGTAACCACAAAATTCCTTTTAAGAAAGATATGTTTTCAAAAATAATTGCAGGCGAATTAATGTCGTACAAAATAATTGCACGCCGATGGTTGAAAACTGTTTTACTCCTAGACGAACAATGATAAAATTACAAAAATAATTTCAATTTGAAGCTGAAGATTTTGGCTTTCATTTTTGTATATTTTTGATTTACTTTTGTTACGTCTTGTGCTATTAAACAGCTAATGAAATTTTCTTTGTACCATTTCTTAAATAGTTGCAGATATTTTGTTGGATGAATTATTTTAGAAATTTTTCCTTAAGGCATATCGTTCCTTATGAATCATTTTTTAAAGTTATAGCATAAAAAATCGATTATACATTATTTTATAAAAAAGTAGTGACTTAAAACTTCTGGATTTTTTAAAAACTGTCTGTCAGTTAATTTGTAAGCGGTGCAAACGTGCATTAATATTTTAATGACTAATATTTCAATGATATAATTTGTATAATGATATACAGTAAAACCCCGTTATAAAGTACCCCTTTATAACGTTTTGCTGGATATAGCGGACTAAATCTTTGGTCCCATTTTAATATTTTGTCTATTTATTTAGTTTTTATTAGGGACTCCGTTTATAAGATAGGGGAAGGTTGGACAAAACCGGGTACTTAATATATAATGAGTTGTAAAACACTCATCTTTGGTAGGAAATAGTTTCGCGACTACTTGGCAAGTTGAGAGACTACAGTAGTTTTGATTGTTCATAATAATTTTTTTATAGTACAGTCTCATTTCATATGAACAGCGTTTATTCTTAAAATGGGAAAGCACCCGGTTTTATCCGCCTAGTTGGGCAAAACCGGGTACTCATTTAAATTTCATAAAAATCAAATTAAAGTGGATATATTTATGGCAAAGCATACTTTACATGCTTAGGCATCGTATAGAACTGAATTTATAGAATAAAAAATTATCTAATAGTATTTTTGATTGAGACCGCACCGACCCGTCCGAAACAGAACCACTGCGCTTTTGCACCAGTTGAGTAATTATGAACAAAAAATTTTATAAAAACTTTTATTCAAGATTTGGCTAAAGCCGGGTACCTAACTACCAACTCGATTTTAGCAATCAACAGGGTAAAGTTCTGAAATATATAAAATGTTTTTATGGCTTTAGTGGTGATTAACGTAATATCAACACAAAGACGGGTTTACATTCTTTAAAGGACAGAGCATCTTATACCTGCTATTTTGAAACTGCCTAAGGGTTTAAAAACAGGGTTGTTTTAAGAAAAATTTTAGAATAATATGTGATACAACAATAAATTACACTTTTATGACAAATATATTTCGACTCAAAAATATGTCTATACTACCCTGTTTTAAATTTTAAAACCTCTCTATTTTTACCACAATACGACCTGTCAATAGCTTTGTTGCGGTCCTTTTTGAAAATTAGGGCTATTGTTAAAGTACTTATGGAGGCAAAACCATAAAAGCAATTTATTTTTTGTTTTTCTATACCTGGTTTTAGCCGCCCGTGCGTTAGTTAACAAAATGGCTCAAAATTTACACACTATGCAAAATTAACGAAAATTTTAGGTTAAACCAAAGCCATAATACTGCACTTTTGATCAAACTAATTACCGTCTAAATAAAGGCACTATCAGCAACGTAGGTAATTGTCATACTAAATAGTAACATTTGTCATTGACTAATGATAAAGAATCAAAAAAAGCGGTAAAACTGACAGGAAATGAACATTATAGGTACCACTTTTATTACCACCAATAGGGAAGTCTCTTCAATTTCAAAAGTATTTAATTATTGTTCGTCTTGTTTCAAAACATAGCGTGTTTTTTTTTTTTAATTTTTTGCGATAATATTTCGTATTTTAAAAAATATTTAAAGTTTGAGTCACAGATATCGCGCCAAAAACGGTATTTGAGGTTGTGACGTCAGAATATAGTATGACTAGCATAGCAACTTCAGCATACAGGCACGTAACTAGGTTTAAAAAAATCAGATGGGCACAAAGCGAGCCCAAATTATTTTGTGTAAGCCACGTGCAAATAGGAAATGTTTAAATATTATATACCTAAACAGAATCTAAGCACAAATAAATTGATGGGCTTTTATATAATATATTTTATTTAATTTTAGTGAACCACATAATTGTGAATGAATTAATATTCTACACCTCAATATTGGTATTTGATTGTAATATAAATTTGAAGAGACTTCCCTATTATCTATGATGAGGTACGACTAGTAACGTTAAAATCCCCTAGATAATAGCATCCCCTAAGATATAATGACTGGTACCCGGTTTTATCCGACTACCCGGTTTTGTCGAACTCTCCCCTACTAATTTTTTTGGCCCCTGAGGGTACGTTATAACGGGGTTCTACTGTAATATGTACATAAATCTTGCATTGCAAGGGAAATAAACTTAAATTAAGTTAAAATGTATTAGTAGTTTTAGAACTTTTATCAATTATCATGGTTGCGAATTCTTATGATTATGATATGAAAAATTTGAGCTTTACAATTTTATATTTGACAGCAGTTTATTTTATTTGAAATTTTAGTTTCACAGATAGGTACCTAATGATTAAATTGCTCGAGAAAAATTTTGAAATTTCATAGCTTTCATTGAATTCATAGCTAACTTAAGTCAACTTAAAAAACGTCTATCTTTGGAATTTTTTTTTTTATTCAAATTGTTCCTAGTAAATTAAAAAAGCTTTCTTTTGCCTACAAAATAAAGTTGGTTTTATTGAAATCCGTCCGTAGTAGGTAGTAGCATAGTAGTAAACCGACCAGAAGTATTTTCTGTAGGTGACACCTTTTTGTTTTTTTTAAATAATCTCTAAACTAAAACAATAATTACGATTTTAAATAAAAATACGATCCGTATTTTCTATGTATAGGGTGATTTCTACATCGGACTGTACTTCTACTGAATTTCCCGTGTCGCCAAATGTTAAGATCACGCCTCCTAGCTTACTCCCGTCACACCTCATCCCGCAAATTTAAAAGATTCTTGGATGCCCGAGCGCTGTTAACGAAGAAGCAATCTGCAGGTTGAAAAATTATTGCAACTGAGTGATGTGATGAGCTTTCTAGATTTTGCTTACGCAGTAATTTTGTTTCTATAATATTGAGAAGATTTCCATTCTTCTGAAGTTAGTAAAATAGTAAAATTCTAGAAATGATTTTAAACTTATTTGGTGGGACTCTCTGCCTATTTCAAATTTTTATAATATTGTTACTATCAAGATCGTACATCCTAGTGAGGGCCTTCAAGGCCCGGAAAGGTCTTGATTTAGCTGTGTAACATTTCTGAATTTTTTGCTGTTGATTTGATTGGCTTTTGAAAGAACGTTTGCAAAGAAAAACAGAAACTAGAGGAAGAGAATTGTCTACATTTCAATGCAAACTTTCAGTGTGGTCACAGACTATTTGCACAACATTTTTTGGTCTCATCTTGCATCTGTCATTACTCATTAACCACACTTTATGCATAAAATTTCGAAAACAATTTTTATCGATATTTTTATTTTTAAAAGCGTTGCAAAAATATCTGGAATTGCTATAGCCAAGGAAATTTTCCACCTAAAAAGGTGTGTCGAACATTTACATTTATATTTTTAGAAGACATAACTAAAGAAGTAATAAATTTAACAATACTCTCATGCTATTCTTAATTACTTAGTGTCATGATTACACAGCATTCATGATGACATCTATTACTAACATGTCTGCATGAATCGACAAAAATTATTATTATTATAATATGAACAATAATAATATAAGATAACCATCATTAAGAATAAATGTGAAAATAATTATGATTTAATGTGTTTCAAGACAATTGTTAAAAACAAAATAGTTGATATTAATGATTGAGGATGTGTGGGTTGATATCTACCTATTGTAGGTACGCGTATGATTGATTAATGTAATATTTGTTTATACATTATTAAACAGCGAAATTACTTTAGAAGAGAAAAGATGTTAAAAGTTAATTTACGTAGGACGTTAATAATAAAAAAGGCAAGGGATTGTTTTAAAAGGGTTATAAAGTGATACAACTGACAGACAATAAGAAAATTTTACAACTTTCATTTATGCACGCAATTAAAATATCCCGCTGGTTTTAGGTTTTCCAACTTTTATGTTAAAAGTTATTCACATGATATCCTCAATCGTTTTAGTTAAAAAGATGAGAAAACTTTTATAAATTGCTTTAGTAAAATTTGAAAAGGGTTTAGTATTTGCAAGAATTTTTTAATATGCATAAACTTTGAGAAATTTTTACAAAATTTACAGAATTCAAATTTTTCATTTTAATATAGTAATTTCTTTGACTACTACTTTACTGAAAGGGACGAGGAGGAGATTTCTAAAGAAAAAATAATTAATTACAAAAGTATACGATCTGAAGAGCTTTGAAATGCGAAAGCAGCAGTTTCGTCCAAATCCTTTCGACGATTCAGTCGATCTGCAGGGTACAAAATGAGTTTTTGGAGTTTAAGACGAATAAATTATTTTCAAATGTTGCATCGATGTATTTAAGAATTTTAGTTTACTTTAGAGTAGCTATTAACGTATTCAGAGGCTTTCAAAAAGAAATAGTTAGTAAAAGAACAGAAACGCCTCTTATTGCGTATGCGTACGTTGCTAGGTAATATAGCAGCATTATAGGCCCCAGCAATATTATTTGTAGTTTAAATACTATCTAATGGCGTATTCGATTGGTTGCACCAGTGCGCGGTGCCAGTGCAGTTTTATTTGCACTAATGCACTACCCCAGTTTTACGTGTTTTACTGGTGTTGCCCCGCAACAGTGCACACACCTATACCTGTGTAAATCAATCACGTGATTGCACTCCACCGGTGCGGCTTTGTGTCGGTGCGGTCCCAATCGAATACGGTATAACTGATTAGCGGCAAACCAGCCTCTTGCAGTTGCAAATCCGTCTAGAATAAATTACTCTAGGTATTTTCATGACCAAAGATATTACATTTACTTATCTACGTGAGCTCAAGAAGAGCTCAAATATAACGGTTAAGCCTGTATAAAATTACAAATTATTTACCTTTTTTATGATGTCCTGTACCCGCATATGTTTTTCCCCATTCCAAAATCTGTTCTTTGACTCACTTCCCACTCACATAATTTAAAACGAACCGAACGAAAAATTATTGAACACTACGCACTTACGAAGCATGCAGTTAAATATTTTTTAAGCAAAAACCGAATAACTAACTATTAAAGCTTCCATCAAGCTTCCAACATCGGACTCGCTTTTTATAACGCGTACGCGGGAATTTAAACTCGATTCCGAAAAAATCCGTTTAATTGTGTAGTGGCTGAGATTGAAAAATGTATCATTAAGCATATATACGACAGTTCCACTATTGTCATCTCGTCCAATGGAAATGACCTGAAAATAGAAAAGATGGATTAATCGAAATAGCCGAAGCGAGTGTAGCAGATAACGAAAATGAAGCATTGAGCTGCAGATCGTTTCAAAGAGGCGATTGAATAGACAAAAATTTTGGAAAAGGAGAAACGGATAGCTGTTGAAACTCACCTGTTGCTGAAAAGTTGCTTGACATGTTTCAAATGTTTTTCTAAGTTATCTCGTCCAACAACACGATCTGAAAATAGAAATTGGATTCAGTTAGGTATTATTTTTACCTCTTCATTTATTCTCTTCATTTAAAAATTTAAAACTTAAAATTACCAGGAGACCTTACTAAATTTATAATATTTTCTATTGGTTAAGAGAAACAATTCAAGGACATCAAGAAATAGTGTGTAGTGTCAAACTTGTCAGATAATGGTAGCGATGGTCAAAACGTTGAAGCTAAATAGTGGAAGAAAGCATTTATTTCTGTTCACAGAAAGAGGGATCGGGGGAGCGTAGAAAGCCATCGATATTTGGGTTATCTTATCGGTTTTGAGATACTGATTGACATTGAAGAAAAAGAGATGGTAGAAAAAACATTGTATTATGGGGGGCAAAATGGTTTTAGAATGGAACATTAGTTGATGGAATATAATATATGCTTTATGAAATCCAGGGTCGAACTGCTTCTCTTGGTCTCGTCAACAGCCGACAGCAGTTGTAATAGGTCTCTTATACGCTCCTCACCAGGATCTCAGGATATTAAGAAATCATACTTAAACCAAATAAAAACTCATATTGTTTTTAAAAATGTTAGGTTAGGTTATGTTAGGCTTCGGTAGGTTAGGTTTATTACTGAATGATAAAATTGAATGTACTAATACATAAACGTTTAGCCCTTAGGCGTCTGTAGTGTGTTTTACCGACCTATCAACCTGGTCATTGCCACCATAACGGCAAGATGTAACCACTCCGAAGGCATCAATTTAAAATGAATATAAAGCATGTACAAAGCAAAGCAGCCTTCATAAAACGCCCCATTTCTAAACATTTGAAGTGAAGAACACTGGTGTAAAGTACGAGCGTCTGAATCCACGCTTGAAATTATGTAAATAAGACAACAAAAAGCAGCAAAAGATGCCTAGGTAGGTACCTATACAAATGGTAACCGAATATGGGGATCACAATCTTTTTTTTAACGCGAGAATTGTTTGTCAACTTCCTGCTGGGCCAACATCGAAATGACGATGTTTTCAGCATAAATTATTCATTATTATCATCTATAAAATCTTACTATTGGGCTTCGTTAGTTTTTATTGAAATGGCCATTCGAAGGAGAATGATCTATTTTTAAATAACTAGGAAAGCTAAATTGGCTTAGTCTATTTCAATATCGCAAAGAAGACAACCGGTTTCCACGGGCGACAGTGCCTGTCTATTAGCAACACATTAGAAACTTTAAACGAAATAAATGATTATAGCAAGGACGACTTATTAAAATGTATAAAATAGTGCCAAAATTTGTGACGCTATGGAAATTTTAACTAAGTGTACCTACACATATTCCATAAATATTGTGTTGGTATACTGTCTTTATAATAGTACATCAAAGAGACGTGCCGCTACCGCGGTTATTAACACCGGAACAAAACACTTTAGTACTTCGATGTTAAATAATAATTATAAAGAAGAGTTGTGTAAAGTTCACATTGAATTTTCTAAGGATCTTCTAGCTACTAATGTAGTTTCAGCCTACTAGTCTACTAGTGGAGCCAAGAAGCGATAAAAATAATAGAAGCTGTCAACCTCTGGTGTAAATAAAATAGTTTCTTAT
This sequence comes from Malthinus seriepunctatus, assembly GCA_963924605.1. Lineage (NCBI taxonomy): Eukaryota > Metazoa > Arthropoda > Insecta > Coleoptera > Cantharidae > Malthinus > Malthinus seriepunctatus. Next base: position 112,628,968 of record OZ004600.1, on the reverse strand, counting down.
ACTAAGGAGATCATCTTGGAAATCCAAAATAACAATATTGAATAGCCCACAAAAAACCGCTGGATTAACCTCTCGAGTTGCACGTTTGCCAAATAGCTATTGCTTCGTGATAACCCATGTGTCATAGTTGGCCCTTTCGGTGAACACTGTCAACTAAAAAAGAATCTACAGATCATGAGTGTTGCTGACATCCCTAGATTTTCTTAATGCGAAGACCCATGTTACGGCCCTAACACAACCACCATCGCCTACACTTCACTCTCCTGTCTTCTTTAGTTGATTCAAAAGTTGGGATGGATAAACGACTGAATGGACAGAATGTATCGCTATAAGGAAGTGCCACAACGAGTCCCACTAAGGTCCAGTATTATAAAGCCTAGTTAACCGAAGGATGACTCAACCGTAGGTTGAAATTATAAATAAACATAACTTTCACTATTATGTCCAATTATGTTAAACTAAAATGACAGTTAACCTTAGGTTGAGTTTCAACCTTCGTTTATAATACTGGGTCTTATTAGGGCCAGTATTATAAAGCCCAGTTAACCGAAGGTTCATTCAACCGTAGGTTGAAATTATAAATAAACGTCAATTTCACTATTTTGTTCAATTATGTCCAATTATGTCAAATTAAAATGACAGCCAACCTTATTAGGTTGAGTTTCAAATTTCGTTTATAATACTGAGCCATAATTGGACAAAATAGTGAAATTGACGTTTATTTATATTTTCAACCTTCATATGACTAGGCTTTAGAATACTGACCTTAAGGTCTAGTATTACAAACGAAGGTTGACACTCCATCTCCACCTAAGGTTATCCTCACTGTTACACTCTGTTATACTGGGTCTAAGGGCCGGTATTATAAAGCCTGTTGAAATTATAAATAAACGTCAATTTCACTATTTTGTTAAATTATGTCAAATTAAAATGACAGCCAACCTTAGGTTGAGTTTCAAATTTCGTTTATAATACTGAACCATAATTGGACAAAATAGTGAAATTGACGTTTATTTATAATTTCAACCTTCAGTTGACTAGGCTTTAGAATACTGACCCTAAGGTCTAGTATAATAAACGAAGGTTGACACTCCACCTAAGGTTATCCTCACTTATATACTCTGCTATACTGGGTCTAAGGGCCGGTATTATAAAGAAGGTTAACTCAACCGTATTTGAAATTATAAATAAACGTCAATTTCGCTATTTTGTCCAATTATGTCAAACTAAAATGACAATCCAACCTTAGGTTGAGTTTCAACCATCGTTTATAATACTGGGTCTTAGGGCCAGTATTATAAATCCTAGTTAACCGAAGGTTGACTCAACCGTTGGTAGAAATCATAAATAAACGCCAATTTAACTATTATACCCAATTATGTCAAACTAAAATGACAGTCTAACCTTAGGTTGCACGTAATCTTCAGTGTACCCTCCACCCCAACACCACTGTTCTCACCTTAATGAATGTCCATATTCTTTTCTTTCAGTTGCAAATAATTAGCTGTGGATTGTTAGATATACGTTCAGGTTTCATCATAGCTAATTCCCCCTAAACTGACTCTCGTTAAATTAAAGAAACATTTTTTAATAGTGCTGCAGTCACTGCAAATGAATTTGTGTTTAAATGAAAAATGAAAGGCAGGTTTGCACATTCGTTTATGTTGAAAAACTTTTAAAACGAGAGTTCAAAGAGTTCCGAGTCCATAATTTACGAAATTTCTGTATGAGGAGCTCAGGAGAGACGATGGAAGATTTCAAATACAGCAGATGTTAGTCGCAATTCAATAGTAGTTGAAATATTCAAATTTAATAAAAAATTTCAGGAAAAGATAAATTTATAAAATTAAATTTAAATCATTCCCAATACAACGTCAACTGCAGGAGAGTAAACGTTCATTTTAAAAATCGCTTTGACTTTATTCTAATTTATACATCCTGAAAAATTAAAAAAGTTAATAACGTTTCGCATTTCTTAACGTTAATATTTCATGCAAATTTTCAAGAGTTTTAAAATTGTTTTGCTTTGGCAATTTATAATTTTCGTAGATGTAAGTAATTGCAGAAAATGCATAAAGTGGAATTTTTAAGCTTGAATTATACGTGTTTTTTTAAAGAAGAAAAATTAAAATACACCCTATAATAATAATAATATAGGAAGTTGTATTTGCGTTTTGCATACATTGCAAAAATTGCGAAAGCGCTTGTAGGAAGAATTTCTTTAATATTTTAAAAAGAATAAATTCTGTAGGTGGACGGAGATTTGGTTTATTGTGAGAGTTGAAAGCTATAAAATGTGAATTTATATGTTAACTTATAAGATTACTTTTAAAATTTTATTTATTTGACACCCTACTTTAAATAGCACTTTGCAACTGTTTCTAGTGAAAAGTAGTCGATACTTTTTTAAACGATTAAAATATAATTTCACTTTTTTTTTCTTTCCAATTACCGTTTAAAACAAATTCAAGCTTTAAAATCTTATTCGTAAAACACTATGTCAACTCGTTAATATTAGCCCTGAGGAAGATTTAAATGGAAATCTAAATTTGGGTCAAATCCCAGCAAATTTATTTAAAAATAACCTCACAAAACAATTAAGCACCTATTTAATAAATTAATAGAGTGTTATTTATTTATTTATAATAAAAAAAAATTAAAACGTTTTTTCCAATTAAAAAAAATGTTGAGCTAAAACTACGTATCGTGTAACATTGAGCTCGGAATAAGTTCAAGTTCAATGTTTCTCGCGGCAGTTTTAGTTATTATTATTATTATTCAAGGTTTACCTTCAATTTTATTCTACCTTCAGTTTTTATTGTTAATTTTATTAAGTAGGAACCAATTCGAGAAAATCATAACCAATAGAGGCGCCACTTACATTCCAAGATGTCGGAAACCGTGGGGATAACATTGGACATATGATTTTGACGTTTACACACCCTGTTTATTTACATTCGTTTAATCAAGTTTATTGTTTACAGGCGGTTGTATTTGTTATTTATAACATATTTTTATTTAAATTTTAATATTTGAAGTACTTTTTGTAGCTCTATTGCTAAAATAAATTTGTATTATTGAGGTTATGTTGACGCCCTCCATAAAATTTAGATAAAAATTGTAAACAAATAACACGTAACAGCCCCTACGGAAAGTATTTCATATTTAACCGATAGGTGTCGCACCCTTTGTGATTTTCGCGAATATAGTTACACCTTATACATAAAAAATTATTATTGAATATGACGTTGCGAAATATATTCATAAATTTGATATTCAAAACAAATTACACAAATTTAAGTTTTGTCAAATGTGTGTGTAATTTATTTGATTGCTAGGAAAATTAAATATTTATGTTAAGTAAACAGTAAATAACACATATAAAAAGGTGTGGTAATAAACCATTCTAAATAGTTCTGTAGTAATGATTTAGGAATTTTGGTGAATGCTGGTTAAAAAATTGCACGATTCGTACATCGTACGTGTAATGCAATAATAACAATAATAAGGACAAAGTGTCCTTTTTTGGGTTGGATATACGTAGAAGATAGTTATAAATAAATTTTTAATTCCTACTTAAAGGATTAAAATAAACGTTTTATTTATTACGTCTGGTTTCAGTAGGAAGTTGAATTTATAACGGTTTACAGTATGAATCGATAAATTTGTGAACATTTTTTGGCATTGTACATAAAAATTGTATTTGTAACTGTCATGCCTCTATTGGTTATTCAGCGTTGCATATTTGCATTTTACATTCGGAAATTTTTAGGCATACATTGCGATTTTTTATGGTAGGTAACGAATGGCATTCAAAATATTTGAATTGTTTCTGCCTTCGTGGTTATGAATAAAGATAAAGAAAAAATTTAAACAATGCTATTAAAATATAGCTCGCTTGCTCTTTATTAATTATTATTTATGACAAACAAATGGATTTTTAAAGGGCTCGTCAAAATTACATTTTCATAAAAAATATTTCTTTAGTCATTATTTTTTAATATAGGAGTGGGCTAATTACCTATTTAAGAGAAAGGGAACTAACCGAAGATAAACTCACAAAATTTAAAATGGGTAGGATAAGAAATATGAATAAAAAATGAAAAAGTTTATGAAAAAAGCAAAGACTTCCGGGGCAGAGGCGGGCTAAGTAATTCGGACGGTCTGAGTATTCTTTATTTTTCAAGAAAATGAAATGGGAAAATTGTCAATTGGTTTTGCTGCATGTGGCTAGACATAATAATTTGAGTTTTTATCATTTTAGCTTTTCTCTAAAGCTAGAACTATAATTATTTATAAACCTAAATTTATTTTTTTTAAATAGAAAAACAATAGTTGGCTGAGAAATCATAATGCAAGCAATTAATAAGCGAGTGTAATTATTATTTGTAATTTGAGGAAATAGTATTGCAAGGTAAGTAAAACCAAAATTTATTTATTTCTAGAACTAGCTCCTTCTCTAGAACAAAAGTAGCAGCAACTCGCCATGATGTCCAAAAGCTGAAATTACCCAGAAGCACTGTCCGATGAATTTTTACCAAGTTCAAGCTCCGATCATGATTCACAACGACTTGCGTTCGTTCGTAGATTGTAGAAAATTTCTAAAACTAGTTCTTTCTTTAGGGTAAAAAAGGTGGCAATTCTCCATCTTGTCCAACAACTGAAATTGCCCAGAAGCACTGTCTGATGAATTTTGATCAAGTTAAAGCTCTAACCATGCACAAGGACTTGCGTTCATGATTAGTATAGAGTTTCTAGAACTAGTTTCTCCTTTAGGGCAAAAAGGATAGCAATTCTCCATCTTGGTCATTAACTAAAAATGCCCAGAAGCACTGTTCAAGCAAAGATCTGACCAAGCACAATGACTTCTTGTGTTCGGAGATGTAAAGAGTTTCTAGAACTACTTCTTCTTGAATCATAAAAAGGATTCTCCATCTTGCCCAACAACTGAAATTGATCAAGTTGAAGTTCTGATCATGCACAATAACTTGCGTTAGTAGATTGTAAAGATTTTCTAGAACCAGTTCCTTCTTTAGGGTAAAACGGGTAGCAATTTTCTATCTTGCACAACAATTGAAATTGCCCAAAAACATTGTCTGATGAATTTTGGCCAAGTTAAAGTTCTCGCCGTGCACAATGATTTGCGTTCGTAGATTGTAGAGAGTTTCTAGAACTACTTCCTGAAACTGAAAATACCCAGAAGCACTGTTCGATGAATTTTTACCAAGTTAAATATCTGACCATGCACAACCACTTGTGTTCGCAGATTGTAGCGGGTTTCTAGAGTAAAAAGGGTAGCAATTCTTCATCATGCCCAACTACTGAAATTGCCTAGAAGCACTGTCCGATGAATTTTGACCAAGTTAAAGTTCTGATTTTGCATAACAACTTGCGTTAGTAGATTGTAAAGATTTTCCAGAACTAGTTCCTTCTTTAGGGTAAAAGGGGTAGCAATTTTCTATCTTCCACAATAATTGAAATTGCCCAAAAGCATTGTCTGATGAATTTTGGCCAAGTTAAAGTTCTCGCCGTGCACAATGATTTGCGTTCGTAGATTGTAGAGAGTTTCTAGAACTACTTCCTGAAACTGAAAATACCCAGAAGCACTGTTCGATGAATTTTTACCAAGTTAAATATCTGACCATGCACAACCACTTGTGTTCGCAGATTGTAGCGGGTTTCTAGAACTAGTTCTTCTTGATTGACAAAAAGGGTAGCAATTCTTCATCTTGCCCAACTACTGAAATTGCCTAGAAGCACTGTCCGATGAATTTTGACCAAGTTAAAGTTCTGATTTTGCATAACAACTTGCGTTAGTAGATTGTAAAGATTTTCCAGAACTAGTTCCTTCTTTAGGGTAAAAGGGGTAGCAATTTTCTATCTTCCACAATAATTGAAATTGCCCAAAAGCATTGTCTGATGAATTTTGGCCAAGTTAAAGTTCTCGCCGTGCACAATGATTTGCGTTCGTAGATTGTAGAGAATTTCTAGAACTACTTCCTGAAACTGAAAATACCCAGAAGCACTGTTCGATGAATTTCTTACCAAGTTAAAGATCTGACCATGCACAACCACTTGTGTTCGCAGATTGTAGCGGGTTTCTAGAACTAGTTCTTTTTGATTGACAAAAAGGGTAGCAATTCTTCATCTTGCCCAACTATACTGAAATTGCCCAGAAGCACTGTCCGATGAATTTTGACCAAGTTAAAGTTCTGATTTTGCATACAACTTGCGTTAGTAGATTGTAAAGATTTTCCAGAACTAGTTCCTTCTTTAGGGTAAAAGGGGTAGCAATTTTCTATCTTGCACAATAATTGAATTTGTCCAGAAGCATTGTCCGATGAATTTTGACCACGTTAAAGTTCTGACCAAGCACAACTACTTGCGTTTGTATATTATAGAGTGTTTCTAGAACAATTTACTCTTTTATAACGAAAAGGGTAGTAATTTTTCATCTTGTCCAACAACTCAAATTGCCCAGAAGCAGTGTCCGATGAATTTTGACCAAGTTAAAGTTCTGATCTTGCAAAACAACTTGCGTTAGTATATTGTAAAGAGTTTCTAGAACTAGTTGCTCCTTTAGGGCAAAAGGGGTAGAAATTCTCTATCGTGCCCATTAACTAATAATGCCCAGAAGCACTTTCCGATGAATTTTGAGCAATTTAAAGCTCTATTCATAAACAAGCGTTTGTATATTATAGAGAGTTTCTAGAACAATTTACTCTTTTATAACGAAAAGGGTAGTAATTTTTCATCTTGCCCAACAACTCAAATTGCCCAGAAGCAGTGTCCGATGAATTTTGACCAAGTTAAAGTTCTGATCTTGCAAAACAACTTGCGTTAGTATATTGTAAAGAGTTTCTAGAACTAGTTGCTCCTTTAGGGAAAAAGGGGTAGAAATTCTCTATCGTGCCCATTAACTAATAATGCCCAGAAGCACTTTCCGATGAATTTTGAGCAATTTAAAGCTCTATTCATAAACAACGACTTGCGTTCATGGATGGCATAATTTAGAGCTACCTCCTTTCTCGGAAAAAAGAAGCAGCAATTGATCATAGTGCCCAGCAACTGCAAATGTTCAGAAGAAATTTCCGTTGATTTTTGACCAAGTTAAAGTTCTGCCATGCACAACGATCTACGATCGTGGATTTGGTGTTAGAGCACCAACATAGTGATGGCCAATTTGTGAATATAATTTCCTAGCTGGATGGCTGTGTCAAGAAACAGAACTGTCTAATTTGGGGCTATGAATATCCACATCTGATCCATGAAGAACCTATGCATTCCAAAAGAGTTTATGCGATTTTTGGGCTCGTGTGGTGTTGGGCCACTACGAGAATGATGCTAAAGTCTCGGTAATGGTTGAAAGTTTTCGTTATAGCTACATAACATGGCACTTAAGCCAATGAATCAGAAAATGTCAAAGGAGAGCTGATGAGTACAATATTAAAGCTTACCAAAGTCTCGAGGAAAGTAAACCCGAAGGGTCGATATGCTAGGGAGATCTGCTACCATGGTCGCTATAAAAAGCAGTATTGAATCGAATTAAAACAATTATTATGAAGAGGTAAGAGGTCTACTCAAGTCTAAAAATGACAATAACTAACAGTACAAGAAAGTTTAAAAATACCCTACATCGATATTGTTCTTCAGAATCCCAAGTCAAATAAGAATTCATCCGTAGCAGTATTATTTACCATAATTTTTAATTATTGTTCCAATGCTCTTTGTATTAGCAGAAGAATTGCTTAAGCATAATATGTATTAATTAATACCTTAATAGGAAGTCCTGAAAATGCTATTTTAAAACAAGAAATTTAAAACCTTGTTAGATTGGGTTTATGACGAAGCCTCATACATCTCAATTATATTGTAGGCTAACAGGTATTTTGATAACCTACATCTATCGTTTATTTGAGGATAATACACAAACAGTCAGGGCCGCCATAACTTCAATAACGTAGGTAGGCTATGAAACTAAAAGTAAACAAAAATCTCCAACCTTCAACTTTTGATCGCTCGTTATTATTAGCAATTTATATTTTAATTGTCTTATACACTATTAAACCAAAGAACAAATTCAACTACTACCTATGTAATTTCTCACAAAAATTCTACTTATCTCAATTAATTAAATATTTTAATAGATAAGTATAACGCTTTTAAAGTTTATTTGTTAGACGACTATAAAATGGGTTGGGTCTAATAGCAAATGCCCTACCTAACAACCTGTCATTTATTTATAAGATATCGAATAATTATTAAAGATTTAAGACAAAGAGATGCCTAAAAGGCAACATTTAAATGAATTTTATCAAACTCCTTCTAATAAGATTTTTTAAAGTTAATTTTCCACTTAAAAGCAGTAATTGGATATCTGTTCAAGGTGTTACAATAGTAGGTTTTGGTAATTTTTCTTATTGTCACTTTTTCTTCGTCTAACGATACTAAATTAATTTCATGTACGTAAGGACTTTTTTGAATGGTAATTAAACACACTTACAGGATGTATAATTATTTTAATAATACGCAATTACCCCAGCATATACTCGTACACCATAGTTACTTCTAAAAAGTCACCTGTAAAGCAATTAATGCTTAAATTTCAATGGAATACGTGAGCAGAACCAATACAATAAGCAATTGATGCAGCCGATAATACATTGTCAATACGCTAAATCTCTTGATTATTTGGTAGAGCAACTCAAACACCATTATAGTGTTTAGCAATTTCGTAAATCTGTGTGCAATGTACATTGTTTTCTTAAGTAATGAATTTGTCGATCAAAGGAATAATTTAAACTTAATACCGATAATTATACTTCTACTATTAAAATTGGTTAAAAATAAAAATAATGTGCACTTGGATGTAAATGTACAATTACCACAACTAACTATTCATTTGAAAAGTAAACTTAACGCGCCCCTTAATTAAAATTAATTATAAATGATAATAAAAATGGAAGTAGCTCTTTGTAACAACTCGCATAATTTTCTAATTAAAAGACAACATAGTCTTACTTCAGTAGTTCTGAAGAACTATGAAAAATTTAAATTATCGTTCATTAAATTTAATTTTTACTTAAATTATTTTTAGTTTATTATTCTATTTTTTTTACTTTCAGATGTACTTCAGAGGAAAATTGTTCAGTAATTATTAAAACACGGGAAACAATTTTACCCGGAAGAAGTATTAAACTCATGCGGATTCCATAAAGCCCTCACCTCGACTGATGGTAATTGCTACACCTCTTCTATTGCATAAATGACTATAACCAAATTGTGCAAAAAGGGCACTTGTAAACACTGCTAACACCTAATTTTTTTACGAGGAAGTTTCTTGTTAATGAAAATTCAATATTGAATGAAAATTGAATGAAAAAATAAAAATTTTCAAAAATATTTTAGTTTTTTGTATTTTTATATTTTAAATTAGGTTATTAATTGACGTGTATGAAAGTTTTCTGTTTACTTTCAACAAATAAATGATTATGATTAATGTCTTAATAATTATTAAAGTATAACGAAGATACAACTCGAATGCAAAAATTTCGAAAACATTACAAAGTAAAACAATTAAATTAAATAAACAACATTAGGTATGTTTAAATTAAATAACATAATATCTACATAATAATAATTAACATTTTTTTAATTACCTACATACACTAAAATTTTAAAACACTCCTCACACGCACGGATGTAGGTAAATATTTTATTAGCTTAGTTTTATGTAATTTTATTTTTATTTCTATGTTGCATTAAATTACCATAAATAATGAAAAAGTGAAATTTGAAATGAGAAAAATTATTAAATAATGAGATATATATTTTTTTAAAATGCCTTTTTTTCTCATTTTCACATTGCATAAATTTAATGTTCGTTTGGACTGTACGTATACAATTATTATTAAACATTGCATGTTATACGCTCAATTTAACAGTTTATTTGCTTATAAAAATGTTGTGTGTATGTATAGGTATATTGCACGCTTTGATAAGTATTCAAAATCCACATAATTATTTTTTCTTAATTTTTCATTGCTTTCTATACAAATTTTTGTTATTCAGATAATATTTACGGTTGCATAATAATTTTTGTGTCACCTTAAAAGTGAATACAGAATACATATGAATAATTAATTTACATAAATGCCTAATTTTGGAAAATTAAAGTTCTTAAATTTAAATAAATTTATCTGAAAGCTCTGGAGTACTTTTAGAAGTGTTTGGACTTGAAAAGTGTCTTCAGAGGACAGCATTATTTCGACCATCATCATACTGAAGTAGCTCCAGGAGGCTAGGTCGGGGGGTCATTCAACGAGACGGAAGCCCGCTCTGACTTTCATCTAAGCCCACCAAGCACTGAAGATTTAGGTTCTGTGTTTGAAAACCACATCAGGCAAGCGCAAGAGGAACACCACTATCTTCCACACTCCAAAAATTAGCAAGGAAGTGTTATTTATCTGGCGAATTGCAAGTGAGTTCGGCTAAATTCGATTTATGTCTGAGTCGGTTGCGCCTACCGCCCCTTTTTGGGCTCAGAACTCGTCATCTACGGTGACATCATCTCTTCAGAGGACATTCAAAAGTAAACAAAGCCAAGGACATGCCTCAATCCTAAGGGAGATGAAAGAACACCCCATACTTAGCTGGAATCTTCGGGGATGGCAACTTGAGGCAAGGGGTAATCTTAAGCCTCGGGGAGCACGTAACCGTCTTCCAAGCAGAAATTTACCCCATCTCAACATGTGCGCAAATGCTGTTAGATAGAGGATATCACAACCAAAGAATCTTCGTTGTATCTGACAGACAAGTAGCCATAAAAGCGTTGAACACCTGTGAGGTGAGGTCCGGACTAGTAACGAACTGCATCCGCAGACTAAATGCGTTAGCGGGGACGAACCTGGTATGGGTTCCAGCTCGTGCCAACATACCAGGGAACGAGAAAGCGGACGATTTGGCCAAAGAGGGCAGCAAAATAAGACCTATTGGACTAGAACCCGTCTTTGGCATTTCTTGGCAAGGAGAGAATTAAAGTCACTTCTAGGGAAGGGACATATTAAATACTGGAGGGAAACTCCTGGGCAGGGACATTCTAAAACCCTACTGGAGAAACCCTCTGACAAAAGAACTCGTTCTCTAGGTACTCAAAATGAGCAGAGAGGAACTACAACTGGCAATAATAACGGGCCATTGTCAGCTTAAAAAGCACCTGCATACGACGGGACTAGAAGAAGACCCACTATGCAGAGGATGTGCAGAGGAGGAGGAAACTCCAATTCATCTTCACAAGAAATCGGGACCAGCCTCATAAATACAATTAATTAAATAAGTAAACAAAGCAAAATATTGCAAACTCACCTCTTCTTCGCTGAGAGAACAAAGACAAGACAAATATATCGGAGTTTGGACAAAACATCTAAAGATATGATCTCGATTACGTACATTTTCCAATTAGAACAGGAGCAACTAACACATCAATCTAACCTAACCTGTACCAGTGGCGTAACAACACTACTATTAACCTATATTGCAGAATCAAACCAGGCTCATCAAGTCCTCTCCGCTATCAGTCAAAGAGGCCTAGAGTGTGCAGGAATGAAAGAAATTTGGCAAAATTTTCCTAAACCTTAACCTGAAATATTTTCTACTAACTGAATCTATTCGATTTAAACGAAGGCGTATTAGGACCCATAAAAGTTGTGCTAAATAGCATAGATACTTCCTACATGGAACGTATAAATTGAGATTGTTATTATTAATTTAAAAATTAATTTAACATCCATCATAACAATTAAATATTAATAATGTACCTACTTAAGTCTCGACATACTTAAGTCGGTTATTTGGAATAAATTTGCATAATATTTAAATTCTTTAAATTTGTTTGAAAAGCCCAATAATGCAAAAGAGTCCTCAATCATAGAATAACAAAGTATAAGTGGGTAGATAATAATTTAAATTTTAGCTTCTTATATAAGATTTGAAAAACTATAAATTCTCAATTTCGCCAACATATGAAAGGAGCCCGTTTTATATACAATTCTGTTTTACATTAAGAACACGTAGCCGAATGAATCATCTAAATTCATTATGCCAAAAGACTATAATCTTTTGAGTATCTTTTTGAATTTGAAGCGTGTATAGAGGACTTTTTTTCTTCACATGATATACACTTATCGTTACGTTCAAAGAGCACTTGCTGAGGATAGTGACGTCATAAATATGTGTGACAGGATGTCACATACAGAAACAAAGAGAAGCACGCAAACCTTTTGTTTTAAGGATGTTATTTATTTCAACAGCATATTGTTCTATGGGGGTCTCTTGAACATCTTTTCATCGTTTCATCATATTTTTTTCTTTAACAAGCTTTTAAAAGAAATAGTTTAATAAATTTATTATGCAGTACAATAACTTTGATAAATTCTTTTAGAAAAAAAGGTTTTAAAGCCCGAGATAAAAGAAATTTAAATCGAGCATCGTTGAGTTTTTCCGAGTAGAAAAATTAAGTTTTGGCAACATTTCAAATTAAATCAATTTTTAATTTTATACAAAATGGTTTCTGTAAAAAAAAATCTCAACACGCCGTGATAAATTTATTCTTAAACACATATTAAAAAATATACATAATATTTTAATCCAACGAGACGTAAGCTGGAAAGCGTTGGAGATTGCATGTCAAGTTTTAATCAATTTAATCGTCAAATCTAAAAAGCTTTGAATTTTATGTAAAAATTATGAAATAAATAACAAAACAAACGTATTAAATCGTTATTAAAAAGTTTTAGCCTTCATAGCCTTCATTTAACATAATTTTGGTTAAAATAGCCTATAAGAAGCAATTTGCTAGTTTTCGAGAGACCTACATCCTACATTAGACAGAGAGAAGAGAGTTCATCTTGTCAGTGATAGATTTTCCATTCGTGCCACCCCAGGCCACAACTGTATGCTTCTTTATCAAGAAAACACCGAGATATGTTCCTATTAGACATCTCTATTTGTCTCTATTTGTTGCTACCTAATATACATGGTGTTTCTGAAAGAAAACGCAGAAAACGTAAATTTTGCGCACCACAAAATGCTAATAATATTTATAAGAAAGAGGTTTTAAAATGCGCTTTCCGATTTGGCCTGCACAGCGTCTGGACATCGTTTAGAAAGGCCAAACCAGAGCGTCTGGACATCGTTCAGGCCAAAACGGAAGGTAAGCCTATGTGTGGGGCGCTACCTTTACAGTAATTTCAAAATAGAAAATTTCATCTGCTAACTACTATCTACGAATACGATCAAAAGGTACTTCAGGATGGCCTTTACGCTACGAAAAATTTAAATAAACTGAATTTTTTAATATGGGTTCTTAGTTAAATGTTGGATAATGGACCATACAGACACAAAAATATCAATTATCAGCCCCCATAATGTTCTCCCTAAATATATAGGGTGCAACCAAAATGCTTAAACAAAATTCTAGAGTATATTCTCTACTAAAATTAGGGTACCCGTATTTTTTTGTTTTTCTGAATTCCAATTTTTAAGGGATATGAGAGCCTCTGAAAGGAGGTTATCACTTTCAACCTATTTCAGTCGCAATCAACGATATCTAAAACAGGCTGGAAGTAAAAATTGTGGAGGATGAGTTGACTTCGATTGCATCAGCAAGATGATCTGATGGTTCCGAGCTGCCTTGGACGGGAGTACTCGAACGTACAGGCTATAGCAATTTTCCTCGACTCCGTTCCGAAATATTGGAGTTTCATAGCCACTCTGGGCCGTGTAGAGAAACATATCTTTAACATTCAGTCAAGCTAAAATCTCTAAAATGGGTTAATTTGCTGATGTTGTATCTGGATGTAAAATAAATTTTGATGAAAACTCTTTAATTATCGATTGAACAACTGCAGAAAATTCTTATATTAATTTAACTTGATAGGACATTTCATCTACAAAAACTTGGTTTGGGTTGGTTGAAAAGTAAGGAAGTCGTTCACGTGCCACCTCTTGCACGCGTGTCATAGATTTGCCATCACTGCGACTAACCCGATATCGAAATGGTACTTGACTACAAATCTTAGGAACCAAACCTGCGCAGGTAAGCCGAAAATAATTTCTTTCAACGTACAGGCTTTTATTCCGGCTAGACCTGTGCTGACAAATTTTAAAGTAATTCTTAAAGTTAGACAGACCAAGTCAAAGTCTGCCTAGGCCGCCTGACCGCTGTCCAGACGCTCCGGTTTGGCATGTGCAGACCGCCTGCACAGACCAAACCGGACGGCAAGCCTGTGTGAGACATGCCATGAGACAAAAATATATGGGATATTGGGGATGACATATTACAGGCCACGTTTCCACTTAAGGTTTTCCACATTTTCTCCAAGTAGTTACTTGGCCTTTACACTTGAAGTGAGAAGGTCATCTATCTGGAAATGAGTTCGTAAGATGGAATATAATGCCCTGGTGCCCAAAAGGGTAATAAAATAGAGAAAAATCTTTAAAAACGCGGATGCATCTGACGATCTGAATAAATGGCGTTGACAAAAAATTGCATTAATTTCATAGTATCATCACGCTAGAGTCTCGCATGCCTATCTCCCACTTGCAACTTTGTGCGAGGCGAGCCGAGAGTTAAGATTTCTTATGCGATGCGAGAATCTCGCGTGATGCCCTATTTCATAGAGTTATCAGATCACAAACGAGATGTGAACGTGAACAGCGATAAGGAAATGTTAAATATTCAAATAAAGAAAACATATCCCACACAAACTCCTTTTGGAAAATTTTTTAAAGGTCTCAGATGTTAAAACCGCAAGTGAAGAACAAAGCTCTCTCTGTCTATCTCGTCGATGTTTCTTGATGGAGTTTGTGAAAAAAATCGTTTTCATGGAAACTAATCAATGGTGCATGGTGGTATTAAATATAAAAAGAGAAAGAGAAAAAGACGACGTTCATCCCTCAGTTTCCGAATTTCTCTGAGAAAATACTTAAACCGTATCGCTTACATACTTTATAAATTTTTCCACAGGAAATGGTTTCTTCTATGTCTAATATAGGTACAGTCGTTAATTTCATTTAAAAGTTATATAATTTACACTCTTCGCATATACTAAAAGCAGTAAGAGCATTTGTTTGTCCCCCCTTTAATTTTCATCAAACTTAAACTTATTTATACATTTTGAACCTCTTCTTGTCCAAATTAATGCATCTACGCGTGGGTAAAAATTTTACTGTTAAGCATCACCAAAAAAAATGTTTTAAGTTTACATATTTGCACAAAAATTTCAATAAATGAATAAATAAAACCATCCAAACATAAATTTATGGTTTATAAATAGAAAGTTATCCAGATAAAAATCTAAAAACCTTTTTATTTTCCACCAAAATATTCTAATTTCTAATTTGTTTTATTATAAAAATTTAGAATTTAAATTCGTTTTATAAGAGAAAAAAATTTACATTTCAAAATTTTATCTTAAAGTAATTTCGTTCAACTAATTTTATATTCAACATGCAAACTTGACACTCCAAAAGTTAACTTTCAGTTTTTTTAAGTAATTTAATGAAAGAATTGCTCAAAATTAAAGCGGTCGCATTGTTTCATTTAGAAAAAATAACACGAAAAAATTAGAGACTTGGGTAAATTTATGTTAATTTTAAAATTTGATACTTAAAAAAGAAAGAAAATGTGATGAGGGAGGTTTTAGAAAATTAAAATAACTACCTAAAAACATTTTTCGCGAATTAAAAAAGAAATCCCATTATAATAATTTGACCAAAGTATTCAGGTGTTGATTTCATAAAATGTTTTATAAATATATTCAGTTTTTAAAATATAAGGGGAGAATTTGAGGCGCGCACAACGAATAAGTACACTCGTTAAACATAGGACGTTATTTTTAGGGTTAGGGTAGAATTATTAGAGTAGAAATATTTTTGATGGTTTTTAATAAACTGATGTTTCGTGCACATATTTTATCTAAAAAAAACTTTTCATCTTTTATAATACCCCTAAAATATGTTTAATTTCAAAATTATTCGACTAAACAATTGGAACAAGCTTTATGGCAAATCTTAGACAATTAAGCAAGGCATTTACATATTTATATTGCTTTGTTTTAATAAATTGACCTCAATTCTACTCGTTTTGTAATAATTTGCAACAATTTAACACTTAAAGCTCTCCCTTTGTCTAACTTTGCTATTTTAATTAATTTCTGAAGCACGGATCAAGAGATGGGCAGTTATAAAGTTTAAATTTAAATTCGCCAGACAATTAGCAAAAGAGACAAGATAATTTTCTAAGAAATTTGTGAAAGTTATAACAATTCCTATAAATATATAAATAATATTTTAATTATTAAATGTTATTTAATTAAATTTACACCTTTATTAAATTTTAATTACTGTAGTTGGCGAAGGTTGTGTTTATGGTTTAACTAACACGCATTGATAATTAATATTTGATTGATTTTAAAGTGTCTTGAAACTTGAAATTAACGTTACACAATTAATGAAAAATGTTTAGAAAAATATTTTACCAATTTTCCCATAAATGTTTCCCCTAAATATACTATTTTTTATTGAGGAATTTTATTCAAATTATCTTTTCATAACCTTTCTTGTGTATATTTTCATTATGGTTCATAGGAATAGAGGTATAGAGGTTAAGTATTA
This sequence comes from Malthinus seriepunctatus, assembly GCA_963924605.1. Taxonomy (NCBI): domain Eukaryota; kingdom Metazoa; phylum Arthropoda; class Insecta; order Coleoptera; family Cantharidae; genus Malthinus; species Malthinus seriepunctatus. Next base: position 112,612,294 of record OZ004600.1, on the reverse strand, counting down.
AAAATATGAAAGATAGTTTATAGTAGAAAAAACTGTATAATAACAAAAAATATTTTAGATTGTAGATTTGAAAATGATTTAAATAACCGAAACGTCATCATTATGTAACTAAAAAATAAATGCCTGACGATGAAAAACAAATAAACGTTTTTAAGAAAAAATAATTTTTTAAAAAAAGAAAAAGCAGTGTTTTTAACTGAGTAAATTGAAAATAACCTCTATACCTATGAACCATAATGAAAATATACTATTTTTTATTGGGGGATTACCAAAAAAGCTAAACTTTTCACAAGACATCTAGATAATTTCCCCATCAACCAACTCAACGATTATTACAATTCTACGCAGTTTTGCAGTTTTAGAAACCGAAAGATATAAAATAAAATCCATGGCTAATAAAAGGGGACTACTGCTTATAGATATTATAGCATTTGATCGAATAAGTTTTGGATAAGGGGTGGATAAGGCTTAGCGCAATTTTTACAATTACCGCACAAAAATAGAAACTGTCAGCTGGTAAGCTCGCACGTCAAAATAAAATATGGCAATAATGGAAACGCCGACTCCCTTTTTGTTTTTCACAGCCTTCTTTATTTAAATTTTAATGTTTGTTTAAAAGCATGCAGAGGTGGTTGGTTACATCAAGATGTTTAGAAAAAATTAGGTTGTTTAAGGTTAAAAGTAAAGATATTTTGTAGAACAGGCGAGTTCACAATGACGTACCCACTGGCCGTATTTTCAATTTTGGTAATGTATATGGTAACATGACATTATGCGTAGGCTGAAGTGGTTTAGTTATTTTCTATTCGCATTATTGTTAATGATTTTAAATTTTTTTGAAAAAACGTAGATATACTCAAAACCAAACTAGCTTTTAGTTCGAGTTGCGCTAAGAAACGTCAGGTATGCGTCATTGATAATTATATTTAAATTTTACAGCCGACGTTTGTTAGAGCATAATATCTTCTTTCAAATGCCACTATTAAACTGAAATAAATATATCTGACTGCTTCAATTTTCCATTTATAACAAAATTCCCACCCAAAAGCTAAGGTGGATTCTAGTATACATTAATTTTCACGTATTTTCTGAATAACGAAGTGTTGAGTTACCATGGTAACGCGTTCCAAAAATAAATTCCATTTTTGATTGTCAAAAATGAGAAAAACAACTGTTGAGAAAGTTGTAATGTAATTATTGTAAATTGACTGAATGTCATGAATGTAAGGTAATATGTATGAATGTAAATTCACAACTGAACAGCGAACTTTTATTTTAAAAATTAGGACCCAATTATGTATTCTGACCTACCCTCGCAATTTCAACTTCAGAATTTCTCCTTCGAAGCTAAACGATTTTTGGTTATCACATTTTCAAAAAAAGAGTGCCATAACTGACTTACCAAAATCTGGAAGTTCATATTCTGCTTGTTCAGCAGCAAACACTAACTGTCTGCGGGAAGTTGTTTAGGAAGACGTTCTAGCCAGTTGAGATTATCTCTGACATCACTACACAGTGATACATTTTTATGTGGTCTCACAAGTTTCCGTCTACGGTCCAATTACTGTAACAATTAAAACCAACAGGTTATCAAGAAGGCCTAAAACCTATAGCTGACTTACCAAGATCTGGGATTCCACGTTCTAGGTGTTCAGAAGTAGATACTGACTGATGTGTGCAGGAGTATATTTAAGAAGAACCACAAGCACGTCCACTCGCAGACGTCCTACGCAGCTAAAGTTGTCTGGGACTTTAGTGCGACACGTTTGATGAGGTCACAAGTTTCCATCTACCGTCCAATTACTGTAACCAACATGTTATCAAGAACGCCTAACAGCCATAACTGATTTACCAAGATCTAGGATCCCACGTTCTGGGTGTTCAGAAATAGATACTGACTGATGTGTGTAGCAACATATATAGGAAAAATCAAGCACGTCCACTCGAAGACGTTCTAGTCAGCTGAAGTTGTTTCGCACTTTAGTGCGACGCATTTTGGTGAGGTTACACACATTTATGTTTCCAATATAAGTTTCAATTATCCTGCAAAAAATAAAATCAAACTATTATCAGCAACATGTAACTGCCATAACTGACTTACCACGATCTTGGGAGTTGAAAGATGTTCAGGAAGAACCGAAGTGATGTTCTAGTCAGTTGGGGGTTGTTTCGGACGTCACTGCGACTACGACTCATTTCTTATGTTTCCATGAGGCCCCAGTCCAATTACTGCAACAATTAATGATTATTAGCAGGGCCTAACAATATACGTAATTAGGTATAGTTGAAAATAAAAATACATCTGAATGAGAGCTTGAAAATATTTATTTTTCGATAGTCGAAACAGAGTCTTAAGTTTGTAGGGCTTGTGGGGAAAATTCATGCATGAAAGGGGGCTAAAGGGTTATTGCTTATGCTCACAGCTTCAATTCTCCTCAAGAATGTGACGTTGTTCGTCTTATAGCAGGAAGTTAAAAAAATATACTTTTTTAATAATTAATAGTTATTTGATCAACTAGTATGTTAATAAGGCCGATTAATTATCGAGACATTTTAACGCGCGAGAGTAGCGAGCGCGTTAATTGTTGAGATTATTAATCGGCAATTATCACACGAGTTGATTACTAAATTTTTCCGTCGATCGCCTCTCATTAAATTGGACAAAATCTAATTTTATTTTACGACAAAAATTCAACTTTTCAATAATATTCTACAATCAAAGGTACCATTGAAAACGAAAATGACAACAAATTTCACAATTTCAATGCAATATTGGTATGATGTAGTTGCCTATTTAATAGAAAATTGATCGTTAATAGGGGTTATATTAACGATCAATTTCTTATTGGTTAATGACATATTAACAATCTATCGACTGAAAAGTTAATTTAAAATGGCATTCTCGCACATTAATTTATAATCTCAAGTTCGTTGTACTTGTGATTAAGTTAGAAACTTAATCAGCAATAATCCAGAGAAACTAACTTGTGCATGTACATTCTTACCAAGAATTGCTGTAACGAACATTAACATAAACAATTAGCATAAAGTCCTAGCACGAATTTGAAAGCTCCTAGGTATACGTTTTAACGTTAGATACTCAATTTTCATTAATTAATATTAGCCTACACGTAATATACAGGAGGTAGCAATTCAGCTCTACATGCCATAAATTCAATTGAATATTGATAACATTTAAATTTAACGCGCCAATGCACTAAAATGTATAATTAAACAAAAATTAATATTTCAAATCGGAAACGATTATATTTTAATTACAATCACCTAACAATTAAACCAATCAAATTTATTTTATACATTTAAATCAAGTACAATAATAATCAACTGTGTTTTTAATTTCATTGTAATTAGTAAAGTAAACTTTCAACTACGGAAAATATTTTAATTATTTATAATCGTACGTGGGGTTTCAATGTTTATGACATTTTTAAATACACACATAATAGAAAATATGGGTGAGACTCTGTTTATTTATTTACATTCTAATTAGTGTTATAAGTATTCGTCTCTATACACGTCCTTGTCGATTTGATTGATAATGCATATAAAAATAATTAATTTAAGAGGCGAGCCAGAGCGCGACATGTTCAGAAATAACAAAATGAGCAATGAAAAAAGAAAAGTCATCAAGCAAGCACTAGAAGATCAATGCTAAACATCTCTTTGAGGCCGTGAGACTCAAAAAAGGAGCGAATGGGTAAGATGAAAAGTTTTGTGATAAATGTGTCTAAATATGGAACCACCATCACTCTCCAACAAACCTTTCAGATCGGCAGTTTATAAAGGTTTACTGTTTGAAAGAAATAAGTGAATTTCGTTAATTTTAAATAACAGAGATCCAAGATGGCTTCTAAGTGGCACTCCTGAGGTAGGATAAGTGACATCTGAAGTACATTTGCAACAAACGCTTCAGTCTTATTCGTACGAAATGGCCGAACGGTTTAGAAAAGTTTATGAATATAACATCTGTTTGAATATTACTAATACATGTATTCAAAAATATATTTGGTATAAGGTACGCGATGTGTGCGGACTGATCGATTCGGGCAAAAAACAATTTTGCTGTGGAATTATCAGACTTCCAATATTAGGGAGCAATAAATTGCATATTACTTTTTCGAATATCTTTCTTTATAATGGGACTAAGACATGAACTTTTTTCTACATTTTTAAATAGTAATAAATGACGTCACAAACAATAAAACACCAATTTTCGTTAAATGAGTGGTTTTTTAATTTTCCAGTTTAGGATTTTTCTATTTTAAGCAAACGTTGACGTTTTTTTATTTTTGGAAAACGAGCGTTTCATTTTTCATTTGTAACAAAAAGAAAAATAAATTAAATGAGCATTTCTTATCTCATTGTTAATTAGAATAAACTTTCGTCTGCATAATTTTAGTAGAAGCCGTCATATTAATTTTACAAATGAGCATGACGTAAAACAGCGTATTTTTTACGCTTTTTATTTTTACATCACCAACATATTCGCTTATTTCATAAGACATTGTCTTTAATATACTTGAAAAGCTTTTTATTTGCAAGAACACAACTGTTATTTATATTTTAGAAAGTGCTTTAGGCTTAAGATATGATTATGTTACAAACTATAACAAAACACAACTTGCTTGATGAGTTTTTCTTAAAAGATGTTTTTCTTTTTTTAACTCATTTTAGAAAAGAAAAACTTTGAAAAATGACGTCAAAATGTGATTTTTAGAAAAATCAATTTATATATACCGGGTGGTAACCACCAAACCTGGCCATAGGGCGACTTAACATTATGCATAATATTATTTCCAAATGAATGAAATATATTGCTTTGTCACATACTGAAAGTTTAAAATTTTCTATGATAAATGAAATCGCTATTGCCGGGTTTGGTAACCATGTAAATTTATATATTTTTGGAAATATGAATAATGTTAAATTGCCCTATGGCCAGGTTTGGTGGTTATCACCCAGTATATATTTTTTAATCTCTTTATATTGTTTATATTCTTTCGACTTTCTTGTTTGTCGCTCAATTCATCAAACTTTTTTAACCATATATTAGAAGTGTATAAAAGTATATTTATTTTATTGAGAAAAATCTAAAATGGGAATTTAAAGTTCTGAAAATACACTGCAGTAATATCGATTTATCAAAAACGTTTTATATAAATAATATAAAAAAATGGGGAATAAGAAAAACAAATAACAGATCCGAAATATTCTCTCAATTGAATTGTTAAAAATGATTTTATGTAGGAAAAACATCCATTTTCTAAAATTTGAAATTTCATATTTAATCGCACCATTCGTTATTAATTTAATGGAAACGTTGGAAAAACAAAAATGTATTTTCAAAGCCTACCTTATATAAAGAGTATTCGCTTCACGTCCACTTGGTATTTATATTTTCCTGTATTTACGTAAAATAATAACTTGCAACCATTTAAAATTAAAAATTAGTATACACTACGGAGTTCACGTCTAAACAAACTAAATAGTTAATTTTGACAAATTTTACTATTCTTTAAATTTGGTTATTTTGTGATAACGTCGATGGCCTAGCATTCGTGACGTTTTATCGATAAACGCACACGTTGATATTTGAATAAAATTTATTTTTAACTTTATCTAATAACAAACGTGTACAAACAACATTCATTTCAATTTATTTTCTATATTAAATATTAAGTTTGATTTATTTCATTACATAGGGTGTTTCACAAATAACAATACTATTAGATTACTAAATAAGTTAAAACAGGCTATATGGCTGTAGACATATACGAGTAGAGTTAGGGAAATACTTCCACGTGGAAGAGCTACTAAAGCTATTATGGAGACTCATTTTAAACGTTTTCCCTGCTGAAACGTCCTGTATAAAAGACATATACCAATAGGTTGTTACAATAGTGATTTTTCAGTAAAAAAATGTTAAAAATCAATCTTTCTATTATTGGCTCGAGATTTTGCTATACGATAATTTAGTTAGGGATTAAGGCAAACGAATAAAACCAATTCGATATCAAATTTGATTCTATTATTTTTAATACTGTGAACCAATAAAAATGAGATAAAAAAAGGCATTTTTTTTATTTTCTATCTTGGCTTCTATTAGGGGCTCGGTTCTTTCTTTTTATAGATTACTAAAAGTTATTATAAGCAGCCTAAATTATCCATGTCTCGTCCAATTTAGTATTTCTAGTTCGTAATAGTTCTTTTTTGACAGGTAACCGATGACGAAGTAAATATTATGTAAATGAGTAAAAAATTAATGATCGCTATAAGAAATATCGAGTTTAATTTTAATAAAAATTTATAACAACCTTTTGATGAAATGCGAAATTAAAATTTAATTATTTGAAGTTACACGGTTACACCATGTAAAAAAATATTAATTTACCTTAATGAAATGAATTTTTAGTTCGTTAAAATTTTTAAAAATATCTCAATTTTCCTCTCACCCTCATCCATACAACGCTTTTTGTGTTTAGACGAAATTTTACAGTAGTAGGAGTAGCAATTAAAGAATTGCGTTTTTAAATAATATTGATTATACCCAAATACTAAAAGCTTTCTATGCGAATTAGAACAATTTCACTTCATGAACTTAGTCCCCTTCTCCCATTGAATAATTAGATCCGGAAGGAGCTTAGCAACCGTTGCCTATAAGACAAAATGCGTCGGAAACGACGTTTTGGAAAGCTATAGATGACTCATTCATTTCGTCGAGTTTACATTATTATTGGCTGTCATAATCTTTCCTTATACGTGGGAGTATAAGCAACCATTTCTATTGGAGAAATTGACCGGAAATCGCTATATGTAGAAAAACCATTGCGATCCAATATTAATAACTAAATGACTCTTTCCTGTTAGAGTAACGGCTATGTATTCAATACCTTCTCCCCTTTGTTTCAATCCTGGTCGTTAAAAAGTTAGGTTAAGAAAATAGAAATATTCTATACCCATTGAATAAAGAAAACCAGGAAGTAGCATTTACAGCTAATTTTCGGTCATTTCCGCCAATGGAAATGGTTGTTTATACCCCCGTTGATGATATAAATTCAATGGAATGAATGAGTCATATCCTTGGTAGTTCAAAATAGCATTTTCTCCTATTGGCAACAGAATTGGAAAATAATCGGCAAGACCTTGTACGACCCCTGATGCCCAGTCCCACCGTCATAAACGTTGGAAAGGCGATGGTGGAGCTGATTAACAAAATATTTTCCCAACCTAACTTAACCTAACAAGGTAGATCGGGTAGAATGTACAAGACTACCAGAGTGCGCTGTTAGCTGCTGCTCTTAAATCACGATGAATGATCACGTTCTCAATGATATTTCTGAAACAATAAAAAAACTTAGCAATATCAAAGAGAGAGTCACATTATGAGTAACACGAAACTTCTATTGATAGTTTAAAATTGCACATCTCTTGGAAAGTAGTAGAACTTATGGTGGAAAGCCATTCGCAGTTGGTTGGATGTCAGTAGAAGCTCACGTTATATTGGACACATGTTTGGACGTCATGTGCACTGAGTAGAGTAGAAAAGACGAATAAATAAGGTGGAGATAAATTATTTAAGACATTAGCACAAGAAAAGAAAAGTAGAAATAATAATAAACGACGAAATAAAAGGCCTATACATAATGGTCTGGTCATGTTCTTCGTATCAAAAATGTCTTCCAAGGAAGGTCCAAGGAAGGGAAGAAGTTGGAAGATGCTCTTGTTGCTGCTTCTCATCTGTAGTTTGAAGAATACGGTCGTAGTTTTAGGTTTTTCGATCAGCTGAAAATGTGGAAAAGTTTAGTCTAAAGTAGACTTTTAAGAACACGTTTTTTAAATAAAAATGGATGCAGATAATGACACAGTACAGGGTCGTAGCTGAACTATGTTATCAGGGCAGGCTCAAAGAATTTGAAGGGAGGATGAAAAGCTAAAATCGGGGTTTTCTGTCTTTGGGGTTTGTATAAATCTGTTGACCACAGTAATCTCTTCTGAGGATGGACGTTGTTTGTCCAAAAGTTTGCAAAAATTTCTCTAAATCAATGTTTTCTTCTTCGGCACCAATTAGGAACTTATCGTTTTATTATTATTGAGAAACCCTAAGCAAGTTCTGGCTAGAACAGGCTTAATATTTTCCAGGGCAGGTTCAGCCTGCTCTGGCGTACCCCTAGCTATGGTTCTAACACAGTATTTTGATCTAAAGGTATCCATATACTCAGAGATGTACATAACTGTAGCTTCGAATTAGCAACATTTATAGTTAAACGCAAAATTTCGTTTTAAATGAATTATATTTGTTCAAAAACCTTTTCATAAAGTTGTAACACAGTCATTACATGTTTACAGTAGAGTAGGTAAGTATATCATTTTAGAGCTTTCATGTTTGTTAATTAAAATTCTTCGAGGTACTAGAGAAAGAACAGCTGAGCTCTGTTGAAAATAAAATATACTTTTTATCCACATTACTTCTACAAAAATCGCCTCTCGTATAGTATTCTCAACAAACGTAAAGTAAAAAGTGCAAAACAAATTTTCAATTCGATTTTAAAATGTGCTTCAGCTTTTAAAGTAAATTTTTAAGTCAACATTGGCAACCAAAAACTTTATTTATCGAACAAATCAACCATAAAAAAACCTCATCAAATTATTTGTTCGTTTTCCACAAACGATTAAAGGGCTTTAATATACCCTAACGCCAGGTGGGCAAGATTTCAAGCTTTGAAAAATTATCAAGCTGTCAAGTGTAAACTTTCGCAAGCTGATGATTTTGTCCAAATTATTTTTTATTCAAAAGAATTGACATAAAATAATTAACGTTCGAACGGTCATCTCTTTTGTGTGTAATCTTTATAATCTTTTTTTTTTGTTACGTTTTTATATAAAATAACAGGTTATTTACTTTGTACACCAGGTGAATTTTAAGTGACCAAACTTGTTACAATTGAAGCTCGCCTGCAGAAAGTTTGAAAAAGCTTCCACGAAACTTATCATCGTCTAATGTCGTCGTAGACGTCCAGACCATGAGATTATAAATTGCCTTGGTAGATGCTAAGAAAAATTTGTTAAGTAGGATTTATGACGATCTAAAAGAGAAGGAATTGTTCTTGAATTACAATGTATAGTTGCATGCTGTGTTAGGTTATGGTTGTTGTAAGCACCCACCCCTGAAGTTTTAATTCTCGTATAGTCAAATATTTATGAAATTGTTATTGTTTTGAATTTTTAACTTTGTTAATAAAATTCCCTAAATAGTACTTCCAATTTATAAATTACACGTGCGGTTTTATAGAGAGAGAGGATGGTATTTTACGTTATTAGATGTGGTTTAGTTTACGCATTATAACCCTAGAGAACAATAAATTTTGTTAAAATAAACTTGAAATTACAGCTTTCTCGTAAAAGCCATTTTAACTTGAATAACCGAACAAAGTGCAGAAATAGAAAGTGCGTTACACGAAAATTGTATAGCACATAACAAACGGCACCAAAATAAATTACGTAGCTTAATAACCGTGCACACCAAAATACTAGCTAAAGGACCCCCGTTTAGATTAAACAAGAAATAAGCTCCTTTTTAACTGAGACCATACAAGAAAACAAGTTCTAAAACTGTCGGGAACTTTTCATACAAGAACTCTCAAATATATTTTATAAGCTGGGGGACTTTTCACAATAGTCTACAGTGCATAATCACTTATCTAAGCGAACTAAGTCCCATACAGAGCGAGTATTCTTGTCAAAAGAACGAATACGTGTATGTAGGTTTTTGAATGCCCCAGCAAGTTCACAAACTGATTCCAAAGAATATTTCTTTGAAAAAGTCCGGTACTCTCTTTCAATTCAACACGCCAAACATACAAATGTAATTACTGCGGCTTTAAAACTTTTTCAAAATTAAAATGCAATTTAAATTTTAAAAGGAATTTCGTGTAGTACAAGGTTTTGGGTTTACGCTGTGTGTTTAGAGACATGGAACTAATGAGGAACTGTTATAGTATGAAACAGTAGCCGTATCAACTATCGTCGTGATTAAAAGGTAATTGTCCTGGGTGTATTTCGCCAGGTGTGGAGCTGATGAACACATAAACACACCGCTTCCTGTCAGGTCGGTCGTTAACGCTGATATACATGCGAGCAACATTCAAACACTGAAGTTACCGGTAAAGTTATGATATCGTGACGATTGTACTCGACTATTTTATGTGAAACGAAATGTGCAATTGCGTTGTTGTTGTTACATAGACTTGTCAGTTATGCTTTTAGACACATTTCGCATACAATAATGAATAAAAAGGAAGCCGTTTCATAATAACGCATTTTCCATTTAACATTAACATTGAAAGGGCCTCGCTATCTATTCTACACCTAAAATTTATATCGCGTTCTGCTGATTCATGGCGCTTTTAACAATACGAAAATTACCTATGTAAATTTATAAAAAAAAATAAAACAAAGTGACATTATGTTACTATGAAAGCAACTCTTCAACGTACATAATGGATTTATTCCAAGTTAGCAATTAAAATTCAAATTACATGTCAGAGTTTCCTTTCATATACTTTTCTATTCTCGGGTAGGTGTAGAATTTTCTAACCATTTATTTTTAGAACTTTTTTTAGTTCAACAAACTTTTCCTTTTCATAATGTTATTTGTTGGGAAAAAAAGAAATTTTTGGACATATAGAATTTAAGTAATAACTTCTTATATATACACACACGCACGAAAAACATATTTACCCATGTGACTAAAGCAAATAATTTTGTAAATACAAAACATCAAATGTAATAAAAATTTCAACATTATTTTCGCGTTGTTGAAAATTACGAAAATATGAAATTTTTTAAATTTGTGGAAAACAACACACAATGCTTAATTGCTAGTATTTAAATAGAACAATAATGCTAAAATAATAAAAACGAAACAAAAAAAAGAACAGTTGTTGTTTATATCCAATTTCTAAATATAAATTGAAATGGTTTAAATGAAACAAATCCACTTACATTATATTTTCAGGACCATCCTTCTCCTTCACATTGCATCAGAGAGATGGAGAATGGATGAAACGCATCGATAAATCTGCAAAAAATATTAATTTAAAAAAAATATATTTAACAAAAGAAACACGAATATAATAATTAATTAATATAAGTAATAAGTGGTCTGTAAAGAATTCTTTTGTACAAAAATCTCGTAAGAACTATCATTCCAAAACGATATTATGAATATTAGGACATTTGTTTGGAAAGTTCTGGAAGAGTTCCCACGAGAAGATGATAAGGGCGTCTAAATTTTAGTTTGACATAGATTTTTTTAATTACGTAATGCATTGGAGGTTATTATCTCAAGGCGATCTGTGCTGGGCCGATTGTATATGATTACCCGTTGCCAGGTACGCGGATGGAATCGCTGATGCTTTTTTTTAATTTAAGACGTCAGGCATAAAAAGTTAAGTGGGAACCTCTTGTTTACAATGAGTTAAAATAAGATGAATAATTTAATCGTTGATTTGCTGTGATGATGAGTTATCTCAGCTGGCAGCAAATTAAAAAAAAACTGACCTAAAATAGTTGAAAACAAGAGATATACCTACAATTAATAAATAAACACGTTTTGTATATTTGACATACATTTTTTACAGATCATGATTTTAGTTCTTTTTACAAAGTTAGAATAGTATTGTCCCCGTAATTATGAAAATCCAGAAAATCGAAAATCTATAAAAAATCTAGATTTTTGTGGAAATATTCGTTTTCCAGTCTTCTTATTTAGAGACAATGGTTTTCGAAACACTGTGTGGCTCTATGAAGGCTGTTTGTCCGTCTGTCTGTCCGTGCGTCTGTTTGCGTCCTCTTTGCAGACAAGAAAGCGTTGCTAATGGATTTTAAGTTCATATTTAAGCTCTTAACAAAAATTGGGACGTCTACACTACTTTTTCCCTGAAATATATCTACCCGAAATAGCAGTTTTCCGTTTTTTCAGTTTATCAAAAAACGAAAATTGCGATTTTTGAGATAAGTTGATATAGTCGTAGTAGTGACCTAATACCTAGTCGTAGGTTTAGAGTACCTATAATAGAGTTTTGAAAGTGTAAGCGTCACTTAACTTGGCGAGACATTTGCACCTTGAGGTTAGTTTTTCTGAAAGAATGAATTACTAAATTTGAAGTAAGGTTTGAAGTTTTTTCTTTTTGACGACGTTTCGCATATGTTTTTGAGCTTTCCAGCCTGATAATTCGTGTTATCATCGGTGATACTCACGAAACTGACATTGACATGTAAAACTAGCAGTTACTCCTAGTCTTGAGAAAGGCCAAAAACATGAGCGAAACGTCGACAAAGAGATAAAACTAAGTTTTATTTAAAGAAATCTCACTTTCCTTACCAAAATTTAGTTATTTAAACATTCAGGTCAAAAATCATCAATAATAAGTTAGCAGTAACTATCATAACGTCGTCATCATTTCAGCAAGTTATAAGCAGCAACTAACAATTACCAAGCATAAAGGCAGTAACTATACATATCCTCTCCACAATTGTAAACTCGCGAATTTGCAAATATTTTTTTTTCTCAGTTTTTAAATAACGCATAGAGCTGATCTTTTTTTTATTGAAAGAGCAATTATTCAGAAATAGGAAGTTATTTTTAAATTTTAAAAAAAATCTACAATTGTGGCAAAAATAATTCTTTTTATACAAATAAATCTACAAAATTAGAATCCACAAAAAAAAGAACAAAAAGTTCCCACTTCCAACACCTATAACTTTTTATTCACGATATGAATTTTGGATTTTTGTGCATAGTTAGGTAAATTGATGCCTTTAGGACATTTAATCTCGTACAACATGTAGTCGCGTTTCAAAAATAAAGTTTTTAGGACCATTTATATGGAACCATGCAATTTTATCGTCCACTACAGTCATTTAGCAAATCTGCATTTTAGGCCGTTAAAATTGAAAATTTTCAAATTTCTTGTTATAGCCTTAAAGGTACCTTAAAGCAGAACATTATATTCGAAAATATCATTGAAACGAAATAAAATGGATTTTACAGACACCGTTGAATTTGTTTTTTGGTTTCTTGTAAAATCGCGATTTTGCAGATTCGCGAGTTTACCATTGTGGGGACGATATTGTTATCAGGTTATCACGCTTAAAAATTAATTTATGTAAAATACAGCAAAAAGTAAGTTAAAGTTTACTTTGTCATTAGTGAGCAACAAAATAAAAAGTCTTATCTAAAGTTTATGGACTATGCGCTCAAAATTTTTTGCTATTTGCTCGAAACTTGCAAAGCTGTAGTTGCCGTCTTTATCCTTAAGACAGCAGAATAGTTATTGTGTACCTAGTTCTGAGAGTATTACTTTGTAACACGAGCATCATAATCGCAGCACGAGCACGACGAGGGCGAATATAAAGCACCATGATTTTTAATATAAAGCACCAGGAACTAAAATTTATGACGCTCTATGAACTGAAAGATATTTGTTACCATTGTAAAGCCTGAGTTACATTATACTTTTTTCAACTAGAAACTTTGACTATTTTCATACTAGATTAACAAACTAGATTTGACTTGAAGTAGCAGAAAGTTTTGCAGTGGGGATGTTTGTAGTTGTTTACATCAGCTGATTTAAGGATTGCCAACATCCAATTGTATTTTATTTTTTAAGTAACCTTAAACCAACTGTCAACTTTCAAGCAAGAGGTTGGCAATGCAGAAAATTATCGTAAAGCGCAGGTCTAGTTTCAAACTTGTATTGAAAAGTATGTCCGGATCTAGTTTTGCAAACTTATTTCTAGCCGTTTCTAGTATAAAACTTGGATGAAAAATTTCTGATTTAGATTATCCAAGTCAGTCTAGTATGAAAATAGTCAAAGTTTCTAGTTGAAAAAAGTATAATGTAACTCAGGCTTAACTAAGTGAACGTAACCTATGATAAATAGTATTTTTTTACAACATGAGATGAAACATATTAGTTTTTCCAAGAGCCGCGTAATAATAATAATCTTTCGAACGAAGAAAACGGAAAAGACATTCCAATAGAGATTTTTTAAGACGCCGCTAGATGACGCTAAGTGACAGCATTGTCATTTTTCAAATAAAATTGGAATTTATTTAAATTTAAATTATAAAATATTTATTATGTTGTAAGTGCCATTTAGTAAATTTATCAATTAAAACAATTAATTTAACTAAAATCGCAAACTTCAAGCTCGTCTTACTTCGGTCATTTTACACCATCTATCAACATCCGCTTGTAATATTACTTTCCCACTCTAGAGAAGAAAACACTATTTTCGTAACGAGTAAATGGTGACAAAATGCTTACTTTCAAATATGAGAGTAGAAAATAGTATTTTTTACAACATGAGATGAAACATACGTTTTTTTCGTGAGATAGAATTTAATTCACAAGCCCCGTAGGGGCGAGTGAATTAATCTTTCGAACGAAAAAAACGGATTTCATCTCGAGTCGTAAATGCTATTTTTTCTACGACGATAATTAGTACATTTTAAAAAAATAATTCTTTTTACTAAAATGTGAACCGACCACAAAAAAACTGGTTTCACCTCATGTTGTAAATAACATCTGCTTGTAATAACACTTTTTCTCACTAGAGACGAAAATGCTATTTTCGTAACGAGTAAGTGATGACGAAATGCTTAGTTTCACATATGGGAGTAGAAAAAAGTATAATTTTCAATTAATGCAAACACTGCATAAAAGTCCACTTTCAATGACAGGATTCAAGACAAGTTTATTAGATTCTTTTCATATTTTTATGTTTACTTTCGCCGCCGAAGTGTTTTTAATAATACCCTGTATAGGAAAAGTGACATGGTCCTGAAAAATAAATTTGAATAGTTATATTATGATCCTGGACTTTTTATCTCTTACGGTTATAAAGATACCCATCTAGTACTGAAACCGAATCACCTCGGTAGATATACGTAGATCCAGTCCAATCCGTGTCTTAACATAAACTTCGTCAGGGCCACATAAAGATAGCCGAAAAACAAAAGGACATTGAGCCCGGAACAATTGTGTTTATTAATTTTTATTTTGTTTGTTACGTAGGTATGTATTTTTGTTTTTTCCTGAGATTTAATTTTATTTATTTTTTCCTGTATGATAGGGAAATCTTTATGGAACATTTACTAAAGGATAAAATGTCTGTCGGTCAATTGCACGGGACTCATTATCATTTATCCACGAGCAAGCGAGGTTACTGGAAAGTTACAGGGAGCAGTCGATTATCGCAATTTCGCAATATGGCAAAAATAGTAACAGAGTAAAAGCTAAATTTCGGTCGATCAGGTTGATTTCACTCTTGAACAAACCTGAAAGTATGAAAATATTGAATAAAAGCGAAGAGGTTTGACCAAACAGTTCAATTATTAATTCAATTTGAATTCAGCTCATGTAAAAACCCGAAAAATCATAAAAATGTAAACATAGAAATTCTAAGCTTTAATAAGCTTTTCGTATATTTAGTTATTTTGTTGTAAACTAGCGCTCTGAAAATCTCAGGCATTAAACCTTTTGATTAAAGAAATAAAGCGAGCAAGCTCGAGCATTTTATAACAGAGAGACTGGCGTCAATAAACATCTCATTCAATTGAGCTTTTCTCTTATACTAAGTTTTTCAGAATAAATCTTTAATAACCTGAATATAGTCGTAGTCGAGACCGTTTATAATTCAATTCGTATAGTGTTTCCATTCCAATAAATTGTTATGAAAGTTTTAAGTTTCGCATGTCTTCCAGAAACCACTGAAATAAGTCTGTGATATGATTCTTATTTTATTCGTAGTTTGTAAAAACTTTTATTTTCTATTACGAGTGAGAATGTGGGTCACTGATCGCTTTTAATTAAACAGAGTGTCAAACAAAGTCACAATTGCTAATTTAGAAAAAATTTTATGTCTTGCATGTTTGGTGAAAATTAATTAGGGAAGCAGGAAATTGCATAAGTGTGATTTTACACGTTACATCCCTCCTATATGACCACCTGCGCTGTTCAACACCCGGAATAATTCATTCACTTGTGTAGAATTATCAAGTATTGTTGTAAGATCGGACTAAATTATGAACGTGGATCCATTATTAACATTCACAAAGAAAATATAAAAAATAATAATTTGTCATTGATAGATTTTAATTCATTTCCTGGTAATATAAGCACACCCTTTCATGTCGAACTCACGCTCTTATTTAAAAAAAATACGATCTAAAGCCTTTTCAATCCTAGTCTTCCATATTCCTCTCAAAGCTTATATAAAATTTTTTATTCAAATAATAATAAAGTTGTTTTTTTCATTGAACAAACCCTAAACATTAAAAATGCAACCCTCCTGCCCTATTGACGAGCACACCACTATAAAAACACTTGAAACTTCGACAGATAGGGCAATATGTTGGAGGGTAAAATGCATCGATAAGTACCTAAATCCAATAGACGACGAAATAAAACATAAAAGTTTTAACTGGATTTTTTTAAATTATTATTGGAAGTAACGTTTTTAAAAGATTTTTTATAAAGGTGAAAGTATTGAAATTGAAAGCTCGTATAAACTCGAAAGAGCTTTTGATAAAAAAAGCAACGTTATTTAAACGACGATAGCATGAGAGAGGAATACGAATAAAGCAAAAATCCTTGTAAATAAATGGGATAAATTGTTTAAATTGAATATAAAATAATTTATTCCATAATAAGTTTTATTGGAAACCTTAAAAAATAACATATCGTGTAAAACAACAATTTCCTCTTAATAATATAAAGAGAATAAGAGTAAAATCACGATTTTATGAAAAACAGTCTAAATAAAAATGTATTTCGAAACAAAATGTTTTGTAGTATCTACTTTACATAAAATATGGAAATGAAATGGGAGTCTTTAACAACAACCCATGAATCTGATCGACAGTAACAGATACTGATATAGCATGGCAACAATAAATTTCTTTAGGTTTGCTTAGCTCCGATCGTTTATCAAACCATACACACAACATGGCCGGTTTTGTTATCTGCTACATTACAAAAGCCCCTACACCGATGCAGATGGCACGATTATATACCTAATGACTTTCATATTTAACTACGATTTACTTCCTTTTTTTTCCTTTAACATGTAACAACGTAAATCAAATGCAAAAAAGGCGCTTTTATTAAATCAACACCTAAGGCTTTTTTTCACTCTCGGGTTTAGTCTTGCTGCTAATGGCTTTTTATAAATGAAAATTTTACTTTGAATACCTTATATTTAGTGGTCAACAAAAAGGATTTTACGCAAACTTTTAGTTTTGTCTCTTTACTTAGGAACTGTATCAAGTTATAAAACTAATTAAGTTAAAGAGCTTTAAGAAAGTATAAAGTAGGGATTTAATTTCATAATACATAATGTAATGGTGGAAAATGTAAAGCCATGTTCAGATATTCATAAATGTTAATATTTTGCGCAAATTTGAAAATTTAAAGATTCGTCGCAGAGTTTTCACAGTAGAGGTCTGTTTGATCTCCATGTCAGTAATTTCTCTACTCTCGGTGTTTCAGATTTAGAAAAGGTATCAAAATTATTAAACTGAAGTTGCAAAAACTGACAATCCCAGCTAGACGAGACCCTAGTGGCAATTATTGAAATTGGATGAATTAGGCTAAAACCGGTAGAGATGGCGCACCTTTTTTATTTTTGTGATAAAACATTAAATAGTCAAAATCAAAAGTTTTTAATCAATAAAGCATTTTACAGATGTAAGAAATAAAGTAAAAAAAATATTGTTTTTTAGTTTCAACAAATGAACGCTGCAGCGTACAGAGTGTAATATGAATTAAACTAAACGAGAAGTAGCTAACTCCCAAAATATTTAATATAAACTTAATATCTAGGCCAAAATAATGAAAAACAGCCATTTAAAACAGATAATATTTTGACAGATTTTGACTAAAGCTCATTTAAATTAAAGGTAGGTTGATAATATTGGGGGTAAGTGCCTTAAAGGATAGCACAATCAACGGGGCACTAATAAATAACAACTAGGCAACATCACTAACACTTCGACTGTATTTTTAATTACCTAAACAGCCAATATCGATAAAATATTCCACTGCGCCATCTCACCCACGGCACCATCTCTCCCGGTTTTACCCTAATTAATAGGCCCACCCTCTTTAAAGGCGGCCTTAGAAAAACCTGACTATCAGAAGTGGTGGCCCCATACATTTTTACATTGTTTAAGGTGTCATGAATACGAATAAAAAAAGAAACCGCATCGGAATAGTTTTCCCTACTCGTGTGCCACTACGGCTTATTCTGAGTTGAGACTGAAACGTGGTTTTCAAACATGAAAAGAAGTTTTCATCAGTTGTGCGAGTTTAACCACTGTTCAACCAATGGTATTCTTATCATTCCCTGAACGCGTGTACTCGCTATCATTTATGACAACCATCAACCTTTCTAAATTAAACTGAAACTAAGACTGAACAAACTGCTGAAATAATTGCCTAAAGGACCTTAATTCGGAAAGGTATGATCGCTCACGTTGTTTGTCTGTTCACTTATTTCAAATAATTCTCAGATATCTACATACAACACAAAAAATAAATATTTATTAATGTCGACAAGGCTTTATAGTTTAGAAAGGCTGCCCTTTATAGTATGTAGGATGTAGGCATTGTCTACAGCCTACTGTAAAGAGAGAGATGTTGAAAATTAATAGTTCATTCATTAATGGTCTCAAATTTTAAAAGAAAATCATGAATTGTGATATCTCTTGAGCTCCTACAGAATCTGACAGTTATTTTCTCATTTTTTAATTAAAAACTGGTAGGTAGACGTTGATTTCTTAGAGACTGCCTAGACCAGCGTTTCTCAACCTTTTTGGTTCGCGACCCCCAAAATTCTAGTTATTATTTTTGGCGACCCCTTGTCTCTATGAAGTTTTATGCAAATTATTGTTGCTGGTTCTTTCAGAGATGTTCAAATGAAAGCTCAAATTTTACTGTAGATTTGTCTAGTGGTCGCGACCCCCCCAGGTTGAGAAACGCTGGCCTAGACGGAGCGAATGTATTGCGTAGTGCATATGAACGAAGCAAGTACACTCTCTCTCTATATTACTGATATTACTATGCGATCGGTTACATTTTCATGGTAAGCGCATTGTTTTCGCCCAGACAATCTCTAAAACATCAACGCACGTCTTGAGATTGCCTGGACAATCTGACACTGGATGGCGTAGCCAATACGCTAGGACGAAAATGAGACCGATTGTACTCGTATAGGGTCGTATCAATTCTAGTGATATAAAAGAGAGACTATTCGCTCCCTCCATCTGTACTACGTAAGATATTTGCTCCGTCCAGGTATTCTCTAAAAAATCTACCCTCATAACTTTCAGAACCCCCGAATACGAAAGTTAGAAGTAATCACGCTTTTTAATCAATTATTACTGCCCTAGATTTTTTTTGAGTAAGCACCAGTGACTGGAGTTATACCTGCGAGTATTTTCAGCAGGGCAATTGAATCTCGTTCTTAGGAAAATATATGATTTAGATTTTCAGTTACCGTCTCTGGGAATCTGTAACAATGAATTAGATAATAAATTCCTCACAGTCTCTTCTTTTCCTTTCTGTTGGTAGCCATTCTCATTGAATTTAAGCACGCACTGTTAGCTTTGGCCATTTATTCATCGATTGTCTTTTAAATCTAAATGTTTAGCTGTAAGGTCTTCAAACTTAGATTTCGATGTCTTCTCATTGTACCTCTTTTTGTTAGATGACCCTGTTCGAACCTACGGCTTTATAACCATGCGTTAGGATACGAATATGCCGATTATACATCAATGAGCACGGTTGGCTGTTTCCTCTCTGTGACATAGGGGACATACAAGTAGCCATCGCAACTGCAGCTGTCATCGATGCATCTTTGACATGTTGATAGACTTTGAATTTTTATAAAATGCTGAACGGAGCCAATATCTTGCGTAGTACAGATGGAGGAAGCGAGTAGTTTCTCCAAATCTTGGTGCAAACTGTGAGACTACTCAGGAGTCACGAACCTCCTCTGGTAACAACATTACTGAAATTGATGCGACCAGTCACATTTTCGTCGTAGTGCATTGGCTCCGCTCAGACATTCTCTAAAAAATTAACGTCTATCCTAGTGTTTCTACCTAGTCTTGCAGCAACACTGTCTCACCAATTTACGGTCTATTGCTCATTGTGCAGTGCTTAAGATGCTGATATTATTGATAGCGGTAGGTGTCCGTAAGTTCGAAACATCGAAACTCTAGGCTAGAAACACTAAGTGTAGGGCCAAACTAGACGCTGTTGGCGGAGCGGATAGCATAGCGGAGTGTAGAGCGGAGCTTTCCACTTTATAAGAATATATATAGATGGACAGACATATCACAGGAGGACAGCGGAACGTAGAACGTACTTGCTGACTGGCAGCGGAGAATTCAGATTGATTTAATATTTTAGCTTGTAAAGGCTATGGCCAAATAAGACGCTGTTGACGGAGCGGATAGCATAGCGGAGTTCAGAGCGGAGCGTTCCACTCTATAAAGAACATATATAGTTGGCCAGACATACATAGGAGGGCAGCGCAGCATAGAGCGTTGTTGCTGACTGGCAACGGAGAATTCAAATTGATTTGATAATTCCGCTTGTTTCCACCTGTACTAGTACATATTTGCACTTTGATTCATAAACATGGAATGTGAAAGTCTAATTATTAGTGAAGTTTTTACACATACACCTTTTTGGGACATTTCCCATCCCCATCACCATAATCGGAACGCCCTGGATAAACTTTGGGATGAAGTTTCGAAGAAAATGAAAGTGAATGAAATGAAAATGAAGAAAATGAAATGACCGATGTTTGATGTTATAATCTTATAATGAACCCTTTATTGACCTAACCATTATTGTTAATGGGACGGTCCTTGAAGTAGTCGGTAAATTCTTTTCTAATCTCTTTGGCAGCCACTGTAGGATTGTGATTTCTTGTAGAGAGATTTTGTGGAAATTGGTCTACATTAAATTGAATATTAACATTACTAATAAAATCGACATCATTGGATCCATCTAATTTAATTCTCTAACAAAGTTGTGTAATATACACGCTGCTTTTATAATGTCATTAGCTGATGTCTTTGTATGTTTCAATGTCTCGTTAATATTCTCCACTTAGCAGAAAGAATACCAAAACCACACTCTACAGATCTCCTAGCTCTTGACAGCCTATAGTTAAATGCCGTTGTTTCTGGAGTTAAATTATTTCGAGGATATGGCCTCAAAAGATAGGTTTTTAATGGGTAAGCTTCGTCACCGAGCAAAACGTTTGGAACTTTAATTAATTTGTTTGTAAGAAAATTGTCACCAGGAACGTTGAAGTTACCGCTTTCTAATAAGTTGTATGTTGTTGAGGATTGAAATGTACCCCCAATCACCCTGTCTTCCTGCTCCTCCGACTTCAATCACAAGAAATTTGTAATCGGCGTCTGCAACAGCTTGCAGGACTATTGAGAAATATTTCTTGTAATTATAATATTCTGAACCGCTCTTGGGGGGACATTTAATTTTACAATGCTTCGATATAACGATATATATAAGATAACGATATTTTAAAAAATAATTTTCGTATAGAACTAAATCTTATTTGGACAGAGACATGATACTGCTGCAATGGAATTCACTTTATGAACGATTTTTAACTGCAATCTCGAAACGCCTTCCAATCCGCCGATTGTGTGGACTCTCACCCGCACTCATATCCGCTTTCCGCTATGCTATCCGCTCCACCAAAAGCGTCTTGTTTGGCCCTAGCCTAAGATAACGGGGAATCGTTTTGTTCTTCAGGAGGAAACTAAGAGTTGCCTAAAAGCAAGCCAACATAATTTTGATATTCTTTTTATTCCTATAGCCTTCTTTGCTCTGCTCAGTGACTCAGTCTAATCTTCTCCTCTCAATATAGGTATTTATTGTTCTACGAATACAAGAAGAACTTCGTGAGATGATAAATGAAGTCTGTTTCATCGGTCTCACCTTTATGGAGCGGGTGTTTTGTCTTAGTATTGCTCCATCTTATAAAATAGCGGATATCGGATAATCTGCACTTAATTCAAAATAAATGGAAGCTTTTATAATGCTTCTTAGTATAAGGTGTTATTTAAAGATTCCTTAATAATTTTACAAATGTAAGTGGCTTTAGTATAATGTGTTTTTAAATTTTAATATTTAGGTTACAAATTTTATTTCGCGGTGTTTCCAACGATTCAATCAACGGTTCTAAAGATGAGGACATAAGTTACATTTAAAGCACGTTCGAAAGAGCAGAAGATTATTCTTGGACAAAGTCCAATTTAAAGTTGTAGAATAACATCAAACTAGATTAAATCAAGAAAATGCACATTAAGAGATATAGTGTTAATAAACACAAGCTCGTGGCATCAAGTTGGGGTTGTTTAATTACCATAAGGTCATTTTCAATAGAACTGTGCGATAATCTCTATTTAGAAACCAAGTTACATACCTAACATACATACAATTCAAAAAGATAGTAAAAGATAGTTTTAATTTATATTTCAACTTGAACTAACTCGTTAAAAGTAAAAATAAATATAAAAAAATTGCAATTTAAAAACAAGTAAAAACAATGCGGTATAATTTTAAAATTCAACCACTGCTGGTTTGTTTCGAGCAAGTCGTGGCTTTTATTTTCCTAAAGGCAAGTTCTCACGATTTCATTTAAACCAAACAGCTAACTGTTAAAAGGGATTGAATCTAAATTAAACTTTTAGTTTAGTCAATTTGTAACCGTACAAAACGTTTTGCAAAAGGTCTAACTCGAATCAGTAACAAATTATAAAAAAAGTAAATAAATTAACGTGCGAGTACGCGAGTATCGAGTGCAGTTTATTGAAATTTCGCAATGAATTATTCCTACTTTAGTAAATAACCCATTTATTATTAACGCTTTAAGGCTTACCAGAATACATTTCTGGGTAGGGTTAATTAAAAATTCATTAGTCATTACCGAAGTTTTTTTAAACCTATAATTAGTGCAACTATACAATTTTGATCACTCACGTTGTCACATTAAATGTTAAATAAAGTACAAACGACCTTTTAAAACAAATTTAAATTAAACAAAAAAGGATTTAATTCCACCGAAATAAATTAAATTAATACGGTGTTGAAAGTTGAAATAATGGGGGTTTAGATAAAGCAGCCGTAGATGTGTGTGTTGAAGAGGTCTTAAGCAGTAGATTGAAGACTCGCCTGAGTGAAACGATATCATTTCTGGCAAATTCCCTTAAGAATACACGAGTTGTAAAAGTCGCGAGACAGGCTGGAAGACCGGGATAACGAGACTTCTTTATACCCTTACGCATACACGTACATATAGAAGACACACACTATTATATTCTTTTCTTTCTTATTTTTTCAACCCTAAAATAATTGTACAATGACTTGACCATAACTGATAGATATGGGAAAATAATTTAAGTTAAATGTAGGGTTGGGTTATGGGGGTTATTAATTATCTTGTAAGAAGCAAACAGTTATAATAGTTAAATACCTTGAGAAACTTGGAAATCTAGAAAGCAAACTTTAATGTCGCGTGTTAAGAACGTTGTTAATTACTATGATTAAGGAATTAATCAATTCACATAATTTAGGTATACGCATTTACATGAAAGATTATAATATAAAATTTCAGGTGAATTCTTAAAATTTTTGGATGGCTTTTAAATGTTTCTTTTTATAGTTTGATGAATAATTAAAACATGGGCAGGTATAATAATTAAATCTTTAAATTAAATTAACCTTGTACAAGTGCAGACAGATGATGAGGTTGAAATTTTATATGAATCAATAACATGTACCTAAGTACGTACAATGTATACTTACTACACGAATTTGTTTAAAAAAATTTAAGGTGCAGCTTCTTTTACGAATTATGTCTTACGAGAACTTAATTAAAAATAAATATACAGGGAGGACAGTTTAATCAAACAAAAAATAGATAACAAAGAAATTGTTGTAAAAAATTTGGGCAAACTCTGCCCAACTAACATACTATGGATTCGTCATAGTAACTGATCATCGATCTGGTAATTAACATGGATATGGAGAAGAAGTTACAAAAAATGTGCTGAGTATCTTTTAAATCCGTAAGACCTTGAACCTTGATTAAAAAATCATAAAAGTTGATTATTATCGATCTGATCAAATCCAATTTAATTTCAAAGTTAGATTGCAGCTTAAACAGTTCCAATACCGACAGAGGTATTATACCTGTATCGTAGAATGTTTCATAGCTAAATTTATCAAAACCGATACCTATAATTTCTGACCTACATAGAATATAAAATCAACTATAATAAATAAAACTGAAATACTAAAAGTTAATGGCAGTAACAATCGAGACTTACAACCAACTTACATTGTCAACAAAACCGTCTTGGCACAAGTCGAAATCGAACAAGAAATTTTATTAATTGATGAATCCGCTGAAACTGACACGGCATTTGTATTTGTGTATGTAACGAAAGCGAAGAATAGTTATTTTGACGTATGCGTTTATACATCTAGTCCATTAAGTCCGTTCGTTAATTAAGTCCAATTATAATCTCGTCAAAATAAAATTTTAGTAAATAAAAGAAAAATAACAGCAATGGAAATGGACCCCTTTAGAAGATCTTGTAGAGTATCGAGAAGAGAACACGTAAGAAATGATCGAATAAAAGAAATGCAAATGATACAAGCGAAGGAAGCAATAACTCAAGAAATCGAGAAAAGGCAATTGATTTGGTTCGGACACGTTAAGCGAATGGGAGAACATCGACTACCAAAGATAACACTGAATTTGGATCCCAACCGAAAGATTAAAGACAGGAAGACCTAGAAAGACCTGGACACAGGGAATTAAAAAATCGCTTAGTGATCATAACATACACGAAGACGATTGCTACAACCGAGAACACTGGAAAAAGATAATAGTTAGCGGACAGCATCGACAGACGCTCGATACGGGAAAAAAATAAATAATAATCTCGTCAAGACTATTATGAATCAAAGGCTCGATACGTTAGATGCAGTAGACGACATTTACACTGATTTTTCTTGATTAATGTTATCTTCAAGTTACAAAGTTACAACTCCAAAGTCTGTATCAAAATGAACTCACAGGTCACTCAGAAAGTGAGAGTGAGGACTCCATTAATAGCAATAATCTTGAGAAGAACCATAGAATCTAAAAAGAGCTTACTCTGATTTCTATAAAATGGCCAAAATCGTATCGTTTAATAGCTTTTGTGAGGTCCTGAAAATTTTTGCATAGTATTTCTTATCTAAAACAAACTATATTTTAGATAAATAACTGCATATTTAAGGGAAATTAGTACATATTATCATAGTACCCATTTTTAAAAACTCATGCATATTTTATGAACATCTGTGCATATTTAAAAAAAATCTGTGCATATTTTTAAAAATTTGTGCATATAATGACAAATTATGACATAAGTGCATTTTTAATCTGTACTTTAAAAAAAAATCTGCATATTTTATGAAGATCTGTGATAGTTTTTTAAAAATCAGTGCATATTTTTAAAAATCAGGGCATATTTTTAAAAATGTGTGCATATAATGACAAATTGTGACATTAGTGCATATTTAATCTGTATTTCTTTTTTGAAAATATGTGCATATTTTTAAAAATGTGTGCATATTATGATATTAGTGCATATTTAATTTGTACCTTTTTTTTAAAAAATCTGTGCATATTTTATGAAGATCTGTGATAATTTTTAAAAAATCTTTGCATATTTTATGAACAGCTCTGCATATTTAAAAACAAGCTGTGCATATTTTTAAAAATGTGTGCATATTATGACATTTGTGCATATTTAATCTGTACCTTTTTAAAAAAAATCTGTGCATATTTTATGAAGATCTGTGATTTTTTTTTAAATCTTTGCATATTTTATGAACAGCTCTGTATATTTAAAAACAAGCTGTGCATATTTTTTAAAATGTGTGCATATTATGACATTAGTGCATATTTAATCTGTACCTTTTTAAAAAAAATCTGTGAATATTTTATGAAGATCTGTGATTTTTTTTTAAATCTTTGCATATTTTATGAACAGCTCTGTATATTTAAAAACAAGCTGTGCATATTTTTAAAAATGTGTGCATATTATGACATTAGTGCATATTTAATTTGTACCTTTTTAAAAAAAATCTGTGCATATTTTATGAAGATCTGTGATTATTTTTTAAAAATCTTGGCATATTTTATGAACAGCTCTGCATATTTAAAAACAAGCTGTGCATATTTTTAAAAATGTGTGCATATTATGACATTAGTGCATATTTAATCTGTACCTTTTTAAAAAAAATCTGTGCATATTTTATGAAGATCTGTGATTTTTTTTTACATCTTTACATATTTTATGAACAGCTCTGTATATTTAAAAACAAGCTGTGCATATTTTTAAAAATGTGTGCATATTATGACATTAGTGCATATTTAATCTGTACCTTTTTAAAAAAAATCTGTGCATATTTTATGAAGATCTGTGATTTTTTTTTAAATCTTTGCATATTTTATGAACAGCTCTGTATATTTAAAAACAAGCTGTGCATATTTTTAAAAATGTGTGCATATTATGACATTAGTGCATATTTAATTTGTACCTTTTTAAAAAAAATCTGTGCATATTTTATGAAGATCTGTGATTATTTTATAAAAATCTTGGCATATTTTATGAACAGCTCTGCATATTTAAAAACAAGCTGTGCATATTTTTAAAAATGTGTGCATATTATGACATTAGTGCATATTTAATCTGTACCTTTTTAAAAAAAATCTGTGCATATTTTATGAAGATCTGTGATTTTTTTTTAAATCTTTGCATATTTTATGAACAGCTCTGTATATTTAAAAACAAGCTGTGCATATTTTTAAAAATGTGTGCATATTATGACATTAGTGCATATTTAATTTGTACCTTTTTAAAAAAAATCTGTGCATATTTTATGAAGATCTGTGATTATTTTATAAAAATCTTGGCATATTTTATGAACAGCTCTGCATATTTAAAAACAAGCTGTGCATATTTTTAAAAATGTGTGCATATTATGACATTAGTGCATATTTAATCTGTACCTTTTTAAAAAAAATCTGTGCATATTTTATGAAGATGTGATTATTTTTAAAAAATCGATGCACATTTTTAAAAATGTGTGCATATTATGATATATTATGAAATTAGTGTACCTATATTAAATCAGTGCTTTTTTTTGAAAAAATCTGTGCATATTTTTAAAAATGTTTGCGTATTATGACATATTAGTGCATATTTAATCTGTGCTTTTTTGAAATCGATGCGTATATTATAAAATTCTGTGCATATTTAAAAAAAATAGGTGCATATTTAAAAAAAAATCGGTGCGTATTTTTAAAAATGTGTGCATATTATGACTTAGTATGTTAGTGCATTTTTAATCTGTGCTTTTTTTTTTAAAACCTGGGCATATTTTATGAAAATCTGTACATATTTTTATAAGTCTATGCATATTTTTAAAAATGTTGCAAATTATATGACATATTAAAAACATTTGTGCATAAAATTCCGCCATTTATTGATAAGCTTTATTTCGACCTTAGTCCGAGAGGTTCCTTAAATTCATTAGACGAAATAATATTTTCAATACATAATAACATAATGATTTTCAAGGAAGCTCTCGTAGGGTTGTAGGAAACATTAAAAAAAATTAAATAGTGAACAAGAGAGCAATGAGGAACAAAAGTTGTAGATGCAGCTTTTTATTGGTTGGACTTGTATTGGTAAAAATGCCAATAAGTGTCAAAATATACTTGTTTTTAGAAAACCAAATTAAAATTTAATACCTAGATCGTTATTGTTCTAAAATTGACAATTAATAATTAATTATTGTGGATGAAGTACTTTCAGGTGATGTAATTTAAATTCCCATAGCCCGCTTTTAATAAATAATAAAATGTCTTAACCCAATTGATTTCAATTAATGTACTTAAATAATTTTTTACAATTACAAAGGACATGCCAATTTAACTGAAATTGCTTTTTAACTTATTGTCGATTATTGAATTTATGGCCATAAACTGTAATCAGGTCAAGATCGATTAGTTTACTACCATTATTTTTACTCGTGCCTCACTACCACAATACGAGATGTATACTTTATGTAATTAATGAAAATGACCACCCAAGAAAAAGGTTATTGACAGTTGTTAAATGTTAATACTCGTAGCTAAATTAAATTGATTGATTTTTTCTACACAAAATTACATTTAGAGCTAACGCTTAATTATTTACTTTACAATTTTAGTTGTCGGAAAGGGATTTCCAGTGAATTCTTTGTTAACAATTTCTTTTTCTTCGTTTTTCTCCTTATTGCATGTGAAAGGTAACCAGAGTCCTTAAATCTTTGAATTCCCTCAAAAGTACTATTGTCCTCAGAGTTCTTTGTGTAATTCCATATTTTATGACTGCTGTCGCTCCTTCTCAATATATTGTTTTATTTGATTCTATTTTCGTGACGTACATTATTAGAAAATATTCTTAAGTTACTATCAAGTATAATAAATGCCCAACTGTATCAAATGGAAGAAAACGGAAATTTAATAGTGTCACTAATTTTTACTCTTGGCGCCGCTTGTGAGGCTATTTTATTTGAATTTGACAACAAATATGGGTGAAAATTTGTTACAATAAAGTTTTTTAAATTTAGATTTTAAATTTAGTTCAGTAGGGGGTTCGTATTGACTATAAAACCCTCAGGATACAAAACCCGTTATTGTTGATTCATCAAACCTCAATAAGAAAAAATATTTTTATACAATTCTTCGTATCTAATGTTATACGAAATTCGTTTTGCTTTAAGGGTGTTACATTCATAAAAAACTTCATTAAAATTTAATAGGATCTCCTTGTGAGTTTTAAACGAAACGCCCACTTATACATATAAGGGGAAAAATCTTTGTTAAATCTTGATTATTTCCATTAACAACTAAACACATCATTAGGTTCCAACTTAAACCTGTATAAAAAGTAATTAGATGTACGAAAAGTTAATTTATTTTTTACTTTCACTTAATAACTGTCTACTTAAGTTATTATTTTTGACAATAATTGACCTCATTTCTGTAATTGGTTTTAACATTAAAGCATTAAAGGTGGCAATTTTTTTGGTTTGTTAATTTGAGCTTATGCCCATATGTGAAACAATCATTATGAGATTGTATCGAGAAGGTTTACGAAAATGCATGCAATAAATGTCAAAAAAAACGAACGTTCCAAGGGTTTCTCGATACAATCTAATTTTGATTAGTGCTCCATATAACTGAAATATCAAACGTTCATCTTTGCAATTACTCCGAGATTAATGGATGTTTAACGATACTGATGAGATGATCAATTGATGCTTGAAGCAGAAAAAAATTACTTAATTTAGATAATTACATCTACTTATTTAGTTACTTTTTTATTATGATTAAAAAGTACTGTTTTTTTTGCTTTTTATTAAAAAAACAAAAGGCAGCCTTCAAAAAGCACTTTATTAAATTTTAAAAGTTTTTAGTTGGGTTGCCAAAATGAAAGATTGCCCAAATCAATCAAGACGCCATTTTTTCTTATTATCTCACACACCTAATTAAACTTAATCGAATTAATAATTGATTGATTAATTAATTAAAATGAAGGTGGTCAAAATGTACAAAAACAATAAAAAAAGCAAATCGATTTATCGTTCTTATCTTGATAAGTCGAACGTTAAAAGATGGATTAACGAGTGTTTGTTACAAATACAAGGAAAGATTTTAAATAACAAGTAAAGACACTTCGTGTGTGGTAAGAAGCAAGTGGGTTTCTGTGTTCGTCGTCCAAGAGCCAACTCGACGGACAGCTGGTGATCACAACCCAAAGACCTCCTGCTAGGTTATTGCCATTCCCCTTCGAATTGCTTCTCCTTAATTTGTTCCCCCACTTAATACTACTCCCACTCACGATAACCGCATGAATGAAAGTTATCGTTGATTGAATCATACGTCCTTTTTTGCACTGTTATGACACACATATTGTACAACTCGTGCGAGGTCATCTTAAAGGAATGTCTATTATGCATTTTTTTCATAATTAACCTGAACTTGAACTTTTTAACTCCTCGTTTTAATTACTTTTTTTTTAATTATAAATTTTCGCGCAGTGAATGGAAATTCATTTTTTTTAATCCAAAGGAACATAAAGAGATTTTCCTCGATTATTTTTTTTTCAGTTTCGTGAAAAATTCGCTTTTTATTTCACATTTTTGACTAAAGCGAAATAAAAATGATGAACTTATCGGACAACAAGGTCCTGCATCAATTCCAAGCCCTTTCCCAGAGATATCTAGCAGAATAATATTTTATTATATTGGAAAATCATTCAAGAAAATTAATGGAGTTTAGAAATGTTGAAATGTGAAAATTCTTTTGATATTAATTTTTTTTCTTTCGTTCAAATAACCATTTTTCTAAAATTTATAGAGTCCATTCGATTTACATATAATCAATAATCAATAAGTGAATTAATTTTTGCATTATCGGGTATAAGAAGAGAAGAGACGTGGTTGTTTTGTTTCTCGTTTATTTATGCTTTACCTTTCGTAAAATTCTGCTTTCTTATTTACATGTTCGTTCGTTCGCTTCTGTACTTGTCTGTTTACTCAATTGTTGGTTGTCTGATTGTTAGTCTGTCCATATGTAAGCTTGTCTGTGTCCGACTGTCAATACACGTCTGCTTCTTCTAAGTTATAATGGTTATAAGATGAAAAACTTTCAAGTTCTTTTAGTAGACGAATAACTTAAATCTAATACGTTCGAGCTGAGATTGTTCCCAAGTGTTAGTAGTTTTCTTATTGAATTGAATTCTTAAATAGAACGAGCTGCAAAGCTCTACAAGCTTAGAAATTGTTCTTTGATTGACAAAAGTTCTTTGTACTG
This sequence comes from Malthinus seriepunctatus, assembly GCA_963924605.1. Taxonomy (NCBI): domain Eukaryota; kingdom Metazoa; phylum Arthropoda; class Insecta; order Coleoptera; family Cantharidae; genus Malthinus; species Malthinus seriepunctatus. The sequence continues at coordinate 112,581,238 of OZ004600.1, read as the reverse complement.
CATTAAAATAATCCAAATGTGATATTTATACCAAAATACGTAAAGAAAGTTTAGAGGAAGGCTGTATTAACATTGTTCTAATATAAAAGTCCCCTACCCAGATTCTCTTGGTGGTTACAGGAATGAACAATTTCACACTTTTTCAACAACAGTGAAAAAAGCACCTAAATTAAAATGGCATTATCTGGAACACTGGTGAAGTTAAAAATCTGAAAATTAGTGAAAGGTTAGAGGAAGAATGTTTTAACATTGCCCTAATATAAAAATCCGCTACCCAGATTCCCTTGGGGGTTACAGGAATGAACAATTTCACACTTTTTCAACAACAGTTAACAAAAAAAACTGAGTTAAAAAAAGGCATTATTATCTGGAATACTGGTAAAGTTCAAATCTTAAAATTGGTGAAAGTTTAGAGGAAAAATGTATTAACATTGTCCTGATTTAAAAATCCCCTACCCAGATTCTCTTGGGGGTTACAGGAATGAACAATTTCACACTTTTTCAACAACAGTGAAAAAAGCACCTACATTAAAAGTGCATCATCTGGACTCCTGGTGAAGTTAAAAATCTGAAAATTGGTGAAAGTTGAGAAGAAGAATGTATTAACATTGTCCCCTACCTAGATCCAAACTTCCTTGGTAGTTACGTAATAGGTTACAGGCATGGACAATTTCTCACTTTTTCCACAGAATGGAGCTTCGGTTTGTCTCACACAGCTCGGATCTCGAAGGCCAATTCGAGTTTTGAGAAAAATGTTCCTGAGGCGGTTAATCTTCCAGTGCGACGATAATTAAATGGACCGTTAGTTAGGTTATTTTTGTCCCTTTCTGTCTGAAATTCCGAGTTTACAGGCATCGGCCACTAACTGTGCATTCTAAGACCAAGTATTGTAATGTCTAGTTGCTCTAAGGGAGGGTGAAACTCAACCTAAGGTTATAGTAAGGTCCAGTATTATAAAGGCTAGTTAATCGAAGGTTGACTCAGCCGTTGGTTGAAATTATAAATAAACGCCAATTTCACTATTATGTTCAATTATGTTCAATTACGTCAAACTAAAATGATAGGCTATAACCTTAGGTTGAGTTTCAACCTTCGTTTATAATACTGGGCCTCATTCAAACTGAATCTCGAGCTCTGGTTGAGTGAAACGGTGCTCTACCGACTCTTCAACCTTCTGTTGACGTTTCAAATACTTAAATGAGCTTAGGTTAATTTGCAGCCTTCGGTAAACTAGACATTATAATGCTGGAAGCTGAACTTCACAGGCCAAACCGGAGCGTCTGGACTTTGACCTGGCCTGTGCAACTTCAAGCGTTCCTTGAAAATTTGTCTGCACAGGCCTGGTCGGAGTAAGAGTAAAAGCCTGTATTGTTCGACTACGGAATGAAAAACTTTCTCAGGAATGTGAGTTCTGTCTATTAGTAGTATAATTTAATAGCGGAACTCATAATTTACATCACATTCCTTAATTTTACATACATTGTAAAATTGTGCCGCTTCATTAATGCAGTTGCACAAATAAATTATAAATATAACATCGCTACGTTATTGACGGCTGGTTTAGCTGGTTTGCACATTACCGTCTACTCCATAGACTTTGCTAAGAATTTAATTTACTAAAAATTAAATACCAAGATAACAGTAAAAATAAAACTCACGCCGCTTATGGTTTTCATAGAAATAATAGTCTTCCCCTAAGTTTTTCTTTCCGTAATCGAACAATACGTGAGAGGACGCAAAGTAATAGTTCCAGCTTGCCTGCGAAGTTTTGATCTGCACTGCCCAAACCGGAGTGTAAGCCCGTGTGTGAGGAGAGACCTTTAGGGAGATACTATTTCTAAAAAACCGTCCACCTGCAATGACCGGAGACCGGCTTGTTCAAAAATCAGTTTTAGCGTTTTAGGCTTGTATCCATTTGGAAGATATTGTTGTTAACCCACGTTTATTAAAAAGGTCTATCCTTTGATGCAGGGTGTTTCAGAGAAACCGTTGGTTAAACGTTTCGGAGCTTCGAAATGGTGCAATCGATCAGCAAATGTCAATTCTTATATAATCGCTACCGATTTATTCATTAAAATTATGAGGCCAATGCGGTCAGTCTCTGCTTTATTTATTTTTATATAGGTGCGTTGCTAAGTGCGATGCTAGGGGCAGTGCTGTGCGCTGACGTTGCCACGCACTAAGACTTAAACCAACACCATGTTTGGACACCTGATATGAGAAAGCCCCTGTTTTGCACATAAAATATAAGTCATAACTCCCTTCACTGATGATAATTAATTAGAGAAAAAATATGGGTGTCAATTAAAAGCAATAAATAATAATACCCGTATGCAAAAATCAGCTTACCAACATTTAATGCAATTTACCATCCTGCTTTGTTTTCGATTGCCTATCTCTTACAACAACAATTTAGAACAAATAAATTATTTACAAAGTTGTGAAAGTGCATTTTAAATATTTATCGCATTCTAAATGCAGTAAAATCGATATGTTCAATTCACTTGTAGTTGTCCATATAGGACAATTTGAAATTTTATAGCCACTTTATATTATTGATTTTGAGAATCTAAACAATAATAATTGCAAATTGATTTGCTCTAAGAGAGTAGTGTTTATAAAATATTTTCTTTTCGCTCCTCTACAAAGATTTGATGTCTTTGGCAACACTTCACATACAACAAAGATCAAGTGTTGAAGTCTGAAGTAAGTAAAAAGCCATTACGTTCTCATATTGTGCAAACTGAAAGTAAAAGAGATTGACGATAATGAATTTACAACATTTCGTGGTATTTTGACAGTTAGGATGATTGATTTGTAAGATATAAATGCAAACAGCAGTTATAGAACATACATTCACTTATATAAACATCTGCTTCCTATAAAAGGAAGTGAATAAAAAAATATGTAATCATTCAAAATAGCTATAACCATATAGGCCAAAACAATTAAAATAAATATTTTTTTGAAATGAATACACCACGACACAACCAACATTTCCGATGGGATGTTTGGCACAATCGCTTGAATCGAAAGATGCCAAGAATTTAACCGAAAAATCAATTTATCATAAATGATTGATAAATACTCTTTTTTAATGCTTATGCCATTGTTCTCTTTTTAAGGAAGTGGCATTTTAAAGCAAGTCAGCATACAAAAAATTCTATAAATGAGTCAAAAGAATTTTATTTATTTTATTACAGTTTCGTTAACATAAAACAATAATAAAATTTCTTAAATCAGGATTATGAGTTTCTAAAAACACTGACTTCTGATTAAGAAAATTTTAAACTGACCCAGCTTAAAATGATAAATTAATATATTAAAAGTTCTGTAGTGATTTCCATGGACTAAAGTAGATTGCTTGGGCATCTGATTTACGTATATTCTAAAATTCATCCCTTAGAAGTTATAGACTATTGTACTAGTAGAACTTAAAATTTATATAAATCACTCTCACTCTCAAGAGCAAAAGAAGAAAAACGAGAAAATATTTTATGTATTTGGGATTTTCTTGAGCTTGATATAGGATCGAGAAAAGTGGAAAACCTTTTATGATTTTTTTATATCTAGGTATGACTGTTGGTCAAATAGGTATAGGTATCATTGTTTCAATACTTTTGGAGATACTAATAAGGAAACGCAAAATAGAAATAAAAAAGGAAAAATTATCGTTTACTCTCTCCACTTTTCCGATAATTGCTAGAGCTTATAGAAAAAAACTGAATATATTAACACTAAAAAAATTAGAAAAAAACTTAAAAGTTTGCGCTTTTGTATGAAAATTAAATCCTATTATATGGCGTGCAACATGACATGTTTAATTAAAAACGTTTAAAAGGAAATAAAACCCTTAATGATAAATCCATTAATGACGTCATTATTACTGACGAACCTAGTAGAAAATTACGTTTTTTGCCTTGGCATTATCTTTTTCCCTATTTTTTTTGATATAATATTCAATTATAAACAAAATAAATAGGCGCTGTAATTATTTTATGATTGCTTTTCTATTGTACTCGAAATCCTCCTTACACACGTAAACGTATAATTATTCCATTAATTATTTTTTTCTCACAACCTGTCAATTTATGTACAATGAAAACTTGTGCCAAGGTTTTATTTATAATTAAAATTACTAAAAAAATTATTTAAAGAAAATTTCTTTGTGTTTTCCCCAAGTTGAAATTGTAAATATTAATTAATCACGAAATAATTCGTATTCAAGAGTTACAAAAAATGTAACAATGGTTGTCAAAAAAAGTAATAACCTTGTCAATTTCAATTTGATCAAAATTGTGTAACGTATTTGATTGTCTTTTTTTTCGCACACAAAAACTCGTGCATATAGCGAACTTTGGTGTTTATGTAACTTATTTGTTATCCTCTTTTGTTGATAACTGTGTACCATTATTTTCTGTGCAGATGGTACCGCATATTTGATGCAATTTTTTAAAAGGAGAAACTCAAACACGTTCTTTGGAATTACGTTCAAATTTGTCACGTTTGTTTAAATGTCATTAATGTCAATTCAGTTCGGCAGCGGAAATAAAACCAAGTTTCTAACACAGGCCCAACAGTCGATTAAGAAGGGTTGTTTAGTCCTATTACTTTTTTTAGGTAATAAGGGGGACTTAAAATGTAAGGGTTAGGTGACCTTTATAAAGCTTAACAAAAAAAACTGTATTGTGATGATGAATGTCAAATTTTTATCCAGTCTAGTAAAACTACATAGATTATGTTCAAGAAGTAGGTACCTATACAAGTCATAGAGAGCAGACCAATTATTTTTTAACAAAATTAGCTTTTTAATTTCTGGCATGACTTCTAACGCGTATATGAACACCATTATTAGTTAATGAGCTACGTCGCTGATGCCTAGGTATGAGGAGAAAGAATTAATTTAGAAAGGGTCTCAAAATAGGGATGCTATCCGTCCACGTTTTCATAAGTTTGTAAATTATTTAGCTTATATGCTAATACTATCATACAAAATGTAAGGGAGATAGTGAACATAATAAATTCTTGAAAACTTTCCAACAAGTTAATATTGATAACAAAACAATAATAATATGATTTGAGGGTATTGGCACCAAATTTACATAAATTGCATTCCTTGTTGAATTTTTTTTAAACAAAAAAGATGCATCTATGACCACACCACAACCCTAGCTAAGATGATGTGGCTAGCACTACCTGTCCAGTACTAGACAACTTTTGTACAATAATCAAAACTTGATGATAACAGAAACATTCACTGTATTATACAACAAATAGCAGTAACTTCTTACCTTTTAATTTTTCTGGAGAGGTAAAGCGAACTTGGATTTTTCTTCTGAACGCCAGATTCGTTTTGCCTGTAAAGAAACTGGTCTCATTATCTTGGAAATTTTAGAAACTTAAAAATTAGAGGCCCAAACATTTTAATTACTTGTAATTTGACCTTAAAGCTATAAATATGCTCATAACCTAAGCTTTTTTTGCCAGATTTACTATAGGCCCATTCAAAGTTTATGCTTGTCGTTTAAAAGTCACATTTTCTCGTAATTTTTCTACTGTTCATGACTCCGTATGTATGCGAATTTTTTTGTCATGCCAAATTTATTTTTAGTTTAAAACTTCTAGAGCTCGAACAAAACATGTTATTATTTCGGAAAAAAACAATTACTTGTACCCTAATTATACCATTCCAAAAATAGAAAACAGCGCAGAATTTGGCAAAAATAGGTATCTGGGTGACAGAAACAAGTGCTTCAATACTTGTTTCAATACTTGATTTTTAAAGACGAAAGAAAATCAAACGTATAATTATTCCAAAATTTTTGATGAACTTTTAAAACTGTGGGAAGCATCTATTGAGCTCCATATATTCTTTTTATAACTACAGAATGAAACGCCGAGCTCAATGGAGGTATCTCAGAATGTCGAACTTATAAAGCACCAAGGCGGATCGCCGGATCTACAGATTGAATAGTTTGAGTTAGCTTATAGGGATATACCGGGTGTCCCACTTAGCATGCTCAGCATGGGTATCTCGTAAACTGTAAGAGATACGAAGTCGGTTAAATGACACCAAATGTAGCCTCTTTCATAGCCAACTCGATCGTACTTTTGTTTTTTGAAAATATTATTAGCACTCTAGATATTTACAAAAAACTGAAATAGTTCATTTTCTTTAAATGCCTATACCTTTTTTTATTAATCAAGATAATTTTAAATTTTAAAAAAAAGATAATAGGCACTACTAAAACCTATAAATGTAATATACAAAAGAATTTTTTTATTAGGCCGTTTTGGAGATATGATGCAAAGTTATATTTTTTTAAATTCAAACCTAGTATTAATATTATGTTATTGCATATCTAATTTTTTTCTCTTTTCAAAAATATAAAAGTTGATAGGCTTAATTTTTGAAATTCTTGTTTGGTAACATAAAATTAAATAATAATTTTGTTATTTAAAGTTAAAAAAATTTTTTTTAATCAAATATCCGAGGGGTCAACCACTGTTCTGAATTTGTACACTGACTGCAGTTGACTGCCCATGACTGCATATGCTATGGCTGCCATTGACTGCAGATGACTACCATTGACAGCCCAATTTTTGTACATTGACTGCAGAGAGTGGATAACCCCTCGCAAATATCCCTTGAAACAATGGAATAAAAAAAACAATTAAAATTAAACATAAGAATATCAAAAAAAAGTGTAAAAAAATTCATAAAAAAATACTAAAAAATTTAAAAACGTATATTTTTGAAAAGAGAAAGAAATTAGCTTTGCAACAACATAAAATTGAGGTTAGGTTTGCATTTAAAAAAATGTAACTTTGCATTATATCTCCAAAACAGCCTTATAAAAAAATTCTTTTGTTTATGAAATTTATTGGTTTTAGTAGTGCCTATTGTCCCTTTTTTGAAAATTAAAATTATTTTGATTAATAAAAAAGTTATAGGCATTTTAAGAAAATCACCTTTTTCAGTATTTTGTAAATATCTAGAGTGCTAAGAATATTTTTCAAAAAACAAAAGTAGGATAGAGTTGGCCATGAAAGAGGCTACATTTGGTGTCATTTAACCGACTTCGTATCTCTTACAGTTTATGAGATCCCCATGGTGAGTATGCTAAGTAGGACACCCTGTATATGTGAGTGGAAAGAAATAAGAGATATTTTTAAATGATTACGAGAGAGAAAGACTTATTTTTAGATAGCAGGTAGGTGTCAATTATTAATTTCAAATTTAAATTACACGCCTGCAATTTTTGATAACTGATAGGTATTTACTTTTACAATTTATTTTAATTTTATTATTGGTGTTTTAAAGCGAATATTTTAAAAATTGTTCTTGATTTAAACGAAAATATTTAGATGATAAATTAATGCACATGTGGTCTAAAAAAATGAAGAGGCAAATGCACACTTTTTTACAGTATAAACTTTGATCTTTAGGATATTTAGAACTGAATAATAAAAATTTCATCAAAATTCATTGAAGGAGAGGATTTTTATCAGTTGATGCTCTTTCTGGTCTAAAATAACTCCATTAAAAGTGCCTTCTGCTCAAAATTGGGTTCGGATATTTTGTCAACACATGCACAGTGATGTTATCGACCGTTTAAGAAAAAAAAATTGCTGTTATTCTACCAACCTCTTCCTAAAATCATGAAAAATTATTCTTCTTTGCCACCACTTTTACTATATTTACACATTTAAATACATCATTTCGTTCGTATTTTAATTCTGCATAACTTATCTCTGTTGCAAAATTTCGTCAACCTAACCGTTAAGTAGAAAAACATTAAAATGTAATTATTAAAAATGTCTTAAGACTTTGACCGTCAACCATTAATGACTGCCCCATAAGACTATCTGGCAGCATCAAGAATATTGAAGATTGATACCTCCAAAACTCAAATCCGTTGACAGAATGCGGTCCTCATATTTTGCAAACTCAAATACCTTGGGCTCCTGCTCTATCTAAGGTAATCAGTAGCAAGAGTGGCTAATCGTTAGATCGGAGACCTGGGAATATCCCTAATTGAGGAAGGAAGGAAGTTGAAGTGTTCCCCGTAGGAATACATTTGAATACTTATGGCGCGATACTTCGCGATCTTTAAATAAAAAATATCATGTCACTACCACGAAAGAGCACTACAATAGACCACGATGGAAGTCTAAAATGGTGATTTTCGTTCCACTTTCTTCTAATAGGCAATGGCTGCTGACGCTGACACTGCCCTGAGAATTTATTTTTTAAGCCACGCATTATCTTACTAAAACCATAGACGAAATAAATATCTATTTCGTCTATGCTAAAACTCATTAAACGGTCGATTTCATTACTGAAAAAAACTAATACAGTCATCGCAACCAACGTTTTGTGAGACAGACTTTACCTATATTGTTAATATATACCATGTATGACGTTGCAGACAGAGTTGCAGAATAAAATCGTGACAAAACCAATTTTCAGAAGCGAATTCAACCAAATGAATTCGATTTCTAGCAATTAATAAATAATTTAAAAGTTTTTAGTTTATTAGTTTTGGGATTTGAATATCGTATTAACTTTTCATCATTTGCATTAAAAATTTTTTTAGCTAATTTGTTCTTATCAAAACTGAATTGACCCAGAAGCGAGATAAACTGCAGACGTTCCATTGAAAACGAAATAAATATGTTATCTCGAAAGCTTATAAATACTGAATATTATAACGGTCGGAGTATCTTTGATTTAGGGTCTTTTTTCCGCTGGTGTCTAGAATCGAGACACTCTTGAAGAGGGCGGAAATAGTTAGATTAACCTGTCAAAGATCTTCGACGTTGCGAGAAAACCTTATTAGAGCATTTAGACATTTAGAGGTACCAAATTAATAAATAAAAATTTTCAAGTGGGCTTAAGACTTAATAAAATGCCGGATGTGAACAAGACGAAAATAATAAGCACGAAATTCTAAAATATAACCTTAATAAATAAATAAAATAACAATAAGAAGGTTTGTGTTCGTGTGATTGGGTTGGAACATTATATTGTTGTAACTCTTTCGTCACTCTTTCTATCAACATTCAATTTCACTCAATTTTCGAGGAGTTAACAAACAAGGGTAAAATTGATAATTGAAAACTAAACGAATAAAATTTCATTTTATATAGAACTTTGATCAGCTTGTTTTGACATAAATTGATTGTTTTAAATGTTGTTATATCGCTTTGATGTATTTTATATAATATACAAAAACCCAGTTTTGATAAAATACGAAATGTGTGCTGGTGGCAATTATACGTTTAGAATTTCTCTCGTTTAGTTTAATTTACATCGTTTTGTAAATATTAAACGAAATATAAATTTAATTTCAATTATTCGAAAATTAATCGAAAATTAAAGCTTTATTTTAATTTATTATTACACAATTAATAAATGGGGTTAAAAATATATTAGCTTTTTAAATTACACAAATTTGTTCATTTACTCCGATCCTAAATGCTTTGAGGTTATTTCGATTTGCAATAACAGTTATGGAAAACAGTTTCTTTTATATTAATGTTAATAAGTACGATAAATCATTACAAGGTTTCAATTAACGCTACAGATTTTTTCAATTTTTGTTTAGCCATACTGTGTTTAGACTCCATACTGCGCCCATCTTATTTATGAACGAAAATTAATTTTTAAAAAAAAAGTTCAATAAAGGAATGACATTTAAAATCGTTAAATTTCAAATTCTATAATTAAATACGATTGGAAAATAAAATCTCTTTTAAAGGTTTAAAACTAATTAAAATTTAAAGTTTAGCCATAACCAACAAAAACGTAAATTTTAATTCACATGCCCTAAATCGCATTCGTTCAACTTTTACGTTGATTTTCTTACAAAGTTCACACTCGTTCGTATATGACAAAATGTTGGTAAATGCATTCCGTTGGTTTCTCTTTAGAAGTCAGCTTTTCTCAATAATGTATAAGCTCTCTTGTAAGCGGCTTGAGAGGTCACGGGGATTGGGACTGCATAATTGCTTCATGCAGGGACATGTGACTCCAAATGGGGTGCGGCACCCGTCTGACATGTGAACACAGGGGGTGCGATGCGCCATTTAGGGGATTAAAACCACGCATTTAAGCATGAGAATTTATGGTGTTGAAACACACCGTGTTGTATACTTCAAACCTTTTTTTTAATACGCCATTTTCGACAAAGACAAACTTTAACACAAACGTAAGATTATAAATTTTAACGAGCGGTTCCATCCCAACTTTACCTAATTCTGAATTTCTCTGAAAACAATTTTAACGTCAGAAAACTTACATAAAACGAAATGGAAAGCAATTATTAGCATATAAAATTTTATGCCTCAAGTTGAAAGTTTAACACTGTATATTTCAAACGAAAATCTAATACACGCAATCGTAAAAGCTCTCTAATTCTATTGTATTAAAATGTTGGCCTAATCCTTATGTTGATTTAAAAATTTAATACACTTAACGTAACAATTTTCAAAGAGGTATGCATTTAAAATGCATATTTGAATATTTAGGTATTTACTCCATATGAGAATAGGAGGAGACACACACGTGTTACTTTTTGTTTTTATGCAAATTGCAGTAGCAGCCGGAGTTTAGATGTTTTCGGATGCAGCATTAGATTATAATATTATAATAAAGACAAGCGTGTGCACTTAGAAATTGACATAGCATACTATTATCTTTATTTTGTAACAAAGTTATAAAGTTAACTCATAGAACATAAAATTCTCGTGATAAGTAGCATAAAAGTGATGGGTTTAAAACAAAAAGCTTTTGATGCATGTTGTGTCAAAGACGACAAACTCTTCGCTTAATTTAAACTTTGGAATAAGTTTTCCGTATTGAAATTTATGGTAAGTTATATATTTAACTTGCCAACTGTAAGTTGAAAAAATATTACTCAAAAAATGTCTTTTTAAATGAAGGAAAAATTTCAAATTTCCTCCTTCGTTCGTTGCTTCTTTTGTACAGAAATTTAGTAGTGTGAAGAATTCAATTATTTCAAAATTTCATAAAGTAATTCTTAACATTTTTAGTACTTTGTAAGGTATAATTCTTCTTAATAAATTGACGTCCATTTCGCCCTCTTTCTCGCTGTTTCTTTTCCTTTGCAATGTCACATTTTATGATTCTGTTGGTTACAACCCCCATTGTCGTTCTTTATGCCCTTCAGGTATAAGTCCAAACAAATTTACACTTTTCTTGTAAACGTTTCCTTCTTAATAATATTGAATTTCTTCTCTTTCTATGCTCAAAATTTATGTGAATGGCGTTAAAGTGCATGTTGTATAAGTAAAAGAAAAAGAAACTTTCTTGAGATTCTAAATATTGAATGCAATGAGAATATTAGCGAAGTATGAGTACAGGGTTTAGTGAAAATTGTAAGTCGTTCTTTTATACACTAAAGTTTTTTTTGTAAAATCTGGTGGCGTCCACAATTTTGATTTTAATAATGGCGAGTTTCTCTAACGTTATGGATCCATAACATTCCTAACTATTGATAACTATTGTTAGAGAAACTCGCAGTAAGAGCTCTAAACGAGTCTAGAGCGAGCATGACAACTTCGAAACTATAGTCGGCGAAAGATAAAAGAACCTGGTACACGACATCGGCAAAACTATGAAGAACAGAATATCAAATGGAAAATGGGGTGTTATGAAGGCTACCGACGCTTTAAATTGGCTACTTGCACAGTCAATTACCCGACGAAAAGTGTTAAAATTCTTCCAAAGCTTATACACCTTTTACACCAGGTGATGTTTGAAATTTTTACGAAAAAGTTTAGTTTTAACAGAATGGTGTTTGGATAGTTAGCCACAGCGACTGATAAGCAGGAGACAATGTAATGGTGAAATGGTCATCTAGGTCATCTGATCTACCACCTAAACTTTTATTTGTAGAGTATACCAGTGTACCTCTGTACCTCCTTACGAAATTAAATCCAGTAGTCTCCAAAGTATTGAAAATAAGATAGTTAAAGGCTTTATGAAATGTTACCCAAAGGTCATAAAATATTGCTGTAGAAATGCTAGACTTTAGACAGAATTTTGGAAGATTGGTCTGCCTTGGAATAACTTGAGCAATGCGTATTACTCCTACAGCAGCAATGGAAACAATGCTGAACCTTCAACCCTTACATTTGGTGGTGAACGTCAAAGCGTAAAGTAAGGCTTACAGACTAAAAACTCACTCCTCCATAGGAAGATATGGGCAAGGACATGTCTCAATCCTAAGAAAGATGGAAAAACACCCCAAACTCAGTACGGTGTCTGACAGAATAACCAAAGTATATACCATCGAAAAAACCTACGGAATTGACATTCCGACAAGGGAAGAATTGGAATGCAAGTCAAAATGAATGGACTTGTGTTCTAGACAGACGGCTCTAACAACCCAACTAATACTTGAGGCAAGGGGTGATCTTAAGACTCGAGGAGAACGTAACCGACTTCCATACAGAAATTTACGTCATTTTAGCATGTGCACAAATGCTGTTAGATATCACAAACAAAAAATCTTAGTAGTATCTGCTAGCCAAGTGAGGTCCAGATTCGGACTAGTATAACGGACTACATCCGCAGACTGAATGCGCTAGTGGGGAAAAATTTCGTCAACCTGATATTGGTGCCAGCTCATGCCAACATACCAGGAAACGAGAAAGCGGACGGTCTGGCCAAAAGGGCAGCAAAATAAGACCCATTGAACCACAACCAGCCTTTGACATTCTTTATGAAATGAAAAAGAAGGAAATAAAGTCACAGTTGAAGTGGTATATTAAACACTGGAGGGAAACACCTGGACGGGAACATTCTAGAGCCCTCCTGGAAAAGCTCTCTAACAAAATAACTCGCTGTCTACTCACAATGAGCAGAGATAAACTACAAACTACAACTGGCAACGGGAATAATAACGGGCCAATGCCAGTTTAAAAATTACCTGTAAACGATGGGACTTCTAGAAGACCTATTGTGCAGAGGAAGAGGAAATTTAAATTCATCTTCTGCTAAACTATGAGGCTTTCACAAGAAGTCGTTACAGCATTCTCGGGAAAGAGGTGATCCAAAGAGAACTGCCCAACTTATCAAGAGGGAAAATTCTTGACTTTATCAAAAGCACAGAACTTCCATATGGGAAGACCAGATCCGAGGCGCATAATAGATCCAAGAGGTTACGGTGCAAGGAACCTCTAGGGATCAGCGTCAGAACTACAATTATTAAAAAAAAAATAGACAGGATTTATCAAAGGTTTCATTTTTAATCTGAAATATGTAGGTATGTTATCAATCCATCTATTTTTGGTGAGTTGTTTAGCTTTAGCTTTAGCACAAAAATAGAGTTTTTCAATTTACTCAGCTCACAAAATTCTTATCGACGAGTTTGCAACATGTAAGTATAATGTTTGGTTTTAGTACTCTTACATAATTAGAAACTCATTTTAAAGAACACAATTTTAAATGTTTTGACTTTTTTACTGAAAATAGTCATGCTTGGACTTAAATTCTTGGCATTTTATTGTTTTATGGTAGCTTAAACGATACTTCATCATGTAGGTACTTTTTTCAGATCGTAAAATTGTTTTTCATATATTCAATGCGTTCTCCAGAGCAGAAACTCGTGATCATCCAATCTACTAATTAGTACTCATTAGTACAACTAATTACTAGTATTATAGGTAGAGTTAACCTTTAAGAAGTATTTTTCATTTTCTACTTTTAGTGTTGCTGACTTGCTGATAGTACATTTGGAGTTTTTAATGGAACCAACGCATGGACTCTTGGCAGAATGAAAGAGAAGAGAGCGGTAAAAATTTTAAATATGGAGAAGAATATCGAAAAAAGCATATAGGGCAACATGAAAACGATGGCCTTCGGTGTTCAATACTATCAGATTTTGAAATTCGTTGATAGGCAATCTCAATGGTAGCCTAAATATTAATTTAAGAGCCTTCCCTTTTCAGCTGTAATCGAGGACATATAAATTATTTTACAAATTACAAAAACTCTTTTTTTTTATTAACTCGAAAAATCTCTCGCCTGTCAATTTTAAATTAGATTCACTGTCATTCCTAATCTAAAGGCTTATATTGCTTACTCTGCTGAATCATTCTCTTTATTTATATAAAAGAAACTTGCTTTAAAGCAATCAATTTTTAATTCCTGTTTAAATTATGCGGCGTTACATTTTAAAAAATCCCAAAAATTGAGGTACCTATACATAACCAAAGTTGAATTTATACAAAGTTTTTACATGAAGACAAATTAGCATGTAAATATTTTAAATACACTGTAAAATATGTGTATTTAATTAAAGCCTTATTTGCATATTTTAATATAAGCAAATTGTTTTTATAAAAAGTTATGCAATTTAATAAGAGACTAATAACCTAAATTACTAACATAGACTTCAGTATATATACAGGGTGGGAATTTGGAGGCTTGGGGTTTATATATATAACAAAAATATGACCTGTATAACTATCTGTATATTCAAAAAATTTTTTTTTAATTTGGGGTTGCTAAAGCTTGCTGAAGCTTCAGTCAAAAAAATTGTAGATGCCTTTTATTAGAAAGCCATTATCTGTCATCCTGTCGTAGACCACGGCTCATGGTCGATACACCCTGTATTTACGTAGTAAACGAAGAGTTAATTAAAAATTCTCAGGTATAACTAAAGGTAAAATAGTAAATCCTAAAGCTAATTTATATTCCGACAAAATTATGGGTTAAAATGGTTAAAATGATTAAATTCAAAAAAAGCAATTAAATTGGTTTTAATTTTCTATTTTATGCTCCAAAGTACTATACCACGAGTAGATAAAAAGTAGGTAAAGTTCTAGAGACCATAATAACAGTTTGCTTAAAAGCTCTAAAGTCTTTACCCATTTACTTTTACTTAAAGAAAACGTGTATTAGTTTCTGTTTAAATAAATAATTACAATTAGAAGAGTCTTTAATTTTTTTTTTTAAATAGGGTTCAAGTTGTTAAGTTTAATTATCATATTTATTTACTGCTAAGTAAACTTTTAAATACAATTTTATAAAACTCCAATAATAAGTTAGATAATAAAAAATTCTGCAATTGACACTAAAATCTGAAACTTTATAGAAGTCCTTCTTTTATGAATGAGTTTATGTTTCATAAGTTATTTGTATAAGAGATAAAAGTTTTGTCTTTTACATAATTTCTTTCCATTTGTTTTTATGTAAATTAGTTATTTTTTAAGCTTTTTGACAAAATTTTTGGTTTCCACGACTGATTCTCGATTTTGAATCACTAATAACGTCCAGTATTATAAACGAAGATTGAAACATAACCTAAGGTTAGCTCGGCTGTCCCAAGCAAAAACACAGTAAATGACATTTTTGTAAAAATTCATTTTAATGTATATTGGGACTTACTGTGTTATTACCTATCTTAAAAAAATTTAATTTTACAAGTTTCAAGCCTCTATACATAAATATTGTTATACACAAACACAGTAACTGCACTTTGTTGAATACCCGGACCACGCTAAAACACAGTAAATGATTATTCCTACAGAAAAACACAGTAAGTGAAATGCAGATACTGTGTTTTTGCTAAGTTTTTGCGAAGTTTTTGCGGTTACTGTGTTTTATGAATAAAACCATTCATAATTGTGTTGGATTTGACGAGTATTACATACTTTTTTACTATCGTTCCACTTGAAAAATATTTTCTACAAACATAAACCAATAAAATCTTAATTTTATATAAACACCCCAACACCCACAATCGGTGGTTTATCTAGATTTTGTCAGTTCGTACTGTTTAGTTTAACAATATGGATGTGTTTAGTAATTATAATTCCAGAACAAAATTAATTATGAACAAAGTTCTCAAAAATAATCGTAATGACTGTAATGAGGTAAAATAGAATGTCTTCCTTAACAAATCATTATTATTTACACATAGGTAATTTATTGTAGAATATAGATAATCTAACAAATAACGAAACCAAACGCGATGGCGATCGTTGTAGTTCCATGTCAGTTACAAAAAATGTAAATCAATTCACAAAGGTAAGATTAAATTTTTAAGTACAATTATTTAGTATGATTAAGGAATATAAATATATAATCTTTAATGATTTTAGAATATTGATGAAGCTGCAGTTTTTCCCGTAAGAAATTATGAGACAAGCTTATTTTTTCTAAGTGAATCTGAAAATAGAAAAAAATTAGATGATCATGTTCAAAGACTAAAAGATCATTTTTTCACATCTCAAGATATAAATGAAGAAATGAATGGCTCTTTTAGTCCATTTGATGATAGCGATATTGATAAGGACTATATACCTACACCCGATTCAAACGATGATAGCGATTACGAAACTGATAAAAAGAAAAAAATGCAATACTATTTAAATCAAAATGTAATTAAATCTACTAATGACAATCTTCAGGTAAAAGCTTTGTAGTTACAGAACCTTTTCAATTTTTACAGAAATATTCTTTTAGTGTCAACTACAACCAGAAATTGACAAAAAAGAAAATGAAAAACAAGTACAGAAAGAAAAGTCAAATAGTTTAAATGAAAATGTAGATCAAACTAATGATAATGCTGAGGTAAAAGTTCTGTAAAACCTTTTCAACGTTTAAAATGTATTTTTTAGTTTCCGGATCAGTTACAACCGGAAATTGAAGCAGGCCAAAATGAAAATGAACAACAAAAATCGAAAAAAGTAAGAAGGAAGTTAACTTCAGCAGAAAGAATAGCCCAGCAAAAAGAAAAACATCCTATGCGAAACAAGTGCCAAGAAAAATGTCGAAGAAATTGCGTTAAATTAACGGAAGAAGTTCGTAAAGAAATATGGAGCAACTACTGGTCTTTAGATTATACTAGTAGGAGAAAATGGATGGCTAAACATACGAAATTAGAACCAGTAAAACGAAAACTTGTAACAGCTGTAAAACCTCGATCAGAATGCAGAAAATTTACATTGCCTCTACAAAACTGTACGGAATTATTAGTGTGTCGCTTGACATTTCTTAACACCCTTGGTTACACTAATGATTCCGTTATCACAGAACTTGTGGCGGCAATGAAACTTTCCCCTTGTGGCACGCTGGTTAAGGAAAGAAGAGGTAGAACACCTAAACCCCAAGTTGACAGGGAAATTATAAAAGAACATATCGAGTCTTACCATCCATGCGTTAGCCACTATAGAAGGCATAATGCTCCAAATGTGCGGTATTTATCTCGCGAGTTAACCATAAAAACGATGTACCAAGATTTTGAAACAAGACATCCAAATATTTGTAAAGTTGAAATTTATAGAAAAGTACTCAAGGATTTAAATGTTTCGTTAAACCAACCCAAATCCGATATTTGTGAACTGTGTACCAAAGTTGATGAAGTCGCTAACTTTGAAGATTTAGAAATCCATCGCGTCAAAGCTCAAAAAGCTAACAGCGAATATAAAAAAGACGCAGAAGAATCTGCAACAGCAGAAAAAGATAACACCAAACGTCTATATTCAATGGACTTACAAAAAGTAATGCTGCTTCCTATGATGCCGCAAGTAAAAACCAGCTTTTTTACTAGTAGGCTGGTAATTTTTAACGAAACTTTTGCAACTATTAATAAAAATAGCAATAAAAAAAGCTACTGTGTCGTTTGGCACGAAGCTTTAGGCGGTAGAAAAGCGGAGGCTCTAGTGGACTCTGTTTTAAAAGTCGTAACAGAAGAACGTGATGTAAAAATATTTACTTTTTGGGCAGATAACTGCACCGGACAGAACAAAAACTGGGTTCTTTTCACAGCTCTTATTATGGAAGTCAATCGTCCATCAGGTCCTGATGAAATCAAAATAAAATATCTAACAAAGGGCCACACTCACATGTCTGCCGACGGAATCCACGGTAACATTGAAAAAAAACTAACAAAAAAACAAAATGTGTACGACTTTCAAGAGTTAGTAGAAACAATTGAGGTCTCCAGGAAAAATGTATTTGTCTTGCAGCTAGATGAATTTAGGGCCTGGAAAAATCAGAAACGGATAACAAAAAAAAATGACGATCCTCTTAAGGGATTTCTCTTAAATCCTTTAGTAGAAGTGTCATTTAAGAAAGGAACACGATTAATGGCGTATAAAACTGATTTCGACGAGGAGTACAAAAACTTGGATTTTTTACGAAAAAGACATTCCGTGTCCAATATTCCAGAAGTTCTACCAGTAAGAGGAGTCAAATCATTGAAGAAAAAAAACATAAAAGAAAAGCTAGTTCCATTAATGCCCTTAAATCGACGACTATTTTGGGAAAATCTTCCTGATTCCGAAACATCGACCGATTTAGTTAGTTCTGAACAAAATTGTACTGAAAACGAATAAGTTTATCTCAAAAGTAATAATTAATTATGTGACTATGTAGTTTTTGTATCTTTTGAACAAATAAAAGTTATTTTAATATTATTTATGTTTCAGAACCAAATGTTAAAAATAATCATACCTATACTACTTTTAAATAATACCATTTTAAAACACAGTAAAATCACTTGCTCTTTATTTCAGAAAGTAGACGACTATTTTATTACTACGTCAAAAGACAGTAATCTATCTTACTGTGTTTTTACGTGGTATAATAACTAAAATATTTTAAAATTTAGTTTTAAAAACAAAGTGTCCGCTGCCAACCTGCCTTTTTGTGAAAAATCGGTTTCAAAAAAATTATTTTAAAAATCTACCACTAACAATAAGTAAAACCAGAAAATATGAAACGCCTACTATTTTTAATTTTAACAGGCCACTGGAATTTAACAAATTCGTGTTTTTATCCGAATTAACTTTTTGTTAGTTACTGTGTTTTTGCTTGGGACAGCCGAGCTGTCATTTTAGTTTGGCATAATTCGACAAAATAGTAAAATTGACGTTTATTTATAATTTTAACCTACGGTTGAGTTAACCTTCGGTTAACTAGGCTTTGTAATACTGACCCTAAGCCTCAGTATTATAAACGAAGGAAAACTCAACCTAAGGTTAGCCTGTCGTTTTAGTTTGACGCAATTGGACTGGACATCATAGTGAAATTAACGCTTATTTATAATTTCAATCTACGGTTGAATCAACCTTCGGTTAACTAGACTTTTAATACTGGGCCTCTAAGGCCCTTATTATAAACGAAGATTAAAACTCAACCTAAGGTCATTTTAGTTTGACATAATAGTGAAATTACGCTGAGTTAACTTTCGGTTAACTAGACTTTATAATACTGGGCCTAAGTATTTTTTAAATAAAATGATAACTTGTAACATTGGCGTACGAAAAAGTCCAGTTAGAATTAGATTTTTTTGTACCTATTTGTATTTTCAACTTTTGATGTTAACAATAATTTCTAGCTGAATACTTTTGTTTTATGTACATTTCAAGTTAAATCGTATCGCAACAATGTTTTTAAATTACAAACCCAACTAAACATATAAATAAAGGAAGAACAACTGTCAGTTTAATTATAATTCTACATAACACGTCATGTAACAAACGTGGTGCGGTGAAGCCAGAAATATTTCATATCGTAATCCAAAACGTCAAAAGCATACCACAGCTACAATCATATCGGAACTATGAATGCAACAAAAGCCTTCAGCAGAACAGTCTGTCTGTGACGGAAGATAGCGGGGTATTGCAATCGATGCAAGCACAGCTGCTGCAATCAGGCACGTAACTACGGGGGGGCCTAGGGTGGCCTGGCCACCCCGAAAATCATTCTGGCCACCCCGCTGGCCACCCCACTAGAAAACAATAATTATTAGGAGTATAATAATACTTCACGGCTAAGATTTATCAGATTAAAAAGTAAAAGTGACAATACGAAAAATTGAGTTTTTATAAGAATATTATTATGTATTGTAAAATATGATTTAAGATTATTTATCTACATTTAACTCGTAACTGCTAAGTTAAAAAATACCGCCGTGAAATATAATATGTAAGAAATATTATATCTGTGCTGTTCTTAATCGTAAGTAATAAAGTAATAAGCTAAATTTTATAACTTCGTCGAACTCTTTAACTATTTGAATTTCCGGTATTGTGCTAAGTATGCATTTATTTTTTGTCATTCATAAATATGTTAGATTTTCAATTTAGTCCTGAAAAATCTTTGCGGGTAATCGCAGGTTCGTGTTCGAATTTTAAAATCGCGTTTCAAGTTTTTAGTTTGTGTTTACGTGGTTTTGGATTTAAATGAGTGTTCATGTGTAATCCTTAAAATATGAGTGGAAAAAAGCATACTTTAGATAATTATTTTAAATCGGCTATGGCTCCGGTTTCTAAAAAATCCAGAACTGAAGATTCATCTGAATCTCAATGTCAAAGCGGTTCTGTATCTCAAAGCGAAAGCGTTCGAGATGCATTTTCTGATGAAATTCAGTCAGCTTTATTAGATGATATTCAAAGTTTGAAGGATGAAAGTGATAATGAGGAAGAAGATGAACTAAATGACTTCCTACTCGGGTCACAAACAGACGAAGACGAAGCTACTGACCAGGATTTAATGTTTGTCGACTGGCTTCAAAAAAAAGCTAACACTACAACGGACATAGCTGATGCACCTTCTACAAGTGGTATTTATGTATTATTCCACCAGGGCCTTCAGATATTTCTAAAATTCTTTCAGACGGCCCTTCTCAACCTATCTTAAATTTTTACCCACAGACTAATTTTAATGGTAAATTGAGGCATTTTAATAAAAATTGGTATCAACTCTTTACCTGGTTGGAATATAGCATTTTAAGTGACTCGGCTTATTGTTTTGTGTGTCGCCATTTTTCGTTAAAGAAGGATGTTAATACGATATTTTTGGGACTAGGTTTTAAAAATTGGAAAAAAGCGTTAAATAAAGACTCCGGTTTTAAAAAACACGAAAATAGTTTAGAACACAAACATTCAGTAGTAAAATGGTCATCTTATAAAACAATGAAAACCTTAAGTAAAACTACCTCAGTTGCTGCTCAAATTAACGAAGCTCATTCAAAACTAGTTGCTGAAAACCGAATGTATATTGGAATGATTGCTGACATATTGCGCTTCACAGGTCTTCAGAATATTGCTCAAAGAGGCGATATCGAAACTAAAGAAAGTACTAACAGAGGTAATTTTTTGGAGCTTCTTAAATTGTTTAGCAAATATAATGAAATAGTTAGGAAGAAAATTACCGAGGGGCTTGCAGAAAATGCCAAGTATACTAGTCCCAAAATACAAAACGAGATATTATTTATTTTTTCGAAAATGGTGCTAGATAAGATAAGAGAAGAAATGCAGTCTGCAACGTGTTTTTCAGTGATGTGTGACGAGACAAAGGACATTACAAAAACTGAACAAATTTCGGTTGTGGTGAGGTATTATTTAAATGGAACAATTTATGAAAGATTTATAGGTTACAAGCCTGCTGCTAAGTTAAATGCCAGTTCTTTGCTTATTTATATAAAGGAACTATTAGCTCGATTGAATGTAGATATCAAAAAATGTGTAGCTCAGACATACGATGGTGCAAGTGTGATGAGCGGCAAAGTGAATGGTGTTCAAACACTTTTTCGGAATGAGATTCCTCAAGCTATATATGTTCATTGTTATAATCATCGGTTGAACCTGGTAATTGTAGACGTTTGTAAAAAGGCAGGTAAAAGTCATTCATTTTTTAATTTACTAGAAACTCTCTATGTCTTTACATCTCATTCAACTATTCACACAAAATTCATTGACATACAAAAAGAACTACATAAAAAACCACAGGAGTTGAAAAAAATTTGCTATACAAGATGGTCAGCCCAAGTTTTTGCATGTTTAAGCACTAAGTATACGCTAAGTGAAATCTTAGTTTTACTAAATGTATTGATTGATGAGCAATCAAACCATTCTGCCGAGGCAACTGGCATTTTACATCAAATAAATTTTGATTTCATTTTCAATTTATGTTTATTTACCAAAATTCTTATAATATTCAAAAGTGCTAGCGACTATCTACAAAAAGTGACGGCTGATATAAGTTCCAGCAATAACTTGGTAATGGCAATTTTAAACACTTTTAATGATTGGAGAAATGACGAAGAGTTAAAAGAATTTGCTGCCATATATTCCGAAGCAACAAAAGTTTGTTTGGAAAATAACATTATTATTCCTGAGTCAATACAGGAAAACGCAACAAGAAATGCACGAAATAGAAAAATACCAAAAAAGTTCCAAAATTATTTTATTACAGAAGTGACGTCAATGGAAAGTGGAAATCTCAACATTAAAGACTACTGTAAAATTAACATATTTTTACCGGTACTGGACGCAATATTGTCAGAACTTACTGCACGATTTGAAGAATGTTCAGACATTATCTCATCCACTGGCTCTCTTCACCCACAAAATGCAAATTTTCTTTCATATATTAAGTTGGTGCCCATGGCAAAACATTATAACATAAATTTAGAATCCTTGGAGGCAGAACTCAAAATTTTACCAAACACCTTAAAATTATACGAGGCTCAAAATAAATTTGAAATCCAAACAATACTCGATTTTCTTGACATGCTTGGAAAATACAAAATTGTTTTCAATGAAACCTATAAAATGGCGGTGATCGCTATTACAATCCCCGTTTCAAGTGCTGGTTGCGAACGTACCTTTTCCTGTTTAAGACGCTTAAAAACCTATTTGAGAAACAAAATGACAAGCGAGCGACTGGAACATTTAGCACTAATTAATATTGAAAGGGCTATCGTCAAAGAACTCGATATTGAGAGTGTAATAAATGAATTCGACGCAGTGCATAAAAACCGTCGTATTCTTTTGCATTAAAAACTATTAAACAATACGTATTAGTGATTAGTGAATTTATTGTGCATTATTTTTTATGTTACTCAAAGATTTGTTAACTATCTCGACTATATACTTATACAATTTAAAAATAAAAAACGATTGTTGCTTAAACGTGGTTACCAGCACTGTGTAATGTTTCCAAGATACAAAAAAAAGAATATGAGAATACGACAATTATTGGTAAGTCACTACAATGTTAAGATCGTTTTTATTAGCTTTCATCAAAATTTAATAGCCCTTTTTTTAATTATTAATTTATGACGTTATAAGGTTAAACCGCACTTCTATGAAAACTCGATACGATGTTAAAATCTACTGATTTAAGTATATTTTTGTGGCCCCCCCAGTTTTTGGCGAGGCCTCCCGGTTGCCCCCCTTGAAAAAATGATCTAGTTACGTGCCTGGCTGCAATCCGCAATCATCCACTTAACAATAAGGTGCATTTACACGATATGCTGCAGGGAGATTAGGGAATGCGCCTGTTAATGGACCTGATCCATGCGATCGCACCATTGGGAATTCGATATTAGTATTGGTGGGCGAAACCCTAAAGGGAACTCTTTGTTATACGAATACTTTTGTTATTTCTACTCGCAACAGTGCTAACAAAATGTATAATTATGTATACGAAGATTTTAAAAGAAAAAAAAAACTTTTTTTCCACTTCAAAAGATTACAAAAAGTTGAAATGGCTTATTCATGTTTTCTTATTTACAATTTTTACGAAACTTCTTTGTATTATAATAACTTCAACTGTGTATGTATTCGTATTGTGTGCGTAAGAAAATTGAAATTTGAAATCAAATTGCGATTTACTTACAATTTTGATAAGCAATTTGTGCAAAGTTAGTAAAGTTACGTTATTATGTTTGATAAGACGAGTAACGGACATAAAGAGAAGGGTGCGATATGATAAGGTAAACATCCTCCGGAAAGAGGAAGTGGGCGACTACGGGTTGGCATATCCTATCCGGTATCAGTGGATCAATCAGAGTATAAGGAAAGCCCTTAAAACTTCAGTTCAAATATCAGACGGTCTCACGATCCTTAAACGGACTATATTTTAAGTCGTTATTTCTGCACCATAACTGATATAAATTCCCATTACTTTAACTTCTCAGTTGCTCAATTGCCTATTCCGTGCTCGTTTTTTTACTAAAATTGACATGCCGAGTGAAATTAACTTTTTTTCAACGAAATATTGCCATCAGTAAATTTTCCAAGGATCTTTAACAATTTTAACATTTCAACTTTCTTTATTTGCTATTTAATACAAACTTACTTGTGTAATATTTATTTAAAATTTAAATAATGTCAATTAAAAATACCATTAAAACAACTAGCTGTGTGTTTAGTTTCTGTATAATTATAGTAATGTGTTATCACGTAACTTTCTCGTTTACATAAAATCTTCATAATTGATAAAGATGGTTTTAAAACATAAGTTGCTGTCAACAACGTACACAATAATTCGTTAATTATAATTTAGAAATTCGAACCTATATCGTGGCCGTTGATTACAAGACCCCACATCATTTAGTTATTAAATTTGTAATTAATAGTGTGCTTCCTTGCAAATTGATTTAAACTAAGAACACATGTTTCCTTGTTAGCCATAAATACATGTACAATTTTAACTCAATCGATTTGACCTTTCTGAACTTATTGTGATGGATACATACAGTCAAAAAAGTTAAAAAAAATTGACGGGCAGACGAATAACCCGAGAAATGTACAAACATCAGGAAGACAGGAAAATTGCATAGATAGACGGGTTAACAAACCTATTGAAAAGGGCAAGTAATAGGAACGAACGAGCGAATAGAGAAGCAGATGAAAGGGCAGACAAATAGGTGAACTGGAAAACGTACAGATATAATACATGGTTAAACAAACGTAAAGAAAAGCGCAAGATAGGTGGACCGTTAGGCAAAAAGGCTTGATTTTAAAAAATTTCAGAAATAAAAGAGCAATACTTTCTTGAAATTAAAAGACTGATCACGAGAGGCTGTGAAAAATATAAATATGAAACATCGTTATTTTTTTACTGACACCATCATTGAAAGAAAACGTATAGGCTTGATTCACGAAGAGCGTCGATTACTTAGACGTAGATTGTGACTGGCTTAGATGTTTAGAGGAATAAATTAAAAAGCCGAACTTAAGCTTAATCAAAATGACGAAGAACAGTAACTAAACTATGGGGTCCACGCAGGGGCGGACTGGCACGTCAAAATGCCAGTCGGCGATTACATTTAACAGGCCACTAAGGATCTCCTTTTAAAATAGAAAAAAATTGTTTTTGTAATAATAAAAGATAATATTTTTGATATTAGAATTTAAACAACTCAACTTAGTGTAGTCAACGAACCAAAATTTATCCTGATTTTCGGACTTTTTTTGTAACAGCGAGTTTTTTCTCTTAATCGGTCGAAACCATTCCTGTGAGTATGTGTATAAAATGTCGCACTCAATTTTGACCGGAAGGCCCTTATTCTTCGACTTTAGTGTAAAAGTTTGACTTTTTCAAGTTTCCGTTCCACTATTTTTTGAATAACTTCGCTTGTATTAGTCCTTTTATTTGTAATGAATCTCTCTTTAAAACTACCTGGGTTAAAATATTCTATATTAATTTCCTAACCCAAAAAAAATTCAAAACTGCCGTCATTAGTAAGTCGTAGTTTTTTATAGAGAACTCAAGTAATAATTAATATTACGGTATGAAACTTTAGGAAGAAGTAGCTTATATAGTAACAAATCCATATTGCAAATTTGGTCCAAAAATATTGAGAACAAAGACTAAAATTTGCATTTTGGTTCAAATTTTCTAATTCATATTTGTTGTGAGCAATTGGTGGTATCGTAATAATTCTTCCCTTGAAATGTTGGAAATTTAATGCTCTTTTAGATGAAACCAAAGACAATCACATTAGACCACGTTTTCTTCCGATTTCGTTGAAAAGAAAAATAAAATCTTTCAACTATTTACCCACAAAACTAATTTTAATGGTCGAAATGGTTGACTTTAAAACCAGTTTTAATGTTCAAAAATACTTTATAGAAGTTCTTTATGATTAATTTTCAAAAATACGTAAAAGAAGAATTAAATTTCGACCACTAAAATTGGTTTTGTAGACAAACAGTTAAAAGATTTTCTTTTTATCTTCAAAGAAATCGGAAGAAAAAATGGTCTGATGTGATTGATTTAGTTTTCATCTGAAAGAACATTAAATTTCCTACATTTCTAGAGAAGAATTATTGGGATACCACCAATTGCTCTCAACAAATATGAAAAAGAAAATTTGAACCAAAATGCAAATTTTAGCCGTTGTTCTTAAGATTTCTGGACCCAACTTGTAATATGGATTTGTTACTATATCAGCTGCAACTTCCTAAAGTTTGCTACCATACCATTAATTAAAACTCAAGTTCTCTAGAAAAAACTACAACCGACCAATGACGACAGTTTTGATTTTTTTGGGTTAGGAAATTAATATAAATAATTTTTACCCAGGCAGTTTGAAAGAGAGATTCATTACAAACAAAAGGAAAATTTTTTGGTCCCGATCCTATCAATACAAGCGAAGTTATTAAAAAAATAGTGAAACGGAAACTTGAAAAAGTCAAACTTTTAAACTAAAGTCGAAGAATAAGGGCCTTCCGGTCAAAATTGAGTTGAGACATTAGGTGCTTTCCATTTGTTGAAAAGTACAGCTCTGAACAGTACCCTATTGTATATTTACACATATTTATACAGTAGGGTACTGTTCAGAGCTGTACTTTTCGACAAATGGAAAGCACCTATTTTATACACATACTCACAGGAATGGTTTCGACCGATTAAGAGAAAAAACTCGCTGTTACAAAAAAAGTCCGAAAATCAGGACAAATTTTGGTTCGTTGACTACACTAACTGAGTAATTTTCTCCAAAAAAACAGTAGTTTTCCATAAGAAAATGAAAAGTTGAACGTCACGACACCTAACGTCGATGTGATAAAATGTGGAGTTTAATATCGTTTGATAACTTTTTACCCCCTAAAAAATTTTTCCAAGAACTTTTTTGCTAAAGTAAACCACTTTCAATTTACAGTCGATAAACAAAATTGCCAATTTACAGTTTTTTTGCGTTATCTCAGTAACCTTTTTCAAATTTGATATTTTATAAACGAATTCTTAACAGATTTGGACTGGCTAGTGGTTGGCCCTACTGGCTACAAAGTAAATTAACCCCAAATGAAGTGGCGTAGCTAGTAGCAACACTATCACGGGCCTAGGTTCCAAAGATTTCTCACAGGCTCCATAGCGCCGCAGGCGGAAATTTTTAGAATTTTCAAGGTCGAACTTAGATCAACTTTAGGTATTTTTAAACATATTTTTGTAATATAAAAATAAGCAATGATTAAGCAAAACAAAAAAGTTATGCATGTGTCCTCATCGAAAGTGAAACACACTGTATGTTTATTATGAACATTTTTCTTCATTTTGATTTTTTCATTTATGTATTTTCATTTGACCTCAGATTCACTTGGCCCCACGGGCAATCGCCGGTCATGCGGCCGAACCAGCCCGGGCCTGATTCTTAGAGCTCATCAGCTCATCAAAATATGCTACTTTTTGTTAATTTAAAGATTCAAATGTTTGTCGTCATTCTCATTAATATCCTGATCATTTTCACCACCACAGCACCCGAAAAAGATTTTTTTTATCTTTTATGTTCACTGCATAATTTCAATTTTACTTTTTTACTGTCTTTCTGCCTCTCCCTCTCCCACCCAGATTCTAAATTCTAAATAAGATAAAGAAAATTCTAAATTAATTAAGGGCGCATCTTTTAAAGTCTTTGTCGTCCGTTTACAAAATACAAACAAAAATGAAAAACCAAAAATTGTTTTAATTCAAATAGCAAGCTGCAAACAGGAAGTTATAAAGCGTCTCTAATAAACAAAAAATTTTGAAAAAAAAAGAAGTGACAAGAGGGATGTGTCTACATATTTCAATATTATTGTAGAAAAGATTGACCATAAGGTAACCATAAGAAAATAATTTTGCTTTCATTTTGCCGTGCTCCATGATTTTGTTTAGGAAGTTTTGTTCTAGTAACGCCCATTATACGATCTTTTCACGGTTGATTATTTTTAAAGACCTGAAGACCAGATGTGTAACTTAAGATTTAAGTCGCATTTAGAAATTACTCTTTGAGAATATAAAATTGGTTGTTCTTTGATTTTGATAGATTTTTAAAAACAGAGAGACCTGGCTGGGAACACAGGCCAGGAGCAGGACAGGCCAGTCGGGGATCGCCGACCAGCCGACCGGCCCAGTCCGCCCCTGGGTCCACGGAACCCAAAAGGCAACGAAAAAAACAAATCCTCAGGCATGCAAAGCTCTTTATTAAAAAACCTTGCTCTTAGAAGGCAAACACACTGCTAAACCTAAGCACTAAGCAGGTTTCAACTGAGGACGGTGATATGCCTACCAACAGGTCCCCTAAATAAAAACCTACACACTGTATATGGGCCTAGATGTAGAGGCTGTGGGGAAAAAGATGAATCCACCCAAAGATATTTAATGTCAGTGCTCTGCTTTAGCGGC
Source organism: Malthinus seriepunctatus (assembly GCA_963924605.1). Taxonomy (NCBI): domain Eukaryota; kingdom Metazoa; phylum Arthropoda; class Insecta; order Coleoptera; family Cantharidae; genus Malthinus; species Malthinus seriepunctatus. Next base: position 112,552,797 of record OZ004600.1, on the reverse strand, counting down.
ACCGAGACTTAAAAAACTGGATGCCATCTACCCGGAACCAGCACATACAGGGTGTAACTACTCGACTCATCCAAAAATATAGGAGTTTTAGATCTCGAAAAAACTAACATTTTTTTTATTTCGCCATTTTGAATTTGGAGCCTCCTATTCGAGATACAGTCGATATAAGTTTTTTTGTTTTTCTACTCCAGTTTATTTAGTTTTAAGTTTTAAAAAAAAATAAAAATTGTTTTGAAATCCTCGTAAATTTCTCTAAAACTTTTGTATGTAGCTCAATCTTCTATCTTCATTAATATCAAAATGGCGGCCAATTTAAAACTTTGACCTTGAAAATTTCAAAAATCGCACGGTGAATTTTCTAAAAAAGAATATGCGCTTATTCTACTCATGAAGATCTACATTTTAAGTTAAAAAAACTACTAGAAATTTTTTATAGTTTAGGAGCTACAGGAGATTGAATTTAAACGATCAAATTCTAAAAGAGTGCTGTTTCTGTTTTTCCGTTCCTCTTTGGTTTTTCCTTGTCAGTTTTGATAATAATTGAATTTATTAATTAATTATTGTTATTCGAAAGTGATTTTTATTAATTATTAATAAAAACTATTTTTTGTAAATATGGAACTGTCTACTCTTCAAGAATTTATTGACATATATTGACAAACAATCTTCTGTAGCTCCTAAACTATAAAAAACTTTTTTGACTAAAAATGTAGATCTTGATGATTAGAATAAGCGCATATTCTTTTTTAGAAAATCCACCGTGTGATTTTTGAAATTTTCAAGGTCAAAGTTTTCAATTGGGCGCCATATTGGTATTAATGAAGATAGAAGGTAGATGTAAATACAAAAGTTTTATAGAAATTTACAAGGATTTCAAAACAGCTTTCATTTTTTTTAAGAACTTAAAAATAAAAAAGGTGGAAAAGAAAAACAAAAAAACTAATATCGACTGTATCTGGAATAGGAGGCTCCAAATTCAAAATTGCGAAATAAAAAAAATGTTAGTTTTTTCGAGATCTACAACTCCTATATCTTTGGATGAGTCGAGTAGTTACACCCTGTATACAAAGAATCCACCACTGTAGGCGAGTAATCTTTTTTGAGGAAACGGGACTAAGGCTGGATCCATAACCACTCTGGCTAACACAAAGGGTCGCTTTGGTCTAAGTATTGGAGCCTGCGAAAAGTTCCCCAGGAACAGGAAAGAATTAAAATATGAAATCCCAGCCCAGCATTATCTAACAACCTAAGATTAGATAGAAGATGCACTTTAGAAATACAAGGTTTATGTGACCGAGGATTTCATCTAAGCTGAATAGAGAATTTTACACGTTTATATCCATCGACTGACTCTGACTGATTCATCAAAATTAATGCCCAGTTTTAGTCCAACCTGGTTTTAGGTTAGGTTAGGTATAGGTTTTTAGGTTACCTACTAGGGGGAACCCTAACCAAACTAGGTTAGGAATTAGGTTGGTGTGCTAGAAGGTTTATAAAAACTCATGGAGAGCGAAGTGAAAGGAATTACCTAAATATGTAGCGCTCATATGATTTAAAAAAAAATTAGAAGGTTCCTAAGCCTAGTTAGCGAAAACGATCATTTAAGGCCTTACACAGCCACAAAGTAACCTCTTGATGAAAGTTGGAATGTGTCAATAGGCTGAATCAAATCTCTACAAATAAATTATATCAAACTCTACTGGATCAAAAGTCACCAAGGCAAATGAATCAGTTGGCGAGAAGGGGAGAAATAGCTCGGCTAGTTCACCTAGTAAGTGGTTCCGAGCTAACTCTAACTCGTTCGACCGACTTCCTCGCTAATTTACGATAAAGATACGATACAGCAGTCTACAAAAGGTTCGGGGTTAGCACTGTACGTGTTGTAAGTTTTGGTACAAAGTGTCAAAATATAACGCAGACTATTTTACATATTTATGCTTTAGAGCTGCCACTCAGCCACTCTTATCGAACACTGCAGATTATAATAAACATCTAAACTAAACATAATCATGGATGTTACTGAATTGCCCCAGCTGTAGAGGATGCAATGAAGCTCACGAAACAATGGAACATGTGTTGTTATGTCATATTGCGCTACTTTAGCGCAAATTACAGGACCCATTTAGGACGAACTGACCTAACATGGCCAGTATCAGCATGAGCACTTCAGCGTCCATCCTTCGGTTAATTTAAAGGTTGGAATGTACAGGAAAAGAGGGGAAGAATTGCTATAAGGAGAGGTAGTAACACTCTAACAAACCTAATCGTATTTTTGCCCACGTCTAGATGACTTTTAGAGGGTGGGATCTATGGATCTATAAAGTCTACGACGAAAATGGAGAAAAATTATTAATACCCAAACTTTCAAGTTTTTTCACTTTAAGTGGGGAGACAGAGAGGTTACAAAATTTTATTCAATGACTGGATGAATCGGTCCAAAAAGGGCTATTTTTGCGTAAGAGATCACAGTTACAGTAATCGAAGTAACGAAGTTGACTCGAGCATTGGTATAAATATACCTACCTACATTTAGTGAGACCTTATTTTGCAATTTTTCATGCGTGTAAACATTATTCATGAAAACAAAAAAACGGGTAGTACTTATGCTTAAAAACTCCTGCAGAGGTAGGTACAGCACGAGAAACGTATAAAAACTGACGAATTTGGTGTTTTACTTGTCGAATTGAAAAATTAATAAAAAGTGAAAGAACGTGATTACTCTGACGACTGTGATCAAATATTTATAATAAATGTAAACGGTTTTGTTATTATCAATCGACCTACCAGACAAACCTTTGCAAGCCCAATATATAATTTTTTAATTTTCCCTTCCAAGCCATTCGCAATAAAAATAATCTCGTCGTGACTAACCTTGTGGACACCTACACCGAAAATACCTAATTCCTCTAAAAATAACATCTAATAAAACCATTTTGGCAAATTAAATTAATCTAATGAAATTCTTACTGAAAAAAGAAAATTCCTGAACTTTTCGTCTTGGACGTATAAACTTTTATTATTCAAATTGCCAACATTTTCGGTTAGAAAATATCCGTTGATTTGCAACACCTGTTAGATTATACGATGCATATATTCTTATGCATTCTGTTATGCCAACCGTAAATGTTTTGCATAAAAGTTTACCGTGTCTGTTCGAGATACACGATAATGTGGTATGAGAATGAACAAATATTTTCAAAAAGTTTTAAATGCGAATTTTTCCCTAAAATTGGTCTTGTGGAAATACATCAGATGTTTATAATACGAATACACACGACTAGAAAACCGTTATTATAACAAACAACAATAACAATAAAGACAGTAGCTGAATAACAAGGAAAATGAAGCAATTATGAAATGCCACACATGGCATGAGCGAAGCATTATGTCAGTAGCCTAATGGAGGCCGCTTATAATTCCAGTTTCCGTAATATTATTTTAATGGTCCTACTGTGAGGAGATCTAAACTCGATACGTACATAATGAGAAAATAAATTATTGTTAATATTTTACTATTCTTTAACAATAAATTTATTATGAATGAGTGTTCTATTAGATTACTTAAATTAGAATTGCCTTACGTAATATATGTTGTGGTGTATGAATAGATAAACTACAATACAAACTGAATGATACTAATTTATTTTTAGTTTTGTATCTGGTTACTCATTTATAAAAATTTTATTTTTTCGCCTAATAACATCAATGTTAATTAATTTTAATTCGTAATAAGGTAAATTACAAAAGTAACACATAAAAGATGAAGGGTGCTAAAATAGACCAATCCTGCGAACTCGTGTTGCCCTTGTGCTACTGTAATTGTTTCGTTCCCTATAAAAGAGAAGTCGAGCCGTTAATTTAGGTACTTCTAGCTTCCCCTAAATTATCATAATGGTGCATAATGGCTCTAGGAAACTATGGAGTCTTAATTTCCGGTACTCTGGTGACCATCATTTCGGTACTAGGTGTAACGAGAAAAAGCTTCATTTTTAAGCAGTTCGGGACATTAAGGCTAAGTCTAGATTTCGAGTTCGAGACGAGACTGCGATTTGTGATACGAGTTACAAGAATATACAAGAGATACAAGAATCGAAACTAGAGCAGTAAAATAAATTACGAGACGAGCTTAACCTTTCGAGAGTGACATTTTCCATTCGAGACGAAAGTTGAGACGAGACTTAAGTTTTAAAATACGAGACGAGACGCGAAATCAAGAACTTCTAGTCTCGTCCATCACTACTTAAGGCGGCTGAAGACGCTTTTTCAAGTTTTTTTACCATGTTTTAGGTTCGAAATACGTACCATTTCATAAAGTTTAATTTTTTTCTAAAATACAACGCCTCATTCCCATTGATTAAATACAAAATAATTTAATCCTAATCTAAAATTACTGAATGCCCAAATTTACATTTTTTTTGTATCCGCCCATTCATAATAACTTCGAGCTTGTATAGCAAAATCAGTATTCTATGCCCCTCTGGTGCTTTTATCTATTTTTTAATAAATGAAATTATAGCTCATATCTGAATAAACATTGATGCCTGAGGCACCCCTATGTTTAGTGTTTCCCCTACTTCTATACTATAGTAAAACAAATAGTGTTATAAAGCTGTACCGATTTACCCACTCGCAAAACACGTCTCTATGCATGAGTGTAATAAAAAATAAAGACCTATTGCCTCGGAGCTTTTTTTTGATCAAACTAGAACCACGATAGAATTATTTACACAAACAAAAAGGCAAGAGAGAATCAAAAATTAGAACTTCAATTTTTAAAGATGTTATTTTGTACTTTATTAACCCTTCTTGTTCCAATTAACAATTAAGTAAGGAAAAGCAACCAAAAGAAGTTTAAATTATGAAACTGATTATTAAAAAATTAATTGGAAAGGATCCAGAGGCCCAAGACATAAAATTCGACTGTAGTAATAAAAAGTTTTCTTTTATTACAAAATCTTCTCTAGAACTCCAGACGAAACATAAGTTTAGATCTAAGTAAATTACCTAACAAAGTAGTATCAAATAATGCCAGTTTTGTCTGCACAACTATTTAACACATACATTTATTACCATTTAAACTACTCCTTAGGGAATTTATAATTTACGATGCAACCTATAAACCGCTGGAGTTAATAGTGACGATGAAATATAAAGATAAATTAAAATAATGTGGTTTTCATTTTTTACTGTTAATTACAGAAAAAATCTAATCGTTACAAATTTCTTAAAAAAATAACTTTTATTTTTACTTTAATTACCTTTTTTTGGTGCTCATTAATTTTGAAGTTTTTAAGTAACCCCTGTGGAGGTGGGTCCAACAATAGGGTGAGTACAGAATAATTTGTGCATTTCAGTAATCAAAATATTTGAATTGTCTAAAATAACCTTCTTCCATAGGTTAAAAATGAGCAACAAAAATTGATGAGATTTTTTTTAAATTTTTCCTAGAACGAAGTTCAACTTTAAAACAGCCCCTTAAATAAATCCACCTTATCTAAAATAATTATGACTTGCACAAGCACATCCTAATACATTAGACCTTTTGTAACCACAAGCTTTTAATGGTAAGAGAAGATTAATGGTATAATTTATAAGAAATAAACTTAACGATTTACTTTAAAAAACAAATATTTAAATGAACTAAAAACTAAACAGAAAAAAGAATAATTTAAATGCAAGATGTGTTTTTTTCATCGTTTAGAACGTAATTATGCCATGTAATTAACTTACGTAATTAAGGAAAAGCTTTATTTCAAAGTGATAATTAATCACCTGCCAAGCACTGTCTACATTAATTGCAAAAATTATTGTGCTTGTTTGTGATCTCTTTATTATCCACCTCTACACATTAGACTATAGAAGTAAATAAAAATTAGATACGCTTTGTGCTATCCTCATAATTACATTAATTAAAGTAATAAATTAAATGCATTTAATTACTATTTAAAAATTATATAATAATAACGTTACATTAAAAATGCAGGATGAGTCTGTGCCGATACGTTTCAAAGAAGACGCAATAAAATATATTGCTAAGGAAAAGGTCAAGCATTTTTTAAGGCTTCATTCAAAATGGCTAGACTAGACTAGCGCCTCCGCTTTTTAAATTAACGACTGACGCATAATAGAAAATAATTGAAATATTTAAGGACTCCAATTACAAAGATGGAAAAGGTGACAAAGATATGAAATCAAGAGTCAGGAGGGTTAGCAGCGTTACACCTACAGATGATTTAGTGTGGTCGAGCGAAGATCTAACAAAAAATGAAAAAATATATAAAACCATGGTTGAACAAATTGATCCTTTTATGGTTGAGAGACTTGGCAGGTCAATGGAGAAAGGAAATGAACCTATGGAAGCGGATTTTGCATTAGGTAAAGTTGTAAAATATCAAATCTTATGTCGTAAAATTAAAGAGAAAATGGGAATAAATGAAACAATTGAAAACTCTTAATAAGACTATGACACAGGAAAAATACAAGATACAGGTCAAGAAAATCGTGGATAGAAAGAGCAAGAGAATCCAAAGCAGTCCGAGCAATAGAGAACACTAAGGCCGGCTTTTATCACCTGTAGTCAACTGCTGGTCAACTATATTGGTCAAGCGTTGACTAGCAGTTAACTAGAGGTGATAAAACCTGGCCTAAGATAGGCCTAGCCATAAAAAAATTTTTTTATGAGAGAATCCTTGAGATTCTTGAGAGGATAATTTCTTAACTCATAATTGGACACGTTAGTGCTAATTTCAGTGTTTTTATTTTTTTCCTATCCAAGTTCAGGGACCTTTAAAATCCAACTATGAACCCCTAATAAGTCTACCATCACACGATAGGTTTCTGTAGGATCTATTTTAGTCTTAAAATTCATTATCACACAGTTCGCTGGCACGTATATTATTGTTTTCATATCTTGGCTTTTATTAAGGCCACCGAGTAGGATGCGAAGTTGAAAAATTCTATTGAACTTAAAACTTAAAAAATTCGAGTTGTGTACAGTCAGCCTCAAAATTATTGGCCACCCTGGCTATACGCCAGGGTAGTTATTAGCCAACAAAGACAAAAGGACAGAAGGGGGAGTTGTTGATTTACTACTTGTTGGCAAAATAAAGTTACCCCTCTATTTAAGTAGTGAGTGTTATGATGGTTTCATCCACAATTCGTGCTAAACGTATAGCTAGGGTGGCCATTAATTGTGAGGCTGACTGTACGTACAAGCTGGAGGGTGAAGAACTCAGTTATTATGCTCGGCACTTAAATTCAACTTAAAACGTACTTAATAGCTCAGTCACAATTCAAACATTCAAGTTGACATTTCATCTATAAAAAAACGTTATTTATTTTCTTTATAATTTTATATTTAGAAGACTCATATTTAAAGCCAACGATGATAGCGTCCTAAAATATTAACATCTGGCCATGACAAACATGATTATAATACTAAAACGTTCGAGTGTGGTAAACCACCATAATTTTATCCATAAGTTGCCCTAACCCAGACGGCACCCATATTTATTATCAATCAGATAAAACTAATATTCAGGCGCGTTTACTTGATAAGAGAAAAAAATGGTATTATCGTGTTTTAGCGGCTGTTTAATCAGGCGCTTTAGATTGCAAATGATGGGTGTGTATGGCGTTTCACAAGGTTTTCTATTACACTCCATGTTAGCTGTCACATCTAGACAATATAATTCCATTTAAATTACTAATTAACTCGAATATAACGTGTATAAGTAATTAAGCTTTACATTACTTAGCTATGAGTTGGGGTAAAAAAATAATTTAATTTGACATGTAGTTGAAGAATTTGACTAAAATTGCCCTAATTAATTAACAGCAACTTGTGTGCAAATTTGGATAACGTAATTGAAACGACTTTTACTACAAAAAAAAAATTGTACCAATCCTAGTTATCGATTTCTAAAATTTATCGTAGAAAGCAGTATAGTATATTGAATCCATTATTAAACAATACCATATTAATGAGTAATGAGTGAGTATTAATTTGAATGGTTTTAGGATTACAAAAGTGTATCGATCTCCAAACATAGGTGTCAAAAGTTGGATTTGTAGGTATTTTGACTTTGAGGTCTGAACTATCAAGTGGGGGATTTGGAGAAATCTTTCATTGGATTCTAAACATTTTCAGATGTTTGTCTAGAATCGTCACAATTTAAATTCCTATCTATATGAACAATGAGACCGATAATAGATAATTAATGGGGTAAAAAAGTAAATATAAACCTCAAAGCTTTAATGGCCAGTCTCTGGTACATTTTTGCTTAGTTATAGATCCATAACATTCCAAAACTTAACCATTTCTATTGTTTGAAACCGGTTTTTGAACACTTAGGGAATAGATATCTATTCGTCAGTAGATAATTATCTTTTGAGAGACTCGCAGTAAGTGCAGCTATCATTAATAATAATAATAATTTTGTCATTTATTCTATAAATTACAGTACGACCGAGAGATTATCCAGTCTCGGCAGTCAATGTACAAAACTTGAGTTGTCAACGGCAGTCATCGGTAGTCTGTGTACAAATTCAGAACGGTGTATATGCCCCTCGAGTATATGACTGAGCATTTATTTCTGAAAATTGATATTTCTTAAGAATCAGCTACGCATCTTGATGATAAGAGTATTAAGCCACATCATTTATTTTCGAGAGCTGGTGGCTGTATTAGAGTGAACGGGATCTGTCGCTAAGAAATCGTCCAAATTCAAGTTCTTGAACTTCATGTGAAACAGACCCTTAAGACAGCTATAGGAACAAAAGTGTCACGTGCATCGGTTCGGAAAGCATTGACACTTCATGAACTTCATCCCTATAAAATGGCAAATGTTCAAGAGCTTGCTAATGACGAATAACCCAAATAGACAAATAAATAAAACTCCAGATTTTACACACTTTTAGCGAAAAGTATTATAACAACTAGTACTCAGAGAAGATTATTGACTGGGAATTATGCACGAATTTAAATAGTTAAATATATGCCGGGATGTTGGGTACAATTCTAGACCCTCTAGCAGCTCATGAGCAAGAAAACCAGAAAAACAAGCAAAGAAATGCTGTTTTAAACGAGAATTTCATAGATTTTCAGAAATATCGACAACCGACGATGGTCCAGCGCGTCGCATTTATTTGCATAAGTACCTGAAAGTATGTAATAGAAAACTAATTTACTGTCCCTTTCTTTCTTGAGTTCAGGGCTATGCCATCCAGTAGTTATAAGTACGAGCAATAAAGCAACTTTGATGCGAGTATCAGAGCAAATCAGGAATGGAAACGTAATGAAACTGCATTCACCTACAAAAAGTAGAGGCATAGCAGCTTTATATATAGGGTGCTTAACATCAGGAATTGCATTAGGTTCGTCATAAGGATGAAAAAGTATTTCTCAATAGTTACGACTAATTTATTTATAAACAGGTATAGTCACGTGCATATATTTTTTTTTATTTATTTATTTATTTAAAATACATAATAGTCCACACACAGAAAATTCTAATTACGTGTGGAGTAACAGTGTAACTTAAAGTTATAATAATAAATGGCAATTCGCCTCCGTTTTGTCATCAAAAATGTAAAAATGAAAATGAGAGGCCATGAACATTCAAACCAATAAAATACCTACAAAAAATTACTAATAATCATTAAAAAACACTCTGCAGCATGACAAGAATTGACGCATCCCCGAAAACAAGTCGCAATCTACATTTCCTACAAGTAAATTTACATCACGGCAAGCGCGACATAAGGGTGCATCGGCAAGGTACGTGGTTCTGGCATAGGGAACATCTAATATTTGTTTTTGTCGACCAGCGGAGGATCTAGGAACACGAAGTCTGATCATGTGAAGTATATCCTCGCAATCAACAAACCCATTCACAACCTTATACAAAAACAGAGCCGAACTATTCAGCCTGTTATTCAGGGTGGAGAAGTTGAACCTTCTGCGCAAGTCATTTGATGACACTGTTCTGTAATCAGGGTATGATCCCATTTCTTTTTTAAACATATATCTCAAGAACCGATTTTGTACTTTTTCTATAGCGCTTATATAAACAGCATACGATGAATGCCATATAACGGAGCAGTATTCTAATTTAGGCAGCACAATTGTTGAGAAAAGATAACGGAGGGTATCCAATGATTTAAATTCTTTAGTGTTCCGTATTACAAATGATGTTAACTTACGAGCTTCCGATACTATGCCTAAAATGTGTTCAGAAAAATCTAACTCACAATTATAACGAATTCCCAGGTCCTTTATCGTGTCGGGTCTACTCAAAATCAAATCATTAATTCTATAAACAAATTTCAAAGGGAACCTACTCCTATTAAAACTCATGATGTAGCACTTATTAGCATTCAGGGCCAATTTATTCCTCACGCTCCACTCAACCAATCGGTCAATATCACTCTGCAGCCTGAAACAATCCAACTCAGAGTTAATTTTAAAATATAACTCTAGGTCGTCGGCAAATATTAAACATTGTGCAAAATCAAACGATTTAACTACATCGTCAATGAAGAGCAAGAAGAAAAGAGACCCCAAATTGCTACCCTGAGGTACTCCCGAAACAACCCCGTATTCCACCGAATCAACTCCACCAACACTCACATAGAACTTTGGCCACCTACATACGCACATACCACCCACATACGCCTAGCACGAATTGTGGGTTCAACCATCAATAATCTCCCCCCCCCCCCCACTTAGACTGAGGGGTAACTTTATTTTGGCAACAAGTAGTAAATCCACAAATTGTGTAGGTGTTATAATGGTTGAACCCACAATTCGTGCTAACGTATTGCCGGGGTGGCCAAAAGATATGCACGAGACTGTACTTCGAGGAGATACATTTTTTTGCACTAACGTTTACGGAAGCTTTTTTCACCCTTGACGAGCTTAATCCGGTCATTCTAGGCATTGGACATCAGGGCCACTTTTGTATAGAACCTGAAGCATTATGTGGACTACTAAATAACAGCAAATCAGAAATCAACATTATTCTGATCATTAGAGGTACAAGAGAAAAGAGTCTAGCACTGAGCCAATACATCTAATCAAAGAAATGCAACACTCGCAAAATGGCTCTAATGGCCATTTGCACTAACTTAACTTAGCTTAACTTAACTTAGCGGTTACCGAATTTGTTGATTTATTAATAAATCAAAAAGGAGCGACATAATTTAGGTAATTCCTAAGTCGTTGCCTAGCGTTAGTGCAAACGGCCATAAGGAAATTAGAAATACTGTCCTCTAAGGGCCGTTTTACGTGGACTAAATATCGTATTAACTTGTTGGTACTGAATCAACTCATTTGCACATCCCGAGCTAGTGCGCTTTTACATCGGTGGAGTGCAATCACGTGATTGTTTTACACAGGTAAGTTCACTGTTGTGGGGCAACACCAATAAAACACGTGAAACTGCGTAGTGCGTAGCAACCAATCGAAAACGTCATAAGCTTTAACGTCGTACACAGTCGTGCGTCGAAATTTCTACGCACGACTAACAAGTTAATATAATATTTACTCCATGTAAAACGGCCCTAAGGCAGTGGTGCTCAAACAATAAAATCATACTTACTAATCCCAGCGAATCCATTGAGACAAAGGACGTAAAACGGGTTACCCTACACACCTTGTGAGCTACTACCATTGGTAATCTTCGGAGGTGATGAAGATTGATATTCTACTCGACTGAGAGGAGAAGACATTTTTATTAAAAAGTAGAAATAGACTAATATTTAAAATATCGTGTTGTATGTGTGCTATGAGAAAGGGAACCAAACTGTTAACATTCCAATTATGAAACTGATGCCATGGAGCTGCAAAACTTTTGTATATCTCGAATGGTAGAAATACAAACCTAACGTCGTTTGCATTATTCCATCCATTGCTACACTATCAACATTTTAATGTTAATGCGTCAATATAATCATCATTATTTCCTTTCATGGCACGAGCTAATGGTCATATTTATAGAACAGTTGAGTTGATGTGTAAAAGGGTCATTGTCTCATAAAATTTGAAACCGTCATTTTGTTCTTTATTTCAAAGATCGTAAGTGTTTGCTAACACGGTACAACACTATAAAATCATTACTTGCAATCCTAGAGGTACTAATTCGAAAACAATTTTACTATTCCAACTTGTAGGCACTTAATAGGGTATAAACAAATTAGCATTTGAGTTAAACGTCGATAATAAAAGCGCCCGTACACACGTACCGCAATAGAAAATTTATTAAAGTTTAATTAATCTTCTGGTAAAAAATATAGCTGCATTTGACAAGCTAAATAATGACGGCAATTTTTTGATAATTCATCTCTCTTTTTTTTATCCACGCATGTGATGGGTGCACTTTCTTTTACATTATCTTATTTCATAAACCAAAAACCCAAAAGTTATCTAAAAAAAAATTTTTACCGTACATGTCATCAACATTAATTAGGTTCGTTATCTATTTAATAAACGTGAGATGAGAAGAGTTGAAAGATAATTATAAAGTCTGCACTTTTTACGAAACTGTGTGTGGCGATAGTCAGTTCTTGAAGGCTTTATTGAGAAAACTATAGATTTTGTTAATGACTTTCGCTAATTTATTAAAATTTATAATTTTATGCACTACACGAAAAAATTAGGAATGTAAAAATGTTTGACTGAATTATTCAAATTTTATTTCCTTTTTTAAAAATGTTAAAAACCGTCACCAATTTAATTACATAAACGTTAATGTAAATGATGAAAGGATATAATTAATGTATTATATTAACAAATGGACAGAGATAAGAGACTCTTTAAGTTTAATTTAAGAAAGTATTTAAGTCTTTTAATTGACGAAAGTCAACGTTCTAATTATTAGAAGCTCTCAGAGCTGCAATTTTATTCGTACAAACAAAAAAAAGCAGTTTTTGAAAAATAGGAAATGTATAAATGGATTGCATTAAAAAGATTTGGTCACATTTGTTATACCTGTAGCTTAACATAATAATAGAATCGATTTGTTACTGACACACAAATTGTACAACTTAAGCCTATTGTTATAAATAGGGAAACTTCTCTTTGATCTTCCTTCGATTTTTTATGATAAAATAACTAAAATTATACCAATACAGGATACAGGGTGTTTCAAAATCCACATATTAAACAATAACAGATGTAAATAACAGAATAAAAAATTTAGGAATTTTTTGGGAAATTTAAGATATGTTGCATAAAACAGAATTATATTTTAATCCGAGACTTAGATTTATAATTCTTAGATATGGCAACGTTACACAATAAACAAAGATGTCGAAGTTTGACAAACCGTTTTCACAATTAAGGAATCCAAACAAAAACAAAAGATGGCGGGCGGTGGGAATTTGGTGGGAACACAGATGTCGCCACTGTAATATTTTTGTGCTTGTGATAAATAAACTAATAACAAACGTGCAATGTGGTCACGTGGTTGATGGCATTCCCACCAACAGCTATATTATATTTGATTTTTGGCAGGTGCCTGGATTCTCTAATTCAACACAAAATGAACTTAATCTCAGATTTTAATATTTATTGACAAACGTCAAAACTTTGACATTATACGCATTGTGTAACGTTGCCACATCAAAATATTATAAATCTAATTCTCGGATTAAAATATAATTCTCTTTTATGCAACCGGACAATAACATAATTGCTAACGCACTCTTAAAACAAATTTATCAATAGAAAGTTTGAAGAACAAACAGAAGGCCTCACACCTCTTAGACACCTGAAATGCTATTTGAGTTCACTTTTATATTTTGGTGCATTTAAGAAATAAAACGTCCAACTTAGTTGGACATTTGGTGCACCCCCTATCACACAAATAATTTAAAATTTCGATAACAAGATCGTACAACGTTCAAGATTAATTAGGGACACGTGAAACTTTTTTAGGGTGCGATAACAAATAGAGGGGTTTTTAAAGGCGCAAAGTAAAAAAATTTGTAAGTTAATTGCTAATTAACAACTGACAGAGGTTCCAAAAATAACTTTCTTGTTTCTCTTTGTACAAAACAAGAGTAGGGGTAAATTGCTTTAATTTGGAAATTCATTTGTATACCCAACACTTAATTAAAACTTGAAACTTACATGGGACGCGTTCATTGATTTGTTTAATTATGCTCTAGAGATGCTATAAAAATGGGAATTTAAAATAGGATTAAAATTATGATAAAATTAAGTACATAAGAGCAGCTATTATTATAATTACATTCAACTGTTTATTCAAGGAAGAACGTAACATGTTTACTTAAGAGTTACATATACTATACTCACGAAGTAACGTGCAAATTTTAGTTGTAATTACGTTATACACAAAGCGTGCAA